>CM038467.1:68009807-68302973 GCA_021464415.1 Lonicera japonica | reverse complement strand
ATTTTTTTTTTGACCTTTATTCGCATTGATTACTTCTAGAATTTTAAGCAAATACTAATTTTAAAATAATTGTTTTTACATTATATAATAAAAATAAGATTATTTATTTGAGAGATACGGAAAAATTAGAGCATTGTTGAGTGATAGCGAGGGAGACTAAAAGTAGAGTTACTGTGAGAGTGGTATATTGACGGGCTGTCAATTTGAACTTTTGTAGGTGCAAAATTTTTTTGGACTACCAACTTATATATATATATATATATATATAAAACTCAGCAAACTTAATTTTGTGATTAAAAAGGACAAAAAAGGAAATAAAAATTAATGGCCTGTGAAAAATATTTGGTGTGTGATGTATGATTCTACGCAATAATAAATTAATGGGCTTCAGAGCATCAGAGTAATTGCAACCAACATCTCTATCACTTCTATTTTCTTGACTAGGTATTGCCCGTGCCGCCGGCACGCTAAAATAAAAAAATATTAAATACTAATAAAGAGACTTTTAGGTATTGTTCGTGACGAACGGGGTGGCAGTGTAAAAAAAAATAATAGTTAGATTGAGCAAAAAATACATAATACCTAAATAGCATGCAATCCAAAACATAAATTAAGAAAACTGTATACACAACTTATATAACTATCAAGCGCGGGGGTGGGGGAGGATATATTTGACCCGACCAGATTGAGGTGATTTTTAATTGAAAAACTCGAAGTGCATCCGTTCATGATATGCTTAAATTTAAACTCGTTTTACTAATTCATTAAGGTCGGGATGGGTTAATAATCATTCACCAATATATACAAAAATTAATATCTCATTATTGTTACAATGATGTTTTAAATTTATAAAATTTTAATTATAAATAGATCGCACCAATAGTAGTAACCATAGTTTACAAAAGTAATATATTTTTTTAAAATAAAATAAAATAAACTATTTAAGTTTGTAAAAGATTAAATAAAAACAAATATCTTTTTTATATTCTTAACTAAAGGAAGAATTATATTTGAATATAAGTATATGAAGAAAAAATATGATCAAATAGAGAAAAGTGGGTTGCAATAAGTATGTATTTTATTTTATAGGTATGGATTAATAAATTTTAAATTTTAATATTTTAATAAATTTTAGAATGTTTTTTAATTTTTTCAAAAGGTATGGATTTTATTTTATAGGTATGGATTAATAAATTTCAAATATGAATATTTTAATAATTTTTAGTTTTTGTATTTAAAGTTAATGTTTTTTAATCTTTTTAAAAAATTAATAAGAGAGAAAAGTGGGGAGAGAGTAGATTGGTAGAATATAAGAAAGATAAAAAAATGTTGAATTTTTTGATTTGATATCCTAAAAGTACATCTAAGGGTTCAAATTTGTTGTGTTGTTTGTAAATAAATCTTGGCTATTAGTATGGTGATGTGATGTTCTTAGGAAAAAAATTCACATCTAAAGGCTAACAATTTATGTGTATTTTTTAGAACAAATCTAAGCCACTGATTAAATAATTTGGTGATGTGACATTTCCTTTCTTTATAATATAGATATTTCTTTTTTAACTGCATCACTCGTTGACTCAATCTTGTCCATCACCGATGTTTTAAAAGGTGGCGCTTAAGCGCTAGACGGTGTTTAAACGTTCTAATTTGTATTTAGGTTGGTGATTAGATACCAAAATAAATTAGGCGGATTTAAGTAGGTACCTAAACGGGTTGGGCGGGCTTAGGCGGAGGTTAGTCGGATAGACTTATTTTTTTTTCATGTTTTAAAAGAGCAGCCTCTTTCTCTTTTTGTTAAAAAATTACCATTTAAAAAAAATGAATACAATCTATCAATCATCATAAGTAAATTCAACTTTCATTCTTCTGATTGAAACAAAACTTTAGCCAACAATTGCAATCGCTAGAAGATGTTCAAAAAGAGCTTACTTAGACTAGTTATAACTTATAAACATACCATGGTACCTTATAACTAATATACAATTAGGGTTCGAATATTCTCTTTGTATTTTCTTTTCTTTGCAATTCTTAATTAATAGGTTTGAACTTTGACATTCGTAATTTGGTGGTATATTTGCTAATTAAACATTTGAACTTCTTTTTATGTTTATTTGAGTACTATGTTTGATTTGATGATTTTTCAGTATTTTATTATATATATATATATAATTTTAGATATATTTAAAAATTAAAAATATAATTAAAAAAAACTACCTAGCCCCTAACCGCCTAGGCGCACTAGGCACTAGGCACTAGGTCACCGCCCTAGGTCCGCCTAACGCCTTTTAGAACATTGGCCATCACTCCACATCTCTATATAACAATGCACCACTGAAATTCTTGGGAAGTTAAATATTCATTACAACATAATAAAAACAAAATTTACTCGTATTAGGACATATTTATTAATATGCGGATTTGTAATCGTATCTGTTAGTCGTGAAGTTTTTAGGTGGTCGGATTGTGTTTGTGTTAAAAAGAAAAAATTCTTGAGGTAGTATTTTTTTTCGTCTTCTTAATTTGTTCTTTGTTTGTTGGTTGAAACCCTTTTTTTCTTTTTAGGTTCAAGAATATACCATGGCAAATAATAGCCCAACACTCCGCGAATTACTGGCGGGCCCATATATAATCTTTGTTTATCGTTGACCTTAAAACAAAATTTAATACGTACATTATCTTACATTTTTTTTGTAGACTTTGATTATTTAAGGAAAAGGGATTATGCCAGATTGGCAAATCTTATCGAGGAAGTGCATTCTGCCTTTTTTCTCCCTGATATTTCGTTATCAAATTCGCCTGAGCTAATGAACTTTTTGAAACTATTAAGAGAACCTTTGGAGTAAGATTTACTTAGTATTTCTCTCACTAAATCCAAGAAAAATTATATATGTTTTCAAATTTCACTATTAATTATTGTTATTATTAGTTTAATAATTATAGATTTAATTCTTGGACGTGTATCTATATCAATTCATACATGTAGATATGTAGACCAGATCCACAAGCACTATTGCTTGTGAGGTTTCACAAGCAGACGACATTTTATGACTGATCTTCATTACTGGCAAGCTTATGATCCCTTCAATAAAATGACGTATCGCCAGCTTAAAGCCATTACTTATAATTATTCTTCTTTTAGTAATTTTTCCTTCCATTCATTATCCAATAGAATCGGATACAGAGATGCCGATTGATAAAAGTTGGATGGTTATGAAGAATTGTTTGTCAATGGAGTACAGAAATGGAGTCAAAGAGTTTGTCGAAATTGGTAAAGCTCATGTCAATGTTGAAGGAGAAATGAGATGCCCTTGCATGAATTGCCTCAACCGAAGATTCCAAGCCGCAAGAGCAGTTGCAATGCATTTGATCCAGAAGGGTATCCAGCCATCTTACACTGTGTGGTCATTCCATGGAGAGTCATTCCATAAACCACCCGTTCATCATCCAGAAGATGAAGTTTACGAGATGGTAGATGTGTTAACTGATCTAGCTGGACATGGTGGTTATGAAGAAGCAAGTAATACTTCTAGTGGCTCTTTCAATGACCTCCCTACAGATAATAGTAATTAGAATGACAAGTTCAACGACATGTTTACGGAGATGGAGATTGAGTTATATCCTGGGTGTCAGAAGTTTTCGGCGCTAAATTTCTTAGTGAAGTTGATGCATCTGAAGGTGCTTAATAAGTGGAGTAACAAATCTTTTGACATGTTGCTCAAATTATTAAACAAGGCATTACCGAGTGGGACAATCTTACCCAATTCGCATTATGAGTCGAAGAACAAATTACGTGACCTTGGGTTAGGATATGAGTCTATTCATGTGTACAAATACGATTGTGCATTGTTTTGGAAAGATCATGCAGAATTGGAAAATTGTCTAGTTTGCGGTGAAAGTCATTAGGTAGATAAAAATGTGAAAGGAAAGAAGGTGCCTACCAAGGTGATGCGATATTTTTCATTGACACCACGGTTGAAGAGGTTGTATAGTTCTAGATATTCAGCGAAAGATATGAGATGGCATTACTCTGAGAGAGTTATAGAAGATGGTGTACTGAGACACCTTGCAGATGGTCAGGCATGGAAAGGGTTTGATCATAAATACCCTGCTTTTGCATCAGATCCAAGAAATGTTAGATTATGATTAGCTACGAATGGATTCAATCCGTTTAGTAACATGAGCACATCGTACAGCATGTGGCAAGTTATTTTAATTCCTTATAACTTGCCTCCTTGGAAGTGCATGAAATCAGAGTCGTTAATGCTGTCTCTTTTGATTCCCGGCCCTTCTGCTCTTGGGAAAGGCATTGACGTATTTTTAAAGCCATTGGTTAATGAGTTAAAAGAGTTGTGGGAAATAGGTGTTGAAACTCGAGATGCTTTCAAAGAACAAGTGGCCAGTCAAGAAGAAAAATTGGCTGGTCAAGCATAACAACTGGCTGCTCAAGCAGAGCAATTGGCTGCTTAAAATAGGAGGCTGAATGAGACGAACGAAGTCCTAGCTCAATTGCAAAAATTCATACCGGGATTCCAGTTTCATCCCCCAATAGGACCTTCAAGTGCCACTTCCAACAATCCCTCAAATAATTAGGATGTTGATTTTGTTACTTTTCACTATGTTTTGTTTATTTGTATCGACTTTTAAGATATCACAATATGTATGTTACCATGATATTGATAAGTTATCCAATCTATCCTTATTTATTATTGTTATATTAGTTGAGCTTAGCATTTACTATTAATATATATATATATATATATTATACAGTGTATTTGTATTTATATTTAATTTTTAAATAAAAAATTTAAAAATAGTTTACCTATGCTGGTGTGTTTTCTACAAAGCATCAGAAAAAGTCATTTTTTTCGGTGCGTCAAACGCGCTAGGAAAGTAATTGTGCTTAGGAAATTGATTTTTTCCGGCGCATCACCAAACGTGTCACTAAAAGCTATCTTTTTCGGCGCGTCTAACGCGTCAGGAAAAGTAATTGTGCCTAAGGAAAGCGATCTTTAATGGCGCGACTAACGCACCAGCAAAAAGTATCTTTTTCGGCACATCACTAAACGCGTCACTAAAAGCTATCTTTGCCAGCGCGTTTAACGCGTCAGAAAAAAGTATATTTATTGGCACGTCAAAAACGAGTCACCAAAAGATATCTTTACCGGCGAGTTTAATGCGCCAGCAAACAGTCCTTATATGTCAGTAAAAGTATTCTTTTAAGACAAAATGTCATACACTTTCAATGGCGCACTGATTTTTACCGGCACGTTTTTGCGCCACGAAAGAGAACTTTTTCCGACGCGTTAAATTTTGCGTCGAGAAAGGTCATTGTGTTACTTTTGCCGGCGGACTTTCTCTGGCGCTCTTTGCTGGCGGGAAAATGCCTCGCTAAAGATTGATGGACTTTTTCTGATGCGTTTTTCATACTTTTCCCGGCGCGTTGATGCGCCACTAAAAGTCTTCATTCTTGTAGTGAATTCTCCATAATTTGAATATCTAACCACGTCATGTCAATCAAATTGGCACCAATCATCATATATTTCCTTATAACTACGGTTCTACATGCCCAGTCACTACCGAAGAACCAGGGATAGAAAGTATGAATAAATATTATGTTCAACCCCCCAAGAGAAGACAATGGGATGAACGAAGGAAATGGGATCTCAATGGCCATTTTTCTAGGAGTATGCCATGTTCTAACTTCTATTAGCGACAGTGAACTGATGATTTATAAGATAGTCAACCGTTGGCCGGTGGATGACTATAGTATAATCCGACAGTTGCCTGTTGCTCATCTTGAAGCAAAACTGATCCCGGGTACAAAATGCATGTATGAATTAAAAGATTTAAGAGCCAACAATCGAAATCATTACAAATAGAGTCCAACATTGTGATTAAAGATAGAAATCCAAGAATGAGAATGGCTTGCCATAGGCTATTACTCCATTCCATAATACTCCCATTTTCAAAGTAATATAACGGTAAGAAAGCCTATCGTACGATAATGCCTAATCAAAGAAGCACAAACCAAACTCGGTTCATCGAACTAGATTCTACCCATGAACCCCGCGAAGAAAAATCGAACATATACCTCTGATTTTGACACCCCCGAATTCCGTTGTGAGGTGTAGACCTCCGGAACCCGGTTAATCACGGTGCTGTACTCGATGGCGGGTTATGAAATACATAATTTAAAACTTATCTAATAGTAATTTTCACAAAAGGCCTTATTTTTGGAAACATTTTGCAAGTGGAGTTCGTATTTATAATAAAACAACCCTGTAAATAAATAAATAAAAACTATAAGTTTCCTTCCTTCAAAATCAAACCCCACAATCATGGTAATAATGTTTTGTAAAATTCAAACCCTCCAACGAGGTCCCAATCTTAAATAAAAGGCTTTACAACTCATATAAATTAAAATGAATACAATTTAATGATACAAACAATATTGATGGTATTAATACATACAACTTTTAAGTTACAAGTCATCAACGGACGATTACAAGTATATATGGTCCTCAGAGGTTCTAATCCGTACTCGTATCACCCTAAGAATGTACCTGCAAAACTGTTGGAAAGTGGACGTGAGCCAAACACGGGCTCAGTGGGAACTATAAGGTTTGGTATAAGAAAATACGTTTGGGAAACACATGCGGCGTGGAATATTGAAAGTAATTTAATATGCTTTGAGTTTATGCGTATGTTTCACTTCTATGTCCCTTCATATATATACAGAGAGTTATAGATAGCAATGCAATGCAAACCAAGTACTATCTCATCCCCAAAAATACGAGAAAAATATATCCGAAGATACTGCCAAAATATATATAAATCGTAATAACAAGGTATATACACCTCCAAAGTACAATAAACCAAAATAAGAAAGTATATCATAATAATAAAGGGCATAAGAAAAGTATAGACACTAATCTTATATTCGTTCGTCTCAACTCACATATGACATCATCAAGATACTAAAACACCATAATAATAATGGATCCTTAAGATTAAGGAAAAACGTGGTAATAAATTAGTTATTCTCAAGACATAAGTAAACTATTATAAATTTAAAAATTCCCAACAACAATATAAGTTTATTCACAAAATAAGTATAGTTGTAAAACAAATGTAGGCACTAATCTCATCCAACTGCTCATCTCGTATTTAACATATAACATCTACGATTTACTCTATAGTGCACTACAATCCGGATCTAAGCCCCCAAGGGTAGGGTATCTAGCCCCCAAGGCTGGGTCCCCCGTGGAGTTCCTAGATGGTGTAGGGTATGCCACATTGCGGGGTCCATCTACATGGAACAGGGTATGTAACCGTCAAGGCTAGGTCAACCCCATAGACCACTAGTGCCTTAAGAATTAAAATAATAACAGAAAAAGTATTCTTAAATGAAAAGTTTGATAAAAGGTATGCGTCACACACATAAATACATATACATATCATATACGTATATCTTAAGGGTTTTTCTGCCTACCAAAGGCATGTCTCAACTTATTTACTCCCGACACGTACCATATGTGTGACTCAATTTACATCCACACCAGGCAAATGGAGTTAACAATCATTTATCTATTCTCATCGCCACCTTGTCTCATAGTGTATCTAATATACATATGCCATTAAGAACCCAATATCATCACCCAATTATATCCATGTAATGCATAAAGAAATCTAACGAAAGAATTACTATTTTTTTCTGAGATAATATTTTAGTTTGTTAGAAAACTATCCGTGACACAATATGTCAGTTTAAAAGCATAAGCATTTCATGGATATAATCATTACAACCTTTGATAGAGAAAGTATGCACGAACCCACCATTTATAAGAAATATGACTGGGTTAGGAAATGAGGTTCTCATCAAAATAGTGGATCTCCATCAAAGTTGTGATATTAATGACTCCATGGCATACATATATCATCTACATTAAGCAAACATAATACGTATAACTCATCTCATATACTAAGTGTATATATATATACGTCCGAAGCCCTTATTATCTCATTATGGTATAAAAAGGGAATATTATGCGTATACTTTATATTCACCCCTCACCAACTCGATAACATGGCTAGGGACAATATTATTGATAACTACCAATGTTTATGTCATAAATTTAAAAGATCCTCTTTGACAACACTTTAACTAAGAAGATGATGACTCTTAAAATCACATAAAGTGTAGAAAGCACTCAACATATCATTAAAGTATTTAAAGATTAAAATCTCAAATTTATGGTTTTTCCATGAATATTCAAAGACTAATCATGCTTGGCAATGAAAAGTATCTCATTCAAAGAAAGAATGGACATAGGTTAGTAAGAAATATACAAGTGTATCATTTTTTCATTAATGCTTAAGATCTATGTATACAAAGCATACAAAGTCAAATCATCATATGAAAATTATCTTACTAGCTTATGAATGGTTGGAAAAATGGAGAAGATGAAGGATTCAAAACGTATTTAACAATACTAACAATGGAATGAGAATTGAACTTACATAATTAATGCATTGCAAATTTCATCTTTTAGCCTTAGCAAAGAAATTTACTCCATAATAAATGTAGAGACCAGAATTATAAAAGTAAACTCCATTTCTCTCTCTAGAAAAAACTATTACAAGCTCTCTATAAATTGAGAAATGAGAAGTAATCAAAGTACCCCTCTCCAAAGCAACAATGAATACTATAAATAGGAGAGTTGTGTTGGATGTTAAAAAATAAACAATGCTTATTTTATTTTTGGTGGATAAATCCACCATCTTGGATGCTCTTTAATCACATGAAAAATTTCACTTTCTTTCTTTAATAACATGGAGACTTCCACTTTCTCTCTTTAATAGCATGGAGACTTCCACTTTCTTGGATTCTTTTTGTCCATAAAAAATTCCACCATATATTGCATTAAATACAATATTTCTTGAAATCTAAAAACACCAAAATAAACACAAAATGTGCCTTTCCAAGCATTGTTAAATACAAAAGTGCTACGAGACTAATCGCGAAATAAGTTGGTAAACCGAGTAGTTTTAGAGAAATAAATGCGTCAAACAACTTCAAAAATGAGCGTATGAATGACAATATTAAGCGTTTATCAGTTCCTCCGGTGGCTTTTATACCCACTCTGGCAATATGTCCTCCCTTAGTGTGTGGTGGTATTTTGCAATAAGTTCTAATGGCTGAACTTAGATGAATACAGTGGATATGTATGATTTTTAGATACAAAGGTTCCAATCCTTTTTTAGGTGAGCCATCCCTTCTATTTATATGTATAGAAGTAGGGCACGGGTGCTCATTAGGTTAATAGTAAAATGATCATAAAGGGTATTGCTTTCTCATGAAACTTGCACTTTTCACGTGTGGCATGTATTCTTAATTATCTACAAGTAACTTTATGCTTTATAGGTGTCAAACTCTCGTTAGCCTAAGCGCCCATATCGCCAACAGACACTGAGAGTGCCCATTAGTACAGGTGTCTCTTTCATATTGGTTGGTATGCCCATCTCAGCATTTTCATTATCATCGGTCTGGCTGTTCGGCTGCAATATTATGCTTGGCCGGTTGTTACATCTGTACTTACCTACTTTGGCTCAACCCCTTCTTTTAGGCTGACTTTCTTGGATTTGGACTTGCCCTTGACTATTCGGTCCAAGCAGATATTCTAATTTTATGCTCCCACATAAAGGGTTGATTTTGATGATAAAGGGTTTCTTCAGCATGCATTTATTTTTTGTACTAATATCACAAGTATAAGAGAGGATGGGAAGCAACGATGGATGATGGATTCAGAGTGGTGTCACTTTTTTTCTATGATAAAGTGACATTTCGCCTTTTACGTATTTTTTTATAAGTATAACATTACTCGTACCAAAATCACAAAACCATGTAAATTATGATGTCATAAAAATTTGATTCTTCAATTTTTTTTGGTTAACGAAATTAATAAGTAGAGGTAACACTATATAAATCTGTCAGGAAGCATTGAACTCTTACCCGACGTATTATCTTTTTGCTAAACTCATTGAATAAATAAATTTCAAGAGCCCAACAAAAAATAATCTCGCTAATAATTATCCACACGTTATATAGTACTTTTACCACAATCAAACGTCTTTAAAAAAGTTCAAACTCAAAACATTGTTTGGGCGATTAAACCCAAGACTTCAATAAGGCCGAATTGTCAAGTCTAGCAGGTGAGTAATTAAGACCAACAAGCTAAAGGAACCAAAAACCATGCAAGGGCAAACAAAAAAATCCAACGGTTGATTTTGATGATAAAGGGTTTCTTCAGCATCCAGCATTTATTTTTCGTACTAATATATATCACAGGTAAGAGAGGATGGGAATCAAGGATGGATGATGGATCTAAGTATTTTAGTTATAAATATTTTAAAGTTATAGAAATTGGCCTCCCCAATGTTTTGATGCATGGTGGTACGTTCATTGTTGCTATCATTAGTTTTTTAGTATCACTCTTATTTATATCATATATGCTGGTGGTTTTGTTTTATATATGGATTATTATTATTGTTGTTGTTTTGGTAACAATTAAATTTACGGGCTAGCTAGCTATGTATAGACTCATGGCTAATGGATCGGATTTTGATCCAAATCTGATCAAAGTGTAGCATATGTTATCGGATATGAATTAATTTGATTGCAATCCAAATTTGAGAATGTGATGATTTTTAACTTTACTTGAACCTATTTCGATAAGCTATCGGATAATATTTTTCAAATTTGTATGACACTCGATTTCTTATATAAAAAATGACACGATTTGATTGTAACCATTAAAAAAATAAATTTTATATAAAAATATTAAACATTCCCCCAGTAAAATTTGCACTATATATAAGCAATATGAGTGAAAACTAAAAACATTAATTAAACTAGTGATAAATATTCATGCATATATCCTAAAATAGATAAAAATCATAATTTTTTCAATTAGACAAAATATTTTTATCATAATATTTAATCCATGATCAAAAAAAAATCATGATTTTTAATCTACTTATAACTTAATAATCTTTCAAGCATATCATTTATTTTTCTCTTCTTCTCTTTTTCCATTTTCATTCATTTCTTCTTTCATCTTTTTCTCCTTTATTTTCTCTCTTTCCATTTCCTCTCATTTTTGTCTTCCCCATAAAATATATTTGACTCTCTTTAACCAGCTCCACACTCTTCCCATAATCCCATGAACTACCCATCACCATCACCATAAACTAGCTTCCTAGCCTATTCTTTTTCTTTTAAGTTTTGTCTCTCTATTTTTTTTTTTTAGTTTTAAAACACCCGGATTTTTTTTAATCAAATGGTGTTTAGACCAGCCATTGCACAACTCGATTAATCCTCCTTCGTAACTTAAATCATACTCGCTACTAGCCACGGAGTATTTTCACATTTGTCAAAAGTCAACTTAAAAAAAATCCTAGTCAATCTTATAATTGAACCTAGGATAGTAATCGCTGGACTAAATTTAATGATTAATTTTGTGTCTATAATAGCTAGGGGTAAAATACATCACTAGTTCACCATCATAACTACAGGGCTAGGGTTGCAGCTGTCATAAATTTTATTGTTACTTTTTTTTTTCCTAAATATTTTTAAATATCACGTAGTATCTAAACCAACTTACTCTCACATACATCGACTAATCTTTGTTTGCAGTAGTAACCAGTCAATGGTAACCATATATTTTTTCAACTACCATAACACTTATTCTAGAGCGTTACTACTATACCACTTGCTAGTGATTTTATTGTATTTATTATTATGATGTTTCACTACACATACTTCGTTTTGGTTGATCCAACCAGCTTAAATTGTAACATTTTATGTTTAAGTTAAAAATGTATTATTATTCATATATGGCACTGATATTATCTACTCTTTTAAAGCATTTTCTGATTTCTAAAAGATGAAATTTAAATACAAAAAAATTGAAAATATTAAGTTATTAAAAACAAAAAGCCCTAGAAAAAAGGACAGTAACGTGTTTTATTCACTATGTAAGAAAAGAGCCCACAGGTTAAAAAACAATTACCATGACACATTTTGTATATCCATTGTGCAAGAAAGAGATTTAATAGGTTAAAAAAAGAGGTACAATGACATGTATTACTCATCGGGTAAAAGAAAGAGATCTGACATGTTAAAAAAACAAAAAGTAACAATGACAATTTTTATGACATATTGATGCATTTTTATTCTCACCTTGCTTTTTGGATAGTAAGGTGCTGTTTGGTTTTGGTTGAGTTTTTTAGTTAAATTTTAAAAAATAAGTTGGGAAGTGTGAAATTAGGCTGCAAAATGAATTTAATTTTTGTTGAATAGTTTTCAAAAAAACCATCACCTGGCTCCCCGTAAATTAGCTTCCTATCTTTTTTTTAACAGACGATTTTTTTTTTAGTTTTAAATTAGACGGTGTCTAAACTAGCTATCGTGGACCTCAATTAATCATTCTTTGTAGTTTAAATCATACTTGCTGTTAATTATAGAATATTTTTATAGCTGCCGAAATTAACTCGAGGAGTCGATCTCAGAACTAAACTCTGGATTGATAATTGCTGGATCAAATCTAATTGTTAATTTTGTTTCTGTAATAGCTAGGGGTAAACATAATAAGGTACGTAGCTAGGGGTAAGATACACCACCAGTTCACCACCCATCTCTCATAGCTACAGGGCTAGGGTTACTTCTGTAGTCACGCGTGGCTACATACCTAAAAGACAAATTGTAATTATACGTAAGAGTTATGTGTGTCAAAATTTTGATTGTAATTTTTTTTTTATCAAGATACTTTCAAGTATTATATAGTATTTGGGGCAATTTTCGCACATTTTTATCAGGATAAAAAACAATTACAATGACATGTTTTATATATTCATTAAGCAAGAGCAATATTTAATGGTTAAAAAAAAGGTACAATGACAAGTATTACTCACCGGGTAAGAAAGAGATCCGATAGGTTAAAAAAAGTAACAATGACAATTTTTATGAGATTCTGATGCATTTTTATTGTCACTTTGCTTTTTGGTCCCTACCGTTTAGGCTAAGATCCAATATTCAAACAATGATATTAATAAAGATAAATTTTTGGAAGTCTATCCACACCAACATAGAAAAAGAGGAAATACAATTATGTAGACACCACATTAAATAATTGCATGGAGAGCATGTAATATTCTAGCTAGAAAAACACTACTTAAAATCTCAGCTCTGGTTCACTGCATCATCGCTATACGTGGAGCAGCATAGCTTTAATAAATCTGCTTAAACCTATATTTAAGACCAAAGGGGGCAAAGATTCACATATCAAATATATTATTATATGTATACATATTATTACTTTATTACAATGCAAAAGGTAAATATTTAGGTTTTTTTTGGTTAGGAATACAAGTAATTTTGTAAAAAAAAAAAACCATATAATTGCCCTAAAACTATACATCCAGTCTTACATTGGCCATTAAACTTTAACACTCTACGCTTGTGACTAGATTCCGTCCAACTTAATTGAAAAATTGGACGGAAGGGTCAAAGTAAGATTCACTAAATAATTTTAAGTGCCTAAATAAAATGTTTTAAAGTTTAAGGTCCATTAGGGGTAGTTTGCTCAATAAAAAAAATATTAAATATAAACATGAAAGGATTCCCAAGTATTCTTAGCTTCCACCTCATTAAATATGGTATAAATAAACGAAATTTTTTTATTTTTTTTCAGAATCCTGAATTCCTTCCAAAACTCCAACCAAAGGTCGGAATCTCGAATGATAATAATTCAGAATTCCATGAATGATCCAAAATTATACAACAAACTAAACTGAACCTCAATATAGTTTAGGTAAAAACTTCAAAGTACCTTGTCGTACGCCATGACAGGGATGGGGCGTAAAGCCCAGTGTTTGTAATCACTTGCGAGAATAAGGAGTACGTGATGCATCGCAAGTAAAAAGTGAGGGAAATGCTGTTTTCATGAGTAAAAAAATGTAGATCAGCATATCTGGGATTGCCTATGAGCTCCCCAGGTCAAACCCCATGGTGAGTGCGATTTAAATTGTGAATGAGAATTAGTCGAAGTGCGTAAAAACTGGTCTAAACACCACCTGATATAAATAAAAAGAGTGTTATGTTGATCTTGACAAGCTGGTGACTCCAACAGTCTTGGTTTCTCTTAGGTATGTGTATGTCCTCTGTTTCAGTTTTTTTCTTTTTCCTTTTCTTTTGGGCCCATTTGTGGAATAGTTTGAAGATTCTTTACTTTATGTTATCTGGTATTAAGAAACTAAAACACTCGGTTTAGCTCCAAAAAAAAAAAAAGCAATTGCAAAAATTTCATAGCATCTTCTTTGATTTGATCCATTTTCCTGAGTTAGAGAGACTGAAAAGGTGTTAGCAAAATATAAGCAGCATGAATATATCAAAGAAAGCAGTAAGATAATTGATTATTACAATTTGCAATATATACAAAAAAATGGACGAAGTAACTAACCACATAAAGATTGCAATCTTTACTTATAAATGATAAGGAGATTAATCTAATTAAAATAACATTTAAAATAAAAACTAAATTAATACAAGAGATAGAATAAGGGTGACTTTATTGTCAACCATTACTTATAATATTGTCAGAATAATGTACAACTTTAAAATTATACAGTACAATTTTTAAAAGTAATACTACCCTTAGTAAATCAAGTGTGTATAATAAAAATGTGCATATATGATGAAGTTAATTAAGAATGGGGTTGGCCCTTCTTGAGCAAGAATATATAATGGCAATTTGATGGGGATGAGAGAGAGAGTCAAGTGGGCGGATAGAGAGAGAGAGAGACTGTGCGAGAGTGAGAGAGAGTAAAGCATGAGGGAACTTAAATTCTCATCCTTCCGTATATAATGGAAATTGTGTGTGTGTGTGTGGGGGGGGGGGGGGGGTTGATGGTGAGAGGCTTGGGGAAAAGAGAAATGGAAGAAAACGGGTAAGAGATTGGGAAGAGAAATAGAGAGAGAAAGAGATAAAATGGAAAACGTTGGAAAATGAAAAATTAATGTGCGAGGTTACTCTGTATATTGCTTGTTCGATTAAAAAAAATAATGTACATGTTATGCACATTTTACTTTTTTATTTTTATTTGTTTAGTAATTTTTAAAAATACGGTTTGATAATAATATAAAAAATAATATTAAAAATAGTTAATTTTTGTAAGAAGTTAGAAAATAAGTTGAGCTACGTAGTGAGATATCTTTTATTTTTTTTATTTTTTCTGTGAAAAGAGAATTCTTTAGAGGCTGAAAAAAAAATTCACAAAAAATAATGAATGAATCAAAAGATTTTGCATATAAAGTTTGGTGGTTTAATTAAAAGTTGAAACGGACATCCATAGAATAGATAAAAAAAAAGTAAGAAACATAGACGAGACTGAGAATGTACATTTTATTTTTTTTTTGTTTTTTTTTATATTAATAAGTATATGCATGCAGCAAGTCCTATGATATTTTAATTTGTGGCATCCCAATTGACGTGGTTGTTCTCCTTCATAATAAAAGTAAGTAGAGCTCTCCCCATTTTTGTATCACATTTTAGGGATTACTCTATTATTTGATTTTTGATTTCTTACCTTAAAAAAATGAATTTCTTTTATAACCAAAATGTTTGCTTAACTGTGCTTCAACCTAAAACGATTTGCTGAGTTACATTTTGGTCCAAAGATATTGCAAAACTTTGTTGGTCTGGTCCAAACGGATTTTAAACTGTGGTTTGATCCCCGTTGGATGTCATTTTGGTTGTAATAATTTTTAAGGGAGAATGCCAAAGCTGTACAGACTATCATTTTTTTCCTCATTCTAAAAACCTCCGATAGTTAAGCTAAAACATTCAAGTACTGAACACATGCAAATTAATTGAAATGTAGATGACAAAAACTTTAAAAGGATAATGCAAAATCTAAATGCATTTAGAAATAATTGAGGTTGGTGGTGCATCTAAATGTGTGGTTGCAGGCGGTCTGAAAAGAAAAAAAGACACAAAAAAAATTGAATGACATGATAAGATAAAGAAAAATACAATAGGAAAATAAAAAAACTGTCAAAATTTAGTATCATCATTAAATTTACCACCTTTCCATTTATGTATTAATTAATATTATTTTACTACCAAAAAGTTCAGCACCTTAAAGTTTACAAAATAAATACTATTAAAGTTTGTTTCTTAACCTATCTGGTGCTATATAGCGTTATATACCAAAGTTGAAATTCTGAATTATATACATCTTAATTACTGATACAACAATCTCCTAAATTGCAATTGTTTACTATAACAGAAGTTGATAGTCTACGTGAGCACACATATCCTAAGATACAACAATCTAGAATTTTACGAGCAACTGTAGAGACCATATTGGGACTCTCAGTGTATTCCAAAGAAATATCAAGTAAAGTAGAATATGATAATATTTTTCTGTGTATGTTTATGTGAATTAAACCACATATATATAACTTAAAACATCTGACCGGAAGGAGCGTGGAGATAAATGCATAGCCTCGTACAACGCGCAACAACCCAACGTCCCAAAAAAGACTCAGTCAAATCTTACCTCACATTAATGAAAACAAAAACTAGTTAAATTAAATAAGATTTAAATAACAAAAATACTCGATTTTTATAAGATTCAATGAGACTTGAACCAATAATCTTTCAAGCCAAATTTAAAGGCTTGGTCACTTGAGCTACTTGCCCAAACTAAATACATTCAAAAAGATATGATATGTCCGTAGGACGTAAGAGACATTGAAAAGACTAATTACATACAAGTGCCCTTTCTGAATTTATACGAAATTTCTAGGATGTTAACTTGTTTTTAATTGTAGCATCACAATTCACGTGGGGGGTGTTGTCCGTTACGATAAAAGCAACAACACCTTTCCCCATTTTTCGTATCACATTTTAGGGGTCACACTATTATTTCATTTTTGAATTCTTACCTTAAAAGCTTGAATTTCATTTATAACCAAAAGGTTTACTTTACTGCGTTTCAGCCCAAAATGATTTACTAAGTTATGTTTTGATCCAAACAAATTGCAACACTCTCTTGGTCCAATCCAAATGGGGCAAGAGCCTTTTTATTTTTATTTATTTAAAGGTCCATGCTAGGCGTACCTAGGTTAGTTTTCGCACATCTCGACTAATTCTCTTCATAAAGGGTGTCAATAATTAACTATAAGAGATTTTGCATCTACCGGGACAAAGAATGTTCACGGTCCAGTTGATCGAACCATTGACCTCTAAGATGAACCGGACCGTTGAAGTCATTCTCTACTTTTTTGAACCGAAGCGGACTGCATAGCAGACTAAAATCGGACAATTTTGAATGATCCGATTTCAGTCGGTCCAACTAACCTGGTCAAACTAACCTGGGCTTTTATGATAGGCCTAACTTTTTAATGGGTTTGTTGTATAATTTTAAGAAATAGACCTATTTCAAAAAATGGGCCTATTAAATTTTTTTTCTAGTACACCACAATATTTAGTATTTACTAAACTTAAGTAATTACAATTTATATTTGGTGGTGTAATTTATTACATTAGTCAATTAAACATTCAAATCCATTTGCCATTATTTGTTTAAAGTGCAAGCTATTCCATCTTCAATTTGCATATTTCTATTCAAAATTTCAACCAGAAGCCCAGAAAGGAGAAACAATAATGCAAATCTTATTGCCAAAAACAAAAAATAAAAGGAACACTACTTCGAAACTGTTAAAAATGAAAGACATATATATATATATTTAAATGTATATATATTCAATATAGTCTGATTTTTTTAAGGATACAAATTGGCCAAGACTGAAGACCGGACCAAACCACATCAGTCCACTAAAACTTGGACCTGACAGAAAATCGAAAAACCCTTATTTTTTGGTCCGGTCTGATTCGGTTTCTAAACACCCTTAGTCGGGAATCGATCAAGGGAGCTACCTCGCAATCAAGCCTGATTTTTAAACTCATAGTGACTAACTACTGAGCCACTCTATTGTGGTTGAAAGTTTGAAGTCTAAAACATGAGCAAGGACATCAAAACTAATTTTTCAAGCCTTTCCCACTTGAACTACATACTCCAAACTAATTATGTCATTCAAAACTAGTATATATACAACAAAAAAATTCAATTAAATAGAATTCCTTTCTAATATAAATAAATCAAACGATCCCTATAAATAATGAAGATAGCACATGCAAGTGCTTATTTGGATCCAGAAGATCTTAAATTGGAGTCACACATGTAAGGCAAAGGAGGTTTCTTTATTATTATAGTAAAAGAAAGAGATGTAAACTTTCATTTTAAAAAAGCAACATATATGCAGAAAGTTTTCTCTTATTGAATGTGTTAGGCCAATTTAGGTAAGGTATGAGTTGGAATCTAATCTAGAACCGGGAGATTAGTAAACAAAAAAAAAAGATTAATAATTTAAACCTTCCACTTTTTTATTATTATTTTTGTTGGAGCAATGAATAAAACAATACCTGTTCTTTCACCTTGAGAATTAGTTAAACGAAAAAAGTTTACATTGGTTAAAGAATAACTATAATGCCCTGAATCCCGTTAAGAGGATCTCTCCTCCGCGACCGGGTTTGTCACAGGTACCGTACGCCGACAGCGGTTAACTAGACATAAACCTTTTGTAAAAACGTAAAAATCCACTATCTAAATAATAAGAACATTTTCCATTTCACAAAACTTGTCCATAAAAGAATGATAAATAATACAATTCAATAGCTAAGCCTCCAACGAGGTCCCAAGTACAAAATTTCCAATCTCCACAATGCATACAATATAAACAATCTCTAAAATGAGAGAAGTACATGAGTTCTTACACTTAAATAAAACATACACTGATAACTATACGACATGCACAGTGGTCCTTTTATTATAAAGGACCTTACTACCAAACAATGGTATTGAGGCAATCTAAGACGTAGAGTCCTCTCTCTTCCCTCTCTCAGAAGATCCTGCAAAAGAATTGTTTGGAAAATAGGTGGGGTGAGTCAAAAGGACTCAGTGGGAATCATATAGTAAATTTAATGTAACAATAAGATTTGTAATTCCTTTGTAACAGCTAAAAATAAACCATTTAATTATATATCTAATAGTTGTAGAAAATCCCCTTTCATGTTGTTAAAAATACTTTTAAAAATCCACAAATAATGTATAACTGATACAAGGTAAAACCAATGGCACAATTAATTGTACATTCATCTCATATTATAAATCTCGAGCCGAAATCTCGTAATTTCTCGCAACTATCCAAGCGTCAACCAGGTCTATATTTTGTACCATTTCACCCACGAGGCAGCAGGGCCTCCCGTTAGTTTTCGTCAGTCTTTAGAGACCAACATGGGGCCATCATGGACTAGTGCCAACATATGATCTCAACAACATATTAATCGGCTCATTTAAGTAGTAATTGTGCCATATACATAGCTTTGTTAATCGCATAAAACCTCAATCATATAATCAACAAGGGAAATCTTGTTCCAACAATTTAAACTAGTATCACCACCCATAGACAAGTATTCTATAATTTAGAATCCACCACTTGAACCCTTGAAGTTAACTTTCAACAATGTATTAAAATTTACTTGCAAATAAGGGGTTCTAAGTGGGTTTTATGCTAATCAAATAAATAGCTTCCATTCTTTGTTGAAATGTGTGTTTTGTTCCATATATAGATTATTTGAAACCCATTTATACAAGCATCTCAACTTTCATATGCATTTTCTTTTCATAACTTGGCCAATATGGGGATTTATAGTAAAAACATTTCCAACGAGCATAATTAATCACTATCATGAATATCAAGATGGAATCCTACCACATGGACCAACAAAGATATATTTTAAATCATATGTTAAGAATTATCAAGTAAAACATGTAATCCAAATGGGTTTTTGTGTATACGAAACATATAAGTCCAAATCATTGTTCTAATAAGCTATTTATAACATATATGGACTATTTGAACCATCAATTTGATGAAACTAACAAAACCCAATCATTCACAGATATAACCATTTAGAATAATTAGGGTTTTGTCAAGAACAAGAGGTGAAATCATAGTGTATTAATAACAAGTTTAAAAATAGGTTTTAGTACTAGATTCCCAACTCTTTGTAGCTAAAAGTGAGGATTTGAAGGCTAGCTTGAGCTTTCTCCTCAAGAACACCAAGCTCCAATGGAGTTCAAGGAAGAAGATGATAAAGGAGATGATGAAGGAGGAGATGAAATTTGTTGGATTAACTCCTTGATTCTTGAATTATTTGAAGCAATCTCTTAAAACCCCTCAAAATCCACCACCAAACAAGCTCTCAAGCCCCTCTCTCTTTCTTGGGTGTATAATGGTTGAATGTGTGAGTGTTGGTGTCTTTGAAAGGTGAAAATGGAGTAAAAATTTATGGTTGGTGGAGTTGGATCGATCCAGCTTATAGTTGGATCGATCGAGCACTTGCAGCACAAGTGGATCCGAAGCACTGTTCGTAATTTAGCCATAACTTTTCGCTCGCGAGCGCGTTTAGTTTCATATACTTCATAGGTAAACATACACCTTTAACTTATTTCATTTGCCAACACATGGCCTCATTCATTCAATACAATGGGCTAATCACCATATCATACATTATTCAATACACTGGGCTAGTCGCCACAACATTACATTGCTCAATACACTCGGCTCCACCGCCCCACTCATACATCATTTGCAAGTCAAAACACCGCACGGGCTCTATCGCCCCATTCATTCATTATTTGATGTGTCAAAACACCGCACTAGGCTTTATCGCCCTTATTCACTCATCATTTTGCGTGTCTAACATTGAAGCGGGCTTTATCGCCCCTTTTTTCAAACATATGCATGTCAAAACACAACATTGGGCTCCTTCGCCACTTTCATTAAATACATGCATGTTAAAACACTGTATCGAGCTCATTCGCCCCTTTCATCATTTGAACGCATGTCAAAACACAACATTAGGTTCCAACGCCCCATTCATTCACCATTTGCATGTTAAAAAACAACACCGGGCTCCATTTTCCTCATACAAACATTGGTTGTGAGTCTGACACCGAACTGGAAACCATAGCCCTCCTATATACATTGGTTGCGAGTTAGACGCCGCACCGGGCTCCATCGCCTTCCTACATACATTAGTTTCGAGTCAAACACCTGCACCGGGCTCTATCGCCCTTGCACATACATTGGTTGCATGTCAAACACATTGCAGCGGGCTCTATCGCCCCATTCGTCATTCATTTACATGTCAAACACACTATAACGGGGCTCCATTGCCCGCATACACATTGGTTACGCGTCAGACACTGCACCGGGCTCTATTGACACACTCTATCATTAATTTGAATGTCAAACACATCGCAACGAGCTCCATTGCCCTTATATACACTTGTTGCGTGGAAAAAAAAAATACTGCAACGGGCTCCGTCGCCCCATTCATCATTTATTTGCATGTCAAACATAATGCACTTGGCTCTCTCTCCCCATTCATCATTCATTTGCATGTCAAACACATTGCAAGGGGCTCCATCGCCCTCATACACACCCATTGCATGTTAAACACACTGCATAAGGCTTTATCGTCCCATTCATCATTTATTTGCATGTTAAATACATCGTAACAAGCTCCATCGCCCTCATACACACTTATTACGTGCTAAACACAATGCACCGGGCTCTATCGCCCCATTCACCATTCATTTGCATGTTAAACACATTGCAATGGGCACCATCACCCTATGCAATCATCATTTTCATGACAAAACATCGCATCAGGCTCCTTTGCCCTCATTCATACATTTGTTGAGATACAGACACCGCACTGTCCACATTTATGACATCTTTTGTAGGTCGTGGAACCTCAATCGAGACCAACGCTCTATTTCTAACATTTTTTACAGGCCAAAACACTATGCCAATCACCGTGCCAGCCAAACAATGCACGGGCAACATTATGAAACACTGTACCAGTTAAACATTGCACCAGGCTATAATGTTAATCATAGTGCTACGCAGACACTGTACCGACTACATCGCCAAAAACTCTGCTAGTCAAACACTGCACTGGCTACATTGCCAATAACTCTGCCAGTCAAAACATTGCCAATCACTATGCCAGTCAGACACTACACCTGCTACATCATCAGTCACCGTGCCAGTTAGACGCTGCACTGGCAAAATCGTCGATCACTGTGCCAATCAGACACTCCATCGGGCTACATCATCAATCACCATGCCAGTCAGACACTACATCGGGCTACATCGCCATTCACTATACCAGTCAGACACTATACCGGGCTATATCGTAAATCACTATGCCAATCAAACACAGCGCTAAGCTACATTGCCAATCACAGTGCCAGTCAAACACTACACCGGGCTACATCGTCAATCACTGTACCAATTAGACACAGCACTAGCTACATCGCCAATCACTGTGCCAGTCATAAACTACACAGGTAAAATCGCCAATCACCGTGCCAGACAAATAGTGCACTGGCAATATCGCATATGACCGTGCTAGTCAGACACTACACCGAGCTACAACGCCAATCACCGTGCTAGTCAAACACCGCACCGAGCTACATCGCCATTCACCGTGCAACTCAGACACCATAACGGGCTAAATTGTCATTCATCGTGCCAGTCAAACATCGCACCGGGCAACATCGCCAGTACAATACCAGTTAGACACTATAGCGGGCAACATCACCAATCATTGTTCCATTCAGGCACTACACCAAGCTACGTTGCCATTCATCCTGCTAGTCAGACACCGCTCCAAGATAAATTATCATTCACCATGCCAGTCAGGCACCGCACCAGGCTACATCACCATTCACCGTACCAAACGATACATCGGACAACAGCGCCAACTAGTGGGCCAGTCAAACACTACACCAGGCTACATCACCAATCAATGTGCCAGTCAGACATAGAGCCAGCTACATTGCCAATCACTGTGCCAGTCAAACACTGCACTAGGCTATATCAGTAATCACTATTTTAGTTAGTCACTAAATCGGCTACATAGCTGGTCATCATACCAGTCAGATAATGCACTGGCAAAATCACCAATCACCGAGCTAGTTAGACACTACACATGCAAAATTGCCAATCATCATCCTAGACAGACTACACGGGAAAAATCGTCTACCACAATGCTTGTTAGACACTGTACTGGCAAAATTCCTAATCATCGTGCCAATCAAACACTTTGAAGGGCTACATCGCCAATTACCGTGACAGTTAGACACTGCATCAGGCTACATCGACATTCACCGTGTCCGTGAGGCACCGCACCGAGCTATATCACCAGCCACCATACCAATCAAACACTACATTTACCTATAACGCCATTCACCGTTCTAGTCAAACACTACACCAAGCTAAATTGCCGTGCACTGTGCCAGTCAAACACGGCACCGAGCTACATTGGCATTCACTGTACCAATCAGACCCAACACTGGGCCATATCGTCAATCACTTTGCCAGTTAGAAATAGCAATGGCTACATCGCCAATCACTGTGCTAGTCTTACATTGCACTGGTTTACATCGTCAATCACTGCGCTAGTCAGACACTGCAGCAACTTCTTATTCAGTCACCATGCCAGTCAGACACTAAATTAGCAAAATCTCCAATCAACGGTCAGTTAGACACTGCATCGAGCTACAATGACAATCACCATGCTAGTCAGACACTACACTAGCAAAATCATCAATCACTGTGCTAGTTAGACACGGCACTAGGGTACATCGCCAATCAGCGTCCAATCAGACACTGCACTAGGCTACATCGCTTTTCATTGTACTAGTCAGACACTACACCGAGCTACATCACCAATCACTGTAATAGTCAGGCACTGCACTGAGTTAAGTTGTCAATCATCATGCCAGTTAGACACTGCATCGCGCTACATTACCAAACATTTTGCTAGCCACACACTGCACCAGCTACATTGCCAATCACCATGCTAATCAGACATTGTACTTGGCATAATCGATAATCACCGTGCTTGTCAAACACAACACCGGTTAAATCACCAATCACCGTACTAGCTGGACACTGCACTTGCAAAATTGTTAATCATCGAGCAAGTCAAACATTGCACCACGCTAAACCGCCATTCACTGTGCCAATCTATCACTATACCGTGCTACATCGCCACTCTCCATGAAAATCAGACACTACACCAGGCTACATCGCCAATCACTGTGCCAGTCACACACTGCACCAGGCTATAGCACCATTGACTATGCCAATCAGACACTCCACACTCGTAAAATCGCTAATTGCTGTGCCAGTAAGACACGACACAGGCAAAATTGCCAATCACCATCCCAGACAGACATTCCACTAGGAAAAATCACCTAACACCATGCCATTCAGACTCTATACTAGGAAAATCCACAATCATCATACTAGTCAAACACTGCACCGAGCTACATTGCCATTCACCGTGTCAGTCAAACACTGCACCGGGCTACATTGCTAAACACCGTGCCACACAAACACCGCACCGAGCTACATCGCCTCTCGCCGTGCCAGTCAGACACCGTATCGTGCTAAATCACCATTCACCGTTCTAGTCAGAGACCTCGTTAAGTAACATTGCTAGTCATTGTGCCAGCAGACACTGCACAGGTCTATCTAGCTAATCATCGTGCTAGTCAGACACCATACTGGGCTAAATTGCCATTCACTATGCCAATTAGACATCGCACCGGGCTAGTTCGACATTCATTGTGCGAGTCAGACACTGCACAGGTCTAAATCATGATTCACCGTGCTAGTCAGAGACTGCACCAGGCTATATTGCCATTCATCGTGCCAGTCAGCCACTGCACCGGGCTTTATGGCTAATTAATGGGCCAGTCAGACACTGCACTGGGCTACATCATTAATCACTATACCAGCCAGTCACTGCAACTGTTACATCTCCAATCACCGTTCCAGTTAGACACTGCACTAGCAAAATTTCCAACCACCATGTTAGTTATACACTGCATGGGGCTACAACACCAACCACCGTGCCAGTTAAATACTACACTACCAAAATTGCCAATAACAATGCCAGTCAAACACTGCACCGAGGTACATCTCCAATCAGCGTGCTAGTAAGACACTACACAAGCAAAATTGCCAATGACCATCCCAGACAGACACTGCACGGGAAAAATCAACTATCGGTCAGACTCTGTACTATGAAAATCACCAATCACCATGCTACATTGCCATTCACCGTGTCAGTCAAACACTGCACCGGGGCTACATCATCAATCACTATGCTAGTCAGACACTACACCTGCTACATCTCCAGTCACCGTGCCACTCAGGCACTGCACTGGTAAAATCACCAACCACCGTGCCAGTCAGACACTGCACTGGCAAAATCGCCAATAACCATGCCAATCTAACATGGCACTGGGGTACATCTCCAATCAGCATGCCAGTCAGACACTGCACCATACTACATCACCAATCACTTTGCCAGTTAGACAATGCACTGGGCAATATCGCCAATTAGCGTGCCAATCAGACATTGCACCAGGTTATATCACAAATCATTGTGACAGTCAAACACTGCACTCAACTAAGGTACCAATCAATGTGCTAGACAGACATTGCATCGCTCTACATCACCAATCAGTGTGCAGTCAAACACTACACCAGCTACATCACTAATGACCATGCGAATCAGACACAGCATTGGCAAAATTGCCAATTACCGTACTAGGCAGACACTGTACTTGTAAAATCTCCTATGATCGTGCTAACCAGACACTGCACTGTCAAAATCACCAATCACTGAGCCAGTCATACACTACACTGTGCTAAATCGATAATCACCATGCCAGTCAGACACAACAATGACTACATCGCCAATCACCGTGCCAGCCATACACTGCACTAGGCTACATCGCCAATAACCGTGTCAGTCAAACACTATACCAGGTTACATCACCGTTCACCATTTTAGTCAGACACTACACCAGACTACATCACTATTCACCATGCCAGTCAGACACTGTAAAGAGCTACATCGCCAATCACTATATTAGTTAAACGCTATACCAATTTACATTGCCATTCATTATGCCAATAAGACATTATACTGGCTACATTGCAAATCACTGTGCTAGTCAAACACTACACCGGACTACATAGATAATCACTGTGCAAGACAGACATCGCACCGGGTTACATTTCCATTCATCGTGCCAGTAAGATACTGCAGCGAGTTACATCACCAATCATTATGCCAGTAGGACACTACACTGGCTACTATGCTAATCACTATGCTAGTCAGACACTGCACCGGGCTACATTGCCATTCATCGTGCCAGTCAGATACAGCAGCGGGCTACATCG
This sequence comes from Lonicera japonica, assembly GCA_021464415.1. Classification (NCBI taxonomy): domain Eukaryota; kingdom Viridiplantae; phylum Streptophyta; class Magnoliopsida; order Dipsacales; family Caprifoliaceae; genus Lonicera; species Lonicera japonica. The sequence continues at coordinate 68,276,509 of CM038467.1, read as the reverse complement.
CGAATCATCGTGCCAGTCAAACACTACATCACGCTACATCGCCTATCACTGTACTAGTCAGACACTACACTGGCTACATAGTTAATTACCATGCCAGTCAGACACTACACTGGAAAATTTGCCAGTCACGATGCTAATCATACACTACACCGAGCTACATCGCCATTCACCGTGATAGTCAAATATTGCATCGGGCTACATTACCAATCACTGTACCAGTCAGACACTGCACTGGATAGATCGCCAATCACCATGCTAGTCAAACACTGCACTGGTAACATCGCCAATCACCGTGCCAGTTAGACACTACAAGGGGCAACATCGCCAATCACCGTGCCTGTCAAACACTACAAAGGGCAACATCGCCAATCACTGTGCCTGTCAGACAATGCACAAGGCTACATTGCCAATCACCGTGCCAATTAAACAATACACCGGCTGTATTGCTAATCACAGTACATGTCAAGCACTAGACCTGGCTACATTGCCAAACAATGCACCAGTCAGACACTACACAGGGCTACATCGCCAATCACTTTGCCAACAAGACACCGCACCGGGTTACATTGCCATTCACTGCGCAGTAGACATTATAATAGGCTACGTCATCAATCACTATGCAAGTCAGACACCACATCAGAATACATCACCATTCACCATGCTGGTCAAACAATTTAGTAGGCTACATCGCCAATCGCAGAGCTAGTAAGACATATAACCAGGCTAAATTGCCAATGACTGAGCCAGTGAGACACATAACCGTGCTACATCACCAATCACCATGCCAGTCAAATACTGCACCAAGCTACATCGCCAATCACCTTGCTAATAGGATTCTGCACCAGCTACATCGCCATTCACCATACTAGTCAGACACTGCACCAGGCTTCTTCGTCATTAATTATGCCAGTCAGACACAGCATCGGGCTATTTTACTAATCAGCGTGCCAGTTAGACACTGCACCAGGCTACATCGCCAATCACCTTACTAGAAAGACACCGCAATAGGCTACATCGTCATCCAACATGCCAGTCAAACATCGCATCGGGCTACATCGCCATTCATTAAGCTAATTTGACACTACATTGGGTAAGATCGTTAATCACCGTGCCAGCCAGACACAGAACCGAGCAACATCACCATTCAACATACCAATCAAACACTATAGCGAGCTACATCGCTAATCACTTTGCTAATCAGACACTGCACAAGTCTACCTAACCAATCACCTTACAAGTCAGACACCACACTAGGTTACATCACTATTCACCGTGCCAGTAAGACACCACACTAGGCTACATCGCCAATCATTATGCCAGTTAGACACTGTATTGACAAATTCATCAGTCACTGTGCTAGTCAAATACTGCACCAGCAAAATCGCCAATCATCGTGCTAGTTAGACACTGCACAAGTAAAATCTTCTATAACCGTGCTAGTTAGACACTAAACTGGGCTACATGGTTAATCACTTTGCCAGTCAGACACTGAACCGAAATACATCGCTGTTCATTGTGCTAGTCATACACCAGAACAGGCTAAATCGCCATTCAATATGCTAATCAGACACTGCAACGAGCTAAATCGCTAATCAATATGACAGTCAGATATTGCATAAGGTTACATTGCGGATCATATATTGCATAGGGTTACATTGCGGATCACTTTATCAGTTTGACACTGCACCGGGCTACATCGCCATTCAACGTGCCAGTCAGACACCAAACTGGGCTAAATCACCATTCACCGTGCTAGTCAGACCATGTACCGAGCTATATCGCCAATCACCGTGCAAGTCAAAAACAGCACTGGGCCACATTTCCAATCATAATACAAGTCAAACACTGCATCGGGCTACATCGCTAATCACTGTGCCAGTCAAACACCACACCAGGCTACATCGCCAATCACGGTGCCTGTTAAACACTGAATTGCTCTACATCACCTATCTCTATACCAGTCAAACAGTACACCGGCTACATCGCAAATCATCGTGCTGGTCAAACACTACAATTGTAAATTCGCTAATCACCGTGCTAGTCAGAAACTGCACTAATAAAATCTCCAATCACCACGCTAGTGACACGAGTAGATTTTTTGGTGATTTAATGTTTCATTATGAGTATAAACTTAATCCAATGACTCAAATATATTAACACAATTATTTTTATTTTCAGATTTAAGTGGCAAATTATTTTATTTTTTTGCTAAACAAAACAACTTTCACACTATTTAAATTTTAAAAAAAATTAATTTTTAAATTTTAAGTGAGTGCAACAAATAACCCCTTAATTTTTTGGTATCCCAACACCACATTAAAAGAGAATAAAACTTGCAACGTATGCCTAAACCACACGTCATCCTAGGCCAACCCATTGGGGTTGTTTTCTTTCTTTATATATTTGAGATGGTATTATTTTTATTATGCAGAGATTTGTGTGACATATATATATTCATCTCTTTTATATCTCTCTCGTTTCTCTCCACAATTGTGAAGAACAAAAGTTCTTTTTAAGCTTATTTGTATTAATCTAGAGATTTGTGGGACATTTGATTTGTATATTCATCTTTTGATTTGAAAGAGCGATTTGGGGGTTTTGATTGAATTATATGAAAGATTCGTCTTGTGTTTTGAATTCGAAATTTGGGGTTTTCCAAATCATAAGTTTGAAGATCTGCATACTGGATCTGCTTTGGATCTATTATGTTTCGAATCTGCTGTATCGAATTTGTACTGTGATTTCGGACCTGCTGTGTTTTTTTATTGGATGTGGTGCTCGATGGTGTTGTGCTTGCTATTTGTACTCAGTGGGGCTGTGAAATTCGAGCCCATCTTTCTGAATCTTTGTGGTTATTTTCTTGCTAAATTCCGGGCAGTTATCATTCTCTTGTAACTTTTTATTTGAGATCTACCATATTGTGTTTTGTATGCTTAAATTTGATATCTGTTGTTATTGCTGAGAGTTTATTGCTGCGAAAACTGTTCATATAATCTGTCTATATTGCAGCTGTTTGGTTGTTATTTCTACAAATAAACCAAATCGTAAGTTTGAAGATCTGAAGTATATTTGGCTGTGTGTGTATACGGGATCTGCTTTAGATCTGTTGTGTTTTGAATCTGCTGTGAGTATCGAATTTGTACTGTGATTTTGGACCTGTTGAGTTTTTCTGTTGGTTGTGGTGTTCGGTGGTACTTGGTGGTGTTGTGCTTGCTATTTGTACTCAGTGGAGCTGTGAAATTCGAGCCCATCTTTCTGAATCTTTGTGGTTATTTTCTTGCTAAAATTCGGGTAATTATCATTCTCTTGTTATTTTTTATTTGAGATCTATCATAGTGTGTTTTGTTTGCTCAAATTTGATATTAATTGAATCTGAAAATTGTTGGTTATAATATGTCATTGTTGAAATTAGAAAATTCTATTTATGTTGTTATTCTGAATCCGATCTGAAGTGTTTTATTGCTGCCATTACTGTTGTTTTCTCATTCTGTTAATTGACTCAATATCTGTTATTATTGCTGATAGTTTATTGCTGTGAAAATTGTCTATATTGCAACTGTTTGGTTGTGATTTAAGGAAAATTTTTAAAAGTAAATTATCGTTGCTTAATTTCGCACTTAAATATAATAAAACCCTACTTTATGAAAAATAATTAAATTAGTGTAGCGTATAAGTAGGAGTCAATCCAAATCCAAGCTAATATCTAGGAGAGTTTGTCGAAATCCAATATTTTAGGAACCAAATTAAAACAATTTTTAAATTTTGATTTTGAAATTATCTAAACCAATAAACTAAAAATTTAATTAAATCAAGCAAGCAAGTAATCAATAATAAGAAATCCCAAGGAAAAAGAATCCACCACCATGGATATAAACAAAAAAGTATTAATTATATTTTTAACATTCATCCATACTATATAAACAAATTCAAAATCACCATCATTCTTTCTTTAAAACTAATGTAAATAAAAATAGGCATCGCCTGTATCCCCAAATTGGTGATCACAAGAGATCCTTTATTTTAAAAACAATTAAAGTACTAGAAAGAAAACACACGTTATAGTAATGGTAAATTTAAAATCTATTTTAATTCGGGACGAATAATTAAAAATCAATTACATTAAGCCCATTACATCCATGGTGGTTTCATCCCTCCCCTTTGGGTGATAATTTAGCCAAAGCATATTAAATAAATAACACATTAAAACAAAATAATAATTCATTATTAAAATTAAAATTAAAGTACTTAAATCCAAACTTTAAAAAATTAGAAAGCTAGAAAGCGTCCCTGTTTGTGATGCTCGAACTAGCGTGTACCGCACGGCTTTACGCTGTCCACTTCTTCTCCTTCAATACTTCGGCCGCACAGCAACTAGTATAGAGGATTTTCTCTCTCTAGAACTCTCTAATAATATTTATATTCTATCTATTTTTCCTATCTATTTTCTCTATATTTTTTTCTATCTCTAGGTGTAGAGAATGGGTCTATATATAAGAATAAGAAATAGAAGTTTACAAGGTTTAGGAAACTAGAATTGTAGAGAAAATAAAAACTTTGAGATCAATTAGGATTCTAATTAAGAGAGAGAATAAGGAGTTCTATTCAAATTAGGAGAGAATATTGAATTGGAATATTCTTTCTTCTTTATCTTCTTTTTGATCTTCAGTAGACTTCTTCCACCTTTTTAGGCTTTTTATTATAATTTTCTTCTTTCCTACAAAAAGACAAAATATATATTAATCCTCCATAATTTAAGCATTAATTATATACTAACAAAATAGTATTTACGGGTTTAATTAACAATTTTGGGCACTTATCAAATTACCCCCAAACAACCTTTTGCTAGTCCTCGAGCAAACATAAAGTATCAATCATAGATAAGGGACGAAAATTTTAAAAATTTTAAAAAACAAAATCCTATTCTACTCACGTGTACCACTTTCGCTGGTTACTCTCGATTGCATTTACCGTATGCAATAAGGCCTTAAACCACTAAGTTACCAAAGTGGACGAGTTATAGCCTCGTGAGGGTTTGCAGTAAAGACGCCCCCAAACTTTATAAAAACAGAAATCAATTTTGATTTTTCCCTTATTTTTTCTCAAAGAATTCCTCACCACCTACCTTTACGAAAGGCAACAATCGGCAATGTCCAATTCACCATATGTAGTGAGCTACTAAAATGATAAAAATAAACATTACAGAACAAGCTCAAAAAGGAAGTGTGCGTGTATGGACAGCCAATCTAATATAACTTTTCATATCCAAGTAAAGGAATTACTATATTGCCTTCGAAAAAGTTGCTTTGACTCCAAATCTCACTGGATATACTCTCTTGAAAAAAATAGCACTCCGAAATTTGGTTATTAATATCTCTCTTGTATGTGAGAATGATTTCAAATTCAAATAGCTCACATACTAATTAGAAGAATCGCATATGAATGAATATTTAGTCTCATGGAAGGAATATTAATTACTTTATTTAAGAATGTCGAGTTACCCACCATAGCACATTCTCATCTATTCTCCATATCCTACCATACCTAACCATAGATCAAATAGGACTTTATTGGCTTAACATGTGGGTTAAATATGGGCATAAGGAATAATTATCTCTGAGAAGGTAGGATCTTCAATATCACTTTAATAAGGAACAATATGAATATATACTTCATTCAACTTTGAATTTTCTCATTCACTTCCAACATTACAATCATTCTCTTTTTCTTTTCTTTTCTTTTCTCGAACATTTTCTATCTTCATTTTTTTGTTCCCTTCTTTTTTTTCACATTTATTTTTTCATTCATTCATTTTTTTATTTTATTTTTTTCGATTTAGCTTGTTCCCTTCCCTTTTTTCTTTCACAATCTTCCTAACTTCTCAGAAATAAATGGGGTTTTAGGGATATGGGTAAACAAAGAAAAGGTTATTTTTTATAGGTTCAAAAGGCTACTAGCGATAAATATATATGACGGTTGAAGGCTTATTGTGGAAAAGAAAGAAGGCCTATTATCCTCTCTATGGATCAACATGATGATCACGTCTCAAATAAACTACAAGGCCTATGTTTCTCTTAACTCGAAAGAGATTTCATTCTCAGTAATTAATCAAAATATGAACAAGAGTAATGAGACTATGCACCGACTTAATACGATATGAAGAATAGTTGAGTCATCTTATGACTCCGAGTTTGCGTGTATACCCTCTACAAATGATGAAAGGATCAAAATCTCACAGGGTTATTAAGTCTCCACTGTTATTTCTTTAGCTCTTAGAAACTCGATTACTTTTCAATTTACATTACACTAGACGGCTGTTTGTACAGTTGAAAAATATTTTGAATAGAGCTCATAGTGCAATGTCTAGATTCATATATATTCGAGTAACAAACTAAACTTAGAGTTAGACAATAACAATTCTAAGCATTCATAAGGTGGGTTATCGATAAATTCATTTATATCATGGATAGGGTACTAAATCAAAACGACTCTATTTTATTTTTTTCAAAAAAGAAATGAATTTCCATTTTTGAAAACATTCCCAACCCCAAACAAATCAAAACACTGTCCTCGGTGTTTAAACAAGAACACCCTCAAACAGAGTGGAAATAAATGGACAATGTCGAGAGAGATGGGTAATTCAAACACATCAAATGGGTTGCCTCCCATGAGCACTAAGTTTAACGCCTTCAGCCAGGCGAATAAAGTTGAAGAAAACATACTAGCCAAAAAGAAAATTCAAATAATAATGAAGTATAATCTATTCCTGGTACACAGGATCAGCAAGTAATGTTTCTTCGATTGCTCTAGTTTAAAGTTCTAAAAATGGTTTTAGACGTTGAGCATTAACTTTAAAAATGTGTCCATTTTTAGGATCTTGGACTTCTATAGCACCGTGACACGACACATTGTGAACAATATAGGGTCCAGACCAACGTGACCTTAGTTTACCAGGAAATAACTCTAACCAAGAGTTATAAAGAATAACTTTTTGCCCTGGAAAAAACTATTTTCTTAAAATGCGCTTGTCATGTTCTATTTTAGTTTTTGCTTTGTAAATTTTAGAACTTTCATAAGCATCATTACGTATTTCTTCTAACTCATTAAGTTGGAGTTTTCGTTGTTCACCTGCTTTATCTATTGCAAAATTCATAGTTTTAATGGCCCAATAGGCTTGATGCTCTAGTTCAACAGGAATATGACAGGCCTTACCATATACTAGTCTATAGGGAGACATTCCTATTGGAGTTTTATATGCACTGCGATAGGCCCACAAAGCATCTGAAAGTCGAATTGCCCAATCTTTTCTTAAAGTATTAACTGTTGTTTCCAAAATATGTTTAATTTCCCTATTAGACACTTCAGCTTGACCATTGGTTTGGGGATGATATGCCAGGACTACCTTGTGAGTAATCCTATATTTAATCATTAAACTTTAAAACACCTTATTACAAAAATGGGTTCCATTATCACTAATTATAGCTCGAGGTGTACCAAACCTAGGAAGTATGGTATCTTTTAAGAAATTAACGACAACTCGATGGTCAGCTTTCTTAGTTGTTATAGCTTCAACCCATTTTGACACATAATCAACAGCTAGGAGAATGTAGGTAAAACCGTGAGAATTTGGGAAGGGACCCATGAAATCAATACCCCATACGTCAAAAATTTCAACTATTAAAATTGGTTGTTGAGGCCATTCATTTCTCTTAGTTATTTTACCTAAGTGTTGACATCGAGGACAAGCTACACAATAATTATGAGTGTCTTTAAAAATAGTAAGCCAATAAAATCCTGACTGCAAAATTTTTGCAGCAGTTCCTCTCGCACTAAAATGACCACCATAGGCCTGGTCATGACAAAAAGAAATAACAGACTCTTGCTCGGGTTCGGGGAGACACCGACGAATGATTTGGTCTTGACAATATTTAAACAAATAGGGATCATCCCAATAATATTCTTTCACTTTGGCTAGGAATTTGTCCCTATCAGGTTTAGACCAATGAGAAGGTAGTTGGTTAGGCACAAGATAATTAACTATGTCAGCGTACCAGGGTAGTTGAGAGATTTCAAGTAATTGTTCATCAGGAAAGGTTTCAGAAATTGGAATGTAATCTCCTATGGACTCAATCACTAAACATGATAAATGGTCAGCAACAACATTTTTTTTCCAGCTTTGTCACGTATTTCAAGGTCGAATTCTTGAAGTAAGAGGATCCATCGTATGAGACGGGGCTTAACATCTTTCTTTGAAAGAAGATGTCGAAGAGCAAAATGATCGGTAAAAATGATGACTTTAGATCCTATTAGGTAGGAGCGAAACTTATTTAGAGAAAAGACTACAGCCAACAATTCTTTCTCTGTGGTGGAGTAATTTTGTTGTGCCTCATTCAATGTTTTACTAGCATAATAAATTACATAAGGTAACTTATCCACTCTTTGTCCTAAAATAGCTCCAATGGCGTAATCTGACGCATCACACATTATTTCAAAAAGTAGATTCCAGTTAGGTGATCGAATAATGGGTGCAGTAGTAAGAGCAATTTTTAATTTCTCAAAAGCAGAATGACAAGCATCATCAAAGACAAATGGGATATCCTTTCCTAATAAGTTAGTTAAAGGCCTTGCTATTTTGCTAAAATCTTTTATGAAAAGTCTATAGAAACCTGCATGACCTAGGAAAGCACGAATATCTTTAACTGACTGAGGAACAGGTAGATTAGAAATAAGTTCGACTTTTGCCTTGTCAACCTCTAAACCCTTACTAGAGACTAAATGATCTAAGACAATGCCCCTCTTTACCATAAAATGACATTTCTCCCAGTTAAGAACTAAGTTAGTCTCACGACAACGTTTTAAGACGAGAGATAGATGATGTAAACACTGATCAAATGATGAGCCAAATATAGAGAAGTCATCCATGAAAACTTCAAGAAATTTTTCTACCATGTCACTAAAGAGACTCATCATGCATCGCTGAAATGTAGTAGGGGCATTACAAAGACCAAAGGGCATACGACGATAAGCAAATATCCCAAATGGACAAGTGAATGTGGTCTTATCTTGGTCATCAGGGTGAATTGGAATTTGATTATATCCAGAATAACCATCTAGGAAATAGTAGAAGGCTTGGCCAGCAATTTTTTCTAACACTTGGTCAACAAAAGGCAAGGGAAAATGGTCTTTCCTAGTTACACTATTAAGTTATTGATAATCAATACACACTCGCCACCCTGTTTGGACACGTGTTGGTATTAATTCATTTTTCACGTTTGGTACCACTGTGATTCCAGACTTTTTCGGGACTACTTGAACTGGGCTAACCCACTGACTATCTGATATAGGATATATAATTCCTGCATCAAGAAGTTTAATTACCTCGGTTTGGACTACTTCTTTCATGTTGGGGTTAAGTCTTCTCTGAGGTTGCCTAGAAGGTTTAGCATCTTCGTCTAAATGAATTCTATGTTGAACCACTAAGGGACTAATCCCTTTTATATCATCTATGGACCACCCTATAGCTTCTTTATTATCCCTAAGAACATTAAGTAATTTTTCTTCCTGGTTAGTAGTTAAATCAGATGCAACCACTACATGTAGAGTGTCTGTGGTCCTAAAAAGGCGTATTTTAAGTTCTCGGGTAAAGGCTTCAACTCTAACTTAGGGGCTTCTTTCTTTTGAGGCACAGGCAAAGGTAATGGTTCAAATTTAGTGATGTAATTCGACGTTTCGAGTACTGGAATAGAGTCTAGTAAGGTATTAACCTCATTAATGATGTTATTTTCACTTATGTCGGACTCAAAATGTGTTAAGCAATGAAGAAGATGGTCTTTTGGGTGAGTTGAGTTAAATGTTTGTGACACAAATGACTCTATAAGGCAAAGTTCTTCTACATATTCAACATCACCGGGTTGTTTCATAAGGCTAAAAACGTTAACCTCAACCTTCATGTTCCCAAATGTTAAGGTCATATTACCATTTCGACAATTTATTAGAGCATTAGCCGTGGCTAGGAAATGTCGCCCTAAGATGATAGGAATATGCTTGCTTTGGGTAGGGTGGGTATCAAGGACAATGAAATTGACAGGATAATAAAATTCTGCAACTTTTACGATGACATCTTCTATTATACCCCTAGGAATTTTGATAGATCGATCCGCTAGACTTAACCTGACGTCGGTTTTTTTCAAATCACCTAACCCCAATTGTTGGTAAACAGAATATGGAAGTAGGTTCACACTAGCTTCTAAATCTAATAAAGCTTGTTCCTCAAAATTTTCTCCTATCTTACATTTGACAGTTGGACTACCCGGATCTTTGTGTTTAATCACAGCTTGGTTTTGTAAGAAGGAGGTACAGTGTTGAGCTATGAAGGCTTCTTTGGAAACACTAGTTTTTCTTTTGACTAAGTCTTTAATAAATTTAGCATAAGAAGGAATTTGTTTTATGGCAGTAAGAAATGGAATATTAATCTGAAGATTTTGAAAAACATCTAAAATTTCACTGTATTGAGAATCCTTTTTATTATTGACTAGTCTATATGGAAAAGGAGCACGTGGAATCATTTCTTTTGGGGTACTGTCAATCTTTGGACCTACAACTTGATCATTTTTATTAGTTTTAGCTAAATTGGTCCTAGTTTCTTCATTTTCATTTTCTTTCTTCTCAGCTTGTTGTGACTTATTATCCAGGAGCTCAATGTTTTCTTGATCTCGCTGTTGTTTAATTGTTTCATCAGATTGAAGTGCATTAACAACATTAGCCTGTTCAGGTTGATGTTTTAAATTAGACACATTAGCTCCTACATTAAAGTTTGTTCTACCTTTTGGATTTGGCTTAGGTTGGCTAGGTAGGGAACCTTTTTGTCTTTCAGCTAAGGCAGAGGTGAGTTGGCTTAATTGACTCTGAACAGTTTGTTGGAATTGAAGTTGACTCTTAGCTAAAATGTCAATATTATTTTTTAACTTTTGCATCCTCCGATTTGTTTGTTGAGTGGACTGATCTATGGTCATTGCTAGCATTTTAAAAGTGTCTTCAACATTAAGTGAATTATTAGTAGATGGGACTGGAGCATTGTAATTTCGCATAGGGTCAGGAACTATCTCCCTATTATGGTTGACTTAATGTTGGAAAAACTGTTGTTGAGGGACCATTGGTCCGGCTTGTTGAGGGACTGGCCTATTTTGGGAGCTTTGAAAACCTGGTGGACCACTGACATTTTGTTGTTGCGAAGAAACATTTTGACTCCAAGAAAAATTGGGGTGAAATCGCATATCAGGGTGGTATCTATTGCCAAAAATATTTGCAATAGGTTTGCCAAAAGTATTAAGTGCACACACTTGTGCATCAGAATCAGAGCAATAAAAATGACATGTTTGAGTAGTATGATCAAAGTTAGAGCACAACCCACATGGGTTACTGACATTTAAAACTGGGCTCGGGTTATTTCTAGTCGAGATAGAAAATGCATCAAATTTCTTACTTAAGTTTTGAACACCAGTAGCTAGACTCTCCATGACAGATTTTAGGTCTAGGTCGGTTTTAACTTCATACATGCCGGGTTTCTTAACTGAATTATATTCATTACGGGACATGTATTCGCTACTACTATTCCAGTTTTGTGCACTCTCAGCTAATTCCTCTAAAAATGTATAGGCTTGATCAGGAGTTTGGTCTTTGAATTTCCCTTTGTGCATTGATTCAATCATTGTACGATTCATTGGGGAAAGACCCTTATAGAAGAAATGGACAAGACTCGCTTTATCAAAACCGTGGTGTGGACATTTGATTAATAAATCATGAAAACGCTCCCATGTTTCATGGAATTCCTCGTCTACTTTACCTCTAAATGTGCTAATAGCATCTCTCATTGATTAAGTCTTTTGCATAGGGTAAAATTTAGACATAAATTTTCTAGCTAGTTGTTCCCATGTTGTGATTGAATTAGGAGGAAGAGAGTTCAACCACGAGGCTGCCTTATCTTCTAAGGATAAAGGAAATAATCTAAGCTTGACACCATTATCATCTAGGTTTTGGTTCTTAAAGGTGCTACAAATTGTAAGGAATTTTCCTAAGTGAATGTATGGTTGTTCACTATCAAGGAAATGGAACTTAGGTAGCATGTTAATAGTGGCAGGTCTAATTTCAAATTGAGCGGCATTAGTGGTTGGAAAGGGTGATGCACATAGGTGGCTCAGCAGTGACAGGAGCGAAATAGTCATTTAATGTGCGATTATTAGCCATTGTGAGATTTTTAGGTGGAAAGATTAATTGTCTTCTAATTATTCGTCCACTTCTAAGTTGCATAAACTATGCAAAATCCTAGTTGCAAGCAAATCCAAAGGGGAATCTAATTAAGCAATGAATTTAGCGAGGGCTGAGAATTTTAATATAATTAATGATCTAGGTTTATCCTACTCTTATCGAGAAAATTGTAAGCTTACCAGTTAAGGCTTCCAATCTAACAACCGGTTAAGTTCCCAGGAAATACTGGAGGGGTCACAAACGGTCCCACTTAAAGCCCAGCTACCTTCGACAGCAAGCTGCCGTTTTGACAGAACTTACCTAGGCGTTGCTAAATTAAAAAGGTACTCACTGAAGTGGCCAACAATTATCTTGCACTGTCTAATTAATTTTAGATTAATGAATTTAAGGCTCGGGTTTAACAAGTGCAGGGTGGTTTTTAACCTAGGTGGGCAAGAATTGGTGATGAAATCCAATCCTTATCTTGATAGGAAAGTTGCCCTTAACTAATATATTAATGCAAATGCTAAATTAAATATGCACAAATAAAGAAGCAAATAAATAAATAAATAATATATAGGAATCTAAGTGCAAAGCATCTAAGTTACCTAATGTAAAGGCAAAAACAAAATAAAATAAATAATAATGAAAACAAATATATATATATATATAAAAAATTCAGATTTTTTAATATTTTTTTAAGCAAAACAGAAGCCAAGCTAGAAGAACCCAACTTTTTTGAAACAGTCTAATTTAATAAACTCTTAAAAACAGTCTAATTTAATAAAATAAAAATAAAAAAATTAAACCTAACGAGCTGGTAAAAAAAACGAAGTCAAAAGCGCAGTCGAGCTTCGAAATTGATTTTTTTTTTAATAGTAAAACTATGCAATCAAAACGAGCATGCGGGTCCAGGGCCAATTAGTCTTTTCCTTGAACTTTTTTTTTTTTTTTTCAGATTAAACTTTTAAACTAAAAACAGAAAACAAAAAGAATAAGGAAAGAACTGTTATTTTTTTCAGAATAATATTTTAAAGTAAAAACAGAAAACGAAGATAATAATAATAAAACTGTTTTTTTTTCTTTTTGAAAGTTTCTGTTTTTTTTTAGAAGTTTTTTTTTTCAGATTAAATTAAAAAAAACAAAAATGAAGAGAAAACTATTTGTTTTTTTTTTCTATAATAAAACCATGCACTCTAAATACTTTAATTAGTATTATAAAAGTGGTCCAATCAATGCAATGGCTTTAAGAAAACAAAGTACGGTTATATTATTTTTTTTTAGATACTAAAGTAGTGCACTTTTTTTTTTCCAGAAATAGGGAGTTCTATTCAAATTAGGAGAGAATATTGAATTGGAATATTCTTTCTTCTTTATCTTCTTTTTGTTCTTCAGTAGACTTCTTCCACCTTTTTAGGCTTTTTATTATAATTTTCCTCTTTCCTACAAAAAGACAAAATAAATATTAATCCTCCATAATTTAAGCATTAATTATATACTAACAAAATATTATTTGCGGGTTTAATTAACAATTTTGGGTACTTATCAGGTTGTTATTTCTGCAAATAAACCAAATCGTAAGTTCGAAAATTTGAAGTATATTTGGCTGCGTGTATACGGGATCTGCTTTAGATCTGTTGTGTTCTGAATATGCTGTGAGTATCGAATATGTACTGTGATTTCGGACCTACTGTGTTTTTCTGTTGCCTGTGGTGCTCGGTGGTACTTGGTGGTGTTGTCCTGGCTATTTGTACTCGGTGGAGCTGTGAAATTCGAGTCCATCTTTCTGAATCTTTGTGGTTATTTTCTTGCTAAAATCCGGGTAATTATCATTCTCTTATTACTTTTTTATTTGAGATCTATCATAGTGGGTTTTGTGTGCTCAAATTTGATATTAATTGAATCTGAAAATTGTTGGTTATAATCTGTCATTGTTGAAATTAGAAAAATATGTTTCTGCTATTATTCTGAATTCGATCTGAAGTGTTTTATTATTGCCATTGCTGTTGTTTTCTGTTGCTATTAATTGGCTCAATATATGTTGTTATTGCTGAGAGTTTATTGTTGCAAAAACTGTCTATATAATCTATCTATATTGCAGCTGTTTGGTTGTTATTTCTGCAAATAAACCAAATCGTAAGTTCGAAGATCTAAAGTATATTTGGCTGTGTGTGTATACGGGATCTGCTTTGGATCTGTTGTGTTCCGAATTTGTTGTGAGTATCGAATCTGTACTGTGATTTCGGACCTACTGTGTTTTTCTGTTGGCTATGGTGCTCGGTGGTACTTGGTGGTGTTGTGCTTGCTATTTGTACTCGGTGGAGCTGTGAAATTCGAACCCATCTTTTTGAATCTTTGTGGTTATTTTCTTGCTAAAATCCATGTAATTATTATTCTCTTATTACTTTTTTATTTGAGATCTATCATAATGTGTTTTGTGTGCTCAAATTTGATATTAATTAAATATGAAAATTGTTGGTTATAATCTGGCATTGTTGAAATCAGTTTTGACTAGTTCTTTATAGAAAAATCTGTTTATACTGTTATTCTGAATCCGATCTGAAGTGTTTTATTGCTTGCCATTGCTGTTGTTTTTTGTTGCTGTTAATTGGCTCAATATCTGCTATTATTGCTGAGTGTTTATTGCTGTGAAAACTGTCCATATAATCTGTCTATATTGCAGTTGTTTGGTTGTTATTTCAGCAAATAAATTGTCAATATTAATTGTTACTGTGCTGCGAGAATTTGGCTCTGATTTGTTGATTATTTGCTGCGAGAAAACTGAATCTGAATTGTTGATTTTGGCTGCGAAATATCTGTTTGTTCCTTTGAGAAAAAATCTAGTCATATGTGACGTGTTTTTATTGATTATTTGTGAGAAATCTATTCGTGTGAGATTTGTTATATTCCCGATTTTGTTGGTGATCTGTTGAGATTTCAAAATCTGGAACTTATGGATACAATACTCTTGGCTGAGCTTATTTATGATTATTTGATTCTTGTTGGTGAGGTTATGTCAGAAATCCTCTATTATACGTTTGGTTTTGTTGAGTCGGCTTGGTGGAGGATACTGTGTACTCTTTGGTGTGTACAGGTGTGCATTAGGTCCTTGTATTCCTTTTGTTCGTGATACTCTTGTAAAAACTTTTACGTAGTGGATTTTGTTCTGAGGTAGGGTGCCTCTATGGATGTTTTTTTCAATTGAGAGTTTACCACGTAAAAAATCCTTGTGTCGTGATTGATTGTTAATTTTTGTTTCAGTTCATAAATTGCATCAATATCATAAAGATTTTCAAGAATTTTTAAAAGCAAAATAAGCTTTTCCTAAAATTTAGTTTTGTCACATTTTAAAAGTAAACTTTTATGAAAGAAATAAGAATTAGAAAGAAATTGAGAAAGTTAGAGAGAGAAGAATGAGAGAATAATTATGATTTTTTTTATCTTTCTTCCTCCCCAATACATCAACATATAGGCATGAGAGAGAAAGGAATCTAACTATGAATAAAAGAGAGAACCAATCACATGCTAGCTCTCGTAACAAATTTCTCACTCAACACGACATACCTTAAGGCTAAAATCAACTCTCACTAAACTTACCAAAACAACACTGACTCAATTAAAATACTAGACCAAAAACGATAAAACACACATAACAAAATGACATGCAAATGAAGCCTTATTCTCCTTTTATCACATCTTGAGAAATGGCCCCCTCTTCAACAACTACTTGTCCTCAAGGAGTAAAATTGGGAAACCTGCTGAAGAAAATGTCATAATCTTCCCATGTAGCCTTTGCTTTAGTCATGCGTGCCCATTGAACAAGCACTTGTACTGTTGCCTTGTCTTGTTTCACCAATCTCGTATTCAAAATTGCCACTTGTTCTGGTTCAAACTGTCACATTATGTTAAGTGGGGGCAAAGAGGAGAGAGGAGACTTGACTGGCCACCTTTTTCTCCAACAAAGAAACATGGAATACAGGGTGTATTGTTGTTGTAGGTGGAAGATTGAGCTTGTATGCAACCTTGCCAATTTTTTCGATGAGTTTCATATGGGCCATAAAACTTAGGAGTTAACTTGAAATTTTTTCACATGGCCAATGTAGTCTACCTATAAAGCTGTAGTAAAAGGAATACCTAGCCTTCAACCTGAAACACTCCCAGTTCTGTTTTTATTAGCAAAAGGCTTCATTCTTTGTTGGGCATTGGCGAGTCTCTCCTTAATTAACTGTAAGATTAACTTTATCTCCATCAAAATTTTCTTTACCTCTACATCCTTAGTGATAAGCTCTTGACGTATACCAAGCTGTGGAGGTTTATACCGATAGAGAGCCTCGAAAGGTAACATTTATAGAGAATAGTGAAAAGTAGTATTATATCACCATTCAGCCAATGGTATCCTTTCGACCCACTGTTTGGGCTTGTCAACTATCATACACCTAAGGTAATTTTTAAGGCATTGATTTAATCTCTCAGTTTGACTATCTGTTTGAGGGTAATGTGTTGTGCAGTGGTTTAGTGTAGTCCCTAGCAGCTTAAATAGTTGGCACCAAAATGTACTTAAGAAGAGAGCATCTTTGTCACTCAATATTGTTGTTGGTAACCCATGGAGGTTGTGAATCTGGTCAAAGAAAGTGGTAGCAATATCTTTGGCTGTGTAAGGATGTTTAATTGGAATGAAATGACCAAATTTTGTGAACTTGTCTACCACTACAAATATAGTGGCTTTGTGATTCGATTGTGGAAGACCTTTAACAAAATCCATTGAGATATCTGACCAAGGTTGTTGGGAAATAGGTAGTGGTTGTAACAGCCCCGGATAGTGCAAATGCTCAACTTTACTTCTTTGGCAGAGTAGGTAACTTTTTACAAATTCGATCACATCCTTTTGGAGAGATGGCCCGAAAAAAATTGTTCAACTCTTATGGTAGTTCCTCTTCGGCCAGAATGACCTCCCACACCATGTTGATGGAGCTCTTGCAAAATTTGGTTTCTCAATGTACCACTTTTACCAACATTAAATTTTCCCTTGTACCTAAGCATGCCATTTTGATAGCTATACTCGGGTACTTCTTGAGATCTTGCCAGCAATTTGGTGATTAGTTGTTGTACCAGTTCATCCTCATCCCAACTTGAATGTATTTCAAACTGAAGTTTGAAGTACATAAATAGCCTTAGAGGAGGCTTCATGCTCAAACTGCCTTGAAAGTGCATCTACCATTTTATTTTCTACTCCTTTTTTGTATGCTATCATATAATCAAACCCCATCAGCCTTGTTAACCACTTTTGCTGCAATAAGGTAGGTACCCTTTGTTCCAACATAAATTTTAAGCTTTGATGATCTGTTTTTATCACAAAGCTATGCCCCAAAAGGTGGGCTCTCCACATGTCCACAGCATAAAGCGGATAGTCCCACTTTTCGAGGGGGTAGTGCTTTGCTCAAAATGGCTATGGGTCTTTGTGATTGCATTAGAACTTCCCATATTCCAAATTGGCTTGCATCAGTTTCAAGGATGAAGGGCCTAGTGAAATCTGGCAGAGCTAAAACAGGAGTGCAACTCGTAGCCATCTTGAGTATTCAAAGGTAGCCATTGCTTCATTGGTTCATTGAAACTTGTTTCTTTTCAACATGTTGGTGAGGGGCCTTGCAATTTCACCATAACCTTGTACAATTTTTTTATAGTAGCCAGTGAGTCCTAAGAACCCTCTCAGTGCCTTAAAAGTCCTTGGAAGTGGCCAATTGAGCATGGATTTAATGTTTAAGCTGTTGGCAGCCACACCTTCCTTGCTTATAATGTGGCCCAAGTACCCAATCTTGGATTGGCCAAAGGAGCATTTTGAGAGCTTGGCAAAGAGCTGGTGGTCTTTTGAGTATTTGAAGAACTTGGGTAAGATGTTTGACGTGGGACTCTAAGTCATGGCTATAAACCAATATATCATCAAAGATTACCAACATAAACTTTCTTAAATGAGGCTTAAAAATGGAATTCATAAGCTCTTGGAAGGTGGCAGGGGCATTAGTCAACCCGAAGGGCATGACTAAAATCTCATCATGCCCCTCATGAGTGTGAAATGATGTTTTCCATTGGACCGAAAAGATCTGATACCAACTTGAAAGGATTACAGTGGTGAATCCTTCCTTAATTTCACTTAGAACATAAGAATAGAAAAGAGATAAGAATTAGAAAGAAACTGAGAAAGAAATTGAGAAAGTTAGAGAGAGAAGAATTCTAATTTTTTCTTTTTTATCTTTCTTCCTCCTCAATACATCAACATATAGGCATGAGAGATAAGGGAATCTAACAACGAATAAAAGAGAGAACCAATCACATGCTAGCTCTCATAACAAATTTCTCACTCAAATGACACAGCCTAAGGCTAAAAACGACTCTCGCTAAACTTACCAAAACAACATCGACTCAATTAAAATACCAAACCCAAAACGATAAAACACACCTAACAAAACGACATTCAAATGAAGCCTTATTCTCCTTTATCACTCTTATCTACTACCCTAACATCTTGACATTCTAGTTTATATTATCTTTGGAAAATCCATTTTTGGAATTACACTTTCTTCCCTTGCCCATTGTCTATGCACACAAGCAAAGTAACTCATACCAAGGAAGTTTAATTAATCGGGTTGCTCACATCAAATAACTCATACCTTTCTAGCTTGTTTTTGTTTATGTTTCTTTTTTGGTTGGTGTGTTGGCTTGCAGTTTCCGGTTCTAAAACAAAGAACAAGAAATACTTAGTATCCTCCCAAATAACGATAAAAAATTCAAGATATAGCTCAAACAGTGAAACTGGTATATATATTGATAGAGTAAATTTAGACGTGAACAAAATTATTTGAGGTTATAAAGGCTTAATGAAAAAGTGTAATTTGTTAACTCTAACTTAACTCCATTTAATCTTAGTTAAATGACATTTCCCCCTCTCTACCAATCTTCTCTTTCCTTGACATTTTTTTCATTCCCTGTATAAGCTTAAATCTATCGTCAATGTTTTATTCTCATTGTGCTATTGAGTGGGGTTATAGACTTATAGTTGACAGCTGGCAATTTCTCATTGTGCCATTATGATCTTGTGTAATTATAGTGACATCTAAAATTTACTCGTATTGATGCTTATTTAATTTATATGCTTAGCTTGCTTGAAAGTATATTATATTGCATCTTTTATATTTAAGCTAAGATTTATTTTTATGTTTATTTGTTACTCTCAAGAATTCAGCTATAGAATCTGCACAACAGACATTGTCAGACATTCTTCTAACATATCCCCAAGACTATTTCTGGTGTAAATCCCAGAAAACAGATGCGTTTAGATTTTCTACGATATTCGCAAAATTTATAAAGTAAGTATCTTTTACTTTTATTTTTTATAATTTTATTTTTGAATATATATATATATATATAACTTATTTTTCTTTAGTCAATCTAAAATTTTGTTTTTATTTTTGTAATAGACAATATATCAAAATGCTGCAACAAGCCCATGCATCTGGAAGACTCCACTAGTGGGGTAACAGTTTGTGCGATGAGATTGTCATAAATCATAACGACTTTCAAAATATAAGCTTTCAGAATGCTCCAGTTGAACCTGAAGAGGGCGATGGTATATTAATTAATCTCGTTACTTCTTTTGTTGTTATTTAATTTTTAAAAAGATAATGCATATAATTTTATTTTATTTTTTTGTTTTAAATTTCTAGATTTTGATGAATTGAAGAAGTTAGCCAAACTCAAAACAAAACAACTCTTTTGGCCAAACTAACCTAAACCCAAATTCAAATTTAGAGTCTCTTTTGCTGAAATTTATAGATAAGACCAATAGAGAGGTTAGTGATTTAAAAACTCAAATGTCCAAACTCATAACTGCATTGTCCACTCAAGAAAAAGGAAAGTTTCCATCACAACCCTTAGTTAATCCCCAAGGCCAAGCTTTAGTGATCAATGAGGTTGAATCGAGTGAAAATGTTGAGGAGTTGAAATCCATCACTATCTTTAAAAGTAGGAAAGAGATTGACAAAACTATGGTTCCTAAGGCTAAAAAGCCAGTGGACATAACCGAGTCAAGCCAAGTTAAGGAGATCATATTTGAAGAGGGAATGAGGGAAGAAGAGAGAGTTGTTAAAGAAGATTTAGAGAAAATCAAGAATAGTGTCAAAATCATTTTCCTGAAAGGTTATCTTAACCTTTCAAAGAGACCCAAAATGCTGAAATTCTTGATGTGTTCAAACAAGTTAAAATTAACATTCCTTTGCTCGATGCGGTAAAACAAATTCCTTCGTATGCAAAATTTTTAAAAGATTTGTGCACGTGTAATAACTCGGCGAAAACAACGCGAGTTATTACACCCAAGTGCAGGTGGTCGGTCAAGTAATAAATACTTGATAAGTCCGAGGTCGATCCACGAGGAGGAGAGTAATTCTTTGACTTAGGAAAGTTTCTTTCAAGAGGAAGAAGAGAAAAATAAGGAAAAGATGAAATATGGAAGGAATAGAATAACAAGAATATAGAATAAAGTTAAATAAAATAAATAATAAAAACAACGTACTAAATTAATTAAATGCATGAAAAACTTTTACTAAAATTAAGAATAAAAGGAGTTAGGGGTATCCATAAGTTTCGGGCAACACAACGGGCAATTCGGTGAACCGAGAATCCTTTTGTAATTAATTTTTCTTTAAAAATCAGCGTACTTTTCACAAGCTAATTGATTTCATAAATTCGTATTTTTTGCAATAATTCATGCGTAACATGAACTATACGTACCAATACTAATTATGGAATCAATTCGCATTACTTAATTTTACCGAAAACACTTGTTTATTAAAGTGGAGTAGTGCTTGATACTACAAAACCTTTTATTAAAAGTGAGTTTAAAAATATTAAGTAAAAGTCACAATTTAATTCAAATAGGTTAAAACATAATTAAAATCAAATTTAAATTAAAACGGGCGGTGGAAACACAAAATTGGCAATTTCGGTATCAGAAAGTTAGGATTAAAAATACTACCGAAAACAGCGCACTTAAGTTTAAAATTATAAAGAGATACAAAACCAATTAATTTAAAGAGTATAGACCGCTCTCTAAGTCAACTAGTTAGGATTTAGCGCAAAAACAACAATTCAAACTAGTTTGGTTCTTTTTGTCGGAAAGATTTTATTAAATTTATTATAAAAATATGTTATTAGCATACTAGGATAATAATTTAATAAAAATCAAATTTATAATGACCTATTAACCAATGAAAAATTAATTAGAATTAAATTTGGGTCCGAAAAATTACCGCGTCGGCATATCCGGTCCTTACGGACCCCTAACTAACGAACTAGCTAAACATATTTAATAAATTCATGGACAATAAAATAATTAAATGAAACAGCATATTTATATTCAAGAATGAAAAATTAATTAAAAACATAAGCATATAAATGTACAAAAATTTTTAAAGCAATCGAAAATTAAAAACATGCGCAAAATAGAAATTATCGCTAAACACTTTTTGAAAAATAAACAATCTGCTAGCAACACAAATGGCCTACTGACTTTTGAAAAACTTGGGATTTGAGTCTCCAAATCAGTAGGGTTTTGTAGAGAATTAAAATACGGTCGTTTTGATAGGTGGAGCAATAAACTTGGCCAAGAAACGAAGAAGTTATGATTAAAATAAGAAAACACATATTTTTAGGATTCTACGCGGAAATTCCATCAAAAATTATAAATTAAGCTCATATTTTGGCTTAATCAATGGCGGAACAAGTAAGCTCAATAATGCAAGGCACCCGAATCCCAAAATTCAAAGATCCCAGTTGCCCCACCATTTCTTATTTGATTTGAAACTTAGAATAAAAAATGCTTTGCTTGTTTTGGGTGCTAGTATTAATGTTTTGCCATATTCAGTCTACCAACAATTGGATTTAAGATAGTTGAAACCCACAAAAGTCACGATTCAATTAGTAGATCGATCGGTCAAGATTCCAAAGGGAATTGTAGAAAATATTTTAGTTCAAATCGATAAGTTCTATTTTCCTGTGGATTTCACAGTTCTTGACATGCAACTGGTATCCAATCCCGAAAATGAAATTTCGTGATTTTGGGAAGACCTTTTTCTGCAACATCAAATGTTATCATAAATTGTAAGAATGTGATTGTAAAATTGGCCTTTGAAAATATGACTCTTGAGCTCAACGTGTTTTTAATAAGTAATAAACAAGGTGATTTTGATGATGAAATTGAACATGTAAACATGATAGAGTTATTAGTACAAGACCATTTTTCTTCTACTTACGAATCGGAATCATTGGAAGATTTGCTAACTATTCCCAATGATCCCGATGAATGTGTGTATGTGTTTTCTTTGGATAATAGGAACAAGGAAGAACTCATTGAAGAAGGAAGAAAGTGCACAAGTGGAACCACCAAAGCTTGAAGGAAAGATGGAGCTTAAGCTCCTCCCTAGCAATTTGAAGTATATTTTTCTTGGTGCATTCAAAACTTACCCCGTGGTAATCTCTTCCGAACTTTCAAAAGATAAAGAAGAACGGTTGGTAAGTATGTTAAGTAAGTATTGAAAAGCTTTTGGGTGGAAGTTAGCTTACCTCCAAGTGATTAATCCATTAATTTGCACTCGCAAAATTCACTTAGAGGATAGTACAAAGCCATCAAGACAATTTCAACGCCGGTTAAACCCTCACATGCAAGAAGTAGTAAGAACCGAGGAGTTTAAATTGCTTGATGTCAAGATCATCTATCAATTTTCGGATAGTAGATGGATAAGTCCGACCCAAGTTGTACCTAAAAATTTGGGCTTACGGTAGTTAAAAATGAAAATGATGAGTTGATACCCTAAAAAGTCACCACCAAGTCAATTGATTACCATATAATAGAGAGCCTGAGCTGTGAGTATATTCCATTGCTACCGAAGTGTCAGATCATCAAGTTAATACCTTGGGATCAATTGTCCCGATCTCATATGAATATAGATAATAGTAACCCTAGGATCAATCATCTCGATCCCATACGATCATAGATAACAAAATCTATAGTGCCTTGCCAATTTTCTTAGATTCCTGGGCTCCACACCGGTACTCACGAGTATTTTCGCTTGACAACTTGCACTTGGGCACCTAAGTGCGAAAGTATTTTCGCCGCGTCAAAATATGTCAAAATTTATAAGACTGAATGGTAGTACAATAACCACAAGGTGTGACACGATGGTAATTTGCACTTTCAAAGTTCGTTTGATAATAACATAGAAAATAAAAATAGTTAATTTTTGTGAGAAGTTAGAAAATAAGTTGATACATATAATATGATATCTTCTTACTTTGTGACTTTTTCCATAGAAAAATTAGCTTTGGTGGCAAAGGAAGAAAAAAATTCCACAAAAAATAATGAAAAATGAAGGATATTTACTCATAAAAATAAGCATGAGATGGATAGTATATCATCACACGCCTCAACTTATTTTTCAACTTCTTATCCAAATCGATGTTTTAATTTTTCTTTTCTATGTTATTATCGATGTTATCTACACCTCCCGTATTTGTTAAAAACACTCCACTTGTCATAAACCTCCCCAAAGTAAATTTATTATCACTAACACCCTCTTAAGGCTCGCCTAATGAAAGGTGAGCGCAGTCATATACACTCTGCTCAATTAGGAAAAATTTGTTAGTAATAATTCGCCTAAAAATGCATGTGCATCTGTAACTTTATTATAGAGGTACATCTAAGTTTTTGTGAAAATTGACCCATTTAACGAGATGTTTTGGAAATACCAAACTCAGTTCTACAAGCGCAGATTAATCCCACATTTAATGTGGTGTAAAGATATCTTGTAAGAGCATCTCTATTTAGTAAATTATTAAAGTTAACAATGTAGGCCTCCCCAGTAGTTATTTTTTCTCAATAATCAAATTTGTATGGTCTATTATATTGATTGTACAAAAATTAATCAATTTGAATTTTGTTTAAAAAAAATGAGGGAAATATTATTTAAATTTGAAAATATTCTCTTTTGACCGATAAAAATAGTGGGTCTCTTATTTTAATTACTGAAAAATATTGTTAACTTTGATTATAAAAAGAGTATGTTTGATTATTGCTTAAAAGGTTGTTAAATTTTGATTATGTCATTAGAATATTATTTTAATCTAAGATGAGACCATTAAAAATACTATAAGATGAGACCAAACAAATAATGACCAAGAACAACGTGTGAACATACCAAATTTTTATGTCATTAAAAATGTGGTCGTTGTGCAGCAGTTAAAACATGTCTCCCCTAAAAGTAAATTAGTACTTTAGTGAAAAAATAAAATAAAATAATTTTAAAAAGTACATACAAAACCAGTCAATAAGAGAGCGACAACGCATGCATCGGCATTATTTATGTATTTACTTACCTGTGTTGTTACATTACATCCACCAATTGATAGGCGACAAGTGTCAAAGTGTGGTGGGACACACGACAGAACTGGGCCCACCCCATCCTCTCTTTTATGTGCTGACTGCAAAGTGAGCAAAAAGTTCCCCAAAAAAAAAAATGCTTGCGGAAGAAACCGTAGAGTATTCACAGCTTAAAACTAAAATTTAATTTTAAATTTATAAATATAGCATTAATTTTTCGAGAAGTTGTGGCAAATGTAATAGAAAATATAATTGTAGAGTGTGTAAATTTTTATGAAAAATATTTAAAAAATATACAAATATATGTTACTTACATGGATTATATATAACACATAGTCAAGGCAAATTTTCTTACGGTTATTTTTTTTTTATTCAAGTAATGGTCACGCTTTTGACCCATATGAATAACACATATCCATACAAGTAATATTTAGGCAAATGCTTAGTTTGACCATCATTCACCATATGCAACTATGTTATGCTAGGGAATTAGATACAGTAAATTTGTCCATTTACCATATCTAGTGTAGATGCTTTTATAATCATCAATCAATTGTTGTGGATGATCAATTTTTATATTGTATTTTGGATGTCTAGAATTTTTTGAAAAGAAATATGTCAAAATTGATAAGCCTCAATTTTGTAATGTACAGTTAAACATTTTTGTAATGAATTTATGCGCTTTTTGAATCCTTTTGTTTTTGTTGGTTAGCGTTTGTAAGGAAGCAGCTGTAACTTGATTCTTATGAATTAATGAAGTACAAAGTATGAAGAATATAGGGTAGATAGAGAGAAAATACAGAGAAGAAGAAGGAGAAGAATTACATAGAGAGAGAAGAGAGAGAGAGAGAGAGAGAAGATAGATATATTCCTTTTTCATAACTGAATTACGCCTTCGACATCCTTCAAATAGCACCAGCTGACACTCAGGACCAAAATAATTATTACAAAAAGAAAATAAAAGGAAAATAATAAAAGGAAATATGAAAATTACAATTGCTGCATATCAAAGCAGTAAACGACAATTAAACAACGACCTCCTACCAAAACGGCGCCGCCTCAATAATCTTCTTCCTTCCTTTCGAATTAAATCCAATTAAATTACAATTGCTTTGGCTTTGGTTAGCAAGTTGTTGATGGCTCCTTCCTGCAGTCTAGCTAAGGTAATTGCATCATCTAGTGTGGCTGGTTTCATCATGTGCACTAAATTTCTTAATTCACCCTACAATCCTCCAATGAAGCTTAGAGATGAGGTAGGTTTCAGATACTTTTGGCTCCTTTACTAGCACCGGCACCCTCAGTTCCTCAAATTTAGTTTGATACTCCTCTACGCTCCCAATTTGTTTTAACTCATGTAGTTCAGCCACCGCATTACGGTAACCCTGATCCGTAAACCTTTTAATAACTGCCTCCTTGAACACATCCCAACTGACAGTGCCAAGGCACTTAAATTTAATAACCAGCCACCTCCTAGCTTTCCCTTCCAAATAGAATGACATCAATGGAACCTTTTGCTCTTCAAGCATAGGATTCAAAAGGAAAAAACAATTACATTGTTGCCACCAATCTAGAACATCATCATTACCATCGAATCGAGGAAAATCATACCTAGGCGGTCTGTAACTGGTCAATTGGTGGGGAGTACTGTTCACAGGCAGATTTGTGCCTCCACTAGTTGATCCTTGTCTAGCAGCCACAGTTGTTAAGTTTGTATACCCTCTAGCCATGGTCCTAATAGGAGTTTCCAATATGCCTTTCTGGCTAGGGTCTATTGGTGGTGATTCACTTGGTGTTCTTCCTCCTCCAGGTTCCAATTGATGCCTGAGCTAGTCTGATTGCTTGTTAAATGTGGACAAATGCTCGTTGAGTGAATTCTGTTCTGAACCCATCTTCACTTCCAGTTCATCTTGCTTATTTCCCAATTCCTCATTCCTGACCTCTATGCTCTTAACCGTTACCTCCATGGCTGCTTGATTTGATTCAACTTGCTCCTTCAATTGATTCACAGCACCACTTGCCATTTTTGTTTACAACAGAAGTGATTAGAAGGATAGATCCTCTGATACCAATTGTAAGGAAGCAGCTGTAACTTGATTCTTATGAATAAATGAAGTACAAAGTATGAAGAATATAGGGTAGATAGAGATAAAATACAAAGAAGAAGAAGGAGAAGAATTACTTAGAGAGAGAGAGAGAGAAAGATAGATATATTCCTTTTTCATAACCGAATTACACCTTTGACACCCTTCAAATAGCACTACCTGACACTCGGACCAATAGAATTATTACAAAAAGAAAATAAAAGGAAAATAATAAAAGGGAATATGAAAATTACAATTGCCGGGTATCAAAGCAGTAAACGACAATCAAATAGCTGACTCCTACCAAAACGGTGCCCCCTCAATAATCTTCTTCCTTCCATTCGAATTAAATCCAATTAAATTTTCCCTTTCTTTAACTGAAACAACGACCTCCATTCCTGACAGCGTGGCAAGTACCGGTGATTGTGTAGTGTAGTGTAGTGGTACTTTTAGTTCTCTTTTGGTGGTGATGTAGTAGTTGGTCAAGTGAACTTTTATTGCCTCAAAAATATTTGTGTAGAAAAGAGGGTTTATAAAAAGGAAATTGTTGAAAGTGTTGCTTAGTCACATGTTAAGAGGATCACGAAAATGATAACGTTATTGTTTTTAATAAATGTGTTTATTTCTAAAGATGTTAATTACTAACCAAATCAATGATTATAATAAACACCTCTACCTATCCTAGTTATCTAATAATTTTGCACATATATATAATTGTGTGAAAATGAATATGAATAAGTGTGTCAATAAGAGGTGTGCAGTATATAGGACCATAATAACAGTTGCACTTTCTCACAATTAGATATATAGAATGCACAATTAGATAAAGGCAAGATGGTAATTTTGGATGCGGCTCCTATACAGTCCACCCAGTAGACTGCCCTTCAATTTGAACATAGGGTTAAGATTTGTACAAGTCACAAACCCACTTACGAAAAGGTTAAACTACGTCGTATCCAACAATATTTGAATTGATGCTGTCGGACTATTTCGTCTCTTTCGCTTTCCGCTTCTATCAATCAGTAACATAAAAGGTTAAACTACCTTTTCTGGTTGCAAAATGGGAAAAAAAAACATTCTTTTTTCCTACCGGCCTCCCCTGACCCCAAAGTAATTCTCAGTCCTTTTTGTTTGGTGTTAATACTGAAGTTAAATCAATTACTGTAAAGGGAGACATAAGCAAGTCAGTTATATTTGATGGGTGTTTATTGGCGAAAGAGGTGCTGCTGCTGGAAACAGAAGAGGAAACGAAAAATAAAGATAGTGATGAGCAAAGTGTGGGTGGAATTGATGTCTTGTGCTGCGAGTCATATTAGAGCAACCTCACACGTGCAGTAAGTGAGTAAAGGCGGCGAGCTTATTTCTGTCGTTTGGCTATTGATCAGTGTAGGGACAATAAAAAAAATTTTTATTAGAGAAAGATTTTTACACTAAAATCAATGAATAATTTTTTTTGGCGTAAACCTAGGCTTATTTTTTATTTTATTAATAATATGTTTGTTTTCATTATAAAATGTCCGAAGGCGAGACATAGACCTCAATGCGGCAAAGCGTAAGCATTTCGTGTAAAGCATTTTATATTAAAAAAAAATAATAATTAATATAAAATAAGTTTCTTTTTTGTTATTTTATAATAAGATTTTTTAGTTTAAGGAACAAAGTGCTAAAGAAAAATAACTTAAGGGGTTTGTTGTAAACATTAATAGACTTCTATCTAATTTCTTATGTTGTGGGTAGTATTAAGATTGGTAAATATTCAATGGCCATACCTAACTATTGGCAAATTCTAGTTAGTCATTGAACTCATTTTGTTATACTTGGACCAGTAAAAGTTAAAACGTACTACCATGCACTTCCTATTTACCCATCTCTTTCTCATCATACCACACAGCCGACTTTTTCATCTTCTTCTTCGCTCACCATCTTCATCTTCTTCTTCCTTCTCTCTCCATCTCCATCTTACACTTCTTTAACATCTCTTCTCTATATCTCCGTTAAAAAAAGGACAAAAAAACCATCCACTCTTTTTCTCTTCTCTTCTTTTCCTCTTTAATAAACCTGTTTCCCATATTGTTCTCTAAAATCAAACACATAAAAATCCCTCTTCTTCCGAAGTTCCGAGTACCGTCCCTCTCTGTGCTTCGATCTTCACTTCTTCCTCGGCAGCTCTACTCTCTCTCTCTCTGTTTCGACTTTGTGGGTGTGACGGTGTGTGTTTTGTTGTTAGGGTTTAGAGAAAGCAGTTGAAACTGATTGACACAATTTGGGGAAGGAGAATTTCGAGAAGAAGAAGAAAATAAGCTTAAATGCTCACCGAAAATGTGATATTGATTCGTAAAAACTAACGGTGAGATTTAACGTGCGCTTTTTTTAAAAGTTTAATGGTCTTAAAATGAAGTTCGTAGGGTAGAATTTGCCTAGTTCGGTGGCCATTGAAAATGATATTTTGTATACTTACTTATTTTCACTTCAGCTTTGCCCCCCCCATGCCTTTAAATAATTAAATGTGTGTTATCTGTGTATTCAATATTGATGTTTGTGAGGGGAAGTGGGGATGGCGCTGATCTCTTAAAGCTTTGCTGCGTTTTCAAAGGAAACGAAGTGGCTCGAGGCACACTAAGGCGCGCCTTAATGCGTGCATCTCACCGCCTTTTAAAACAGTGCTATTGATGGCTCATTTTGGTTTGGGTGACCAATTCTAGATCAATGAAGGCCATGCCAGGGAGGTTTGGGCTTTTGCTCGGGTCTGGGTTGAAATTGATTGTGGGTAAGTATCTGAGATATTTTGTCTACTTACTTATTTTCACTTCAGCTTTGCCCCATTTCTGTTTTCTTTTCTTTAAATAATTAAATGTGTGTCATCTGTTTGAGACTTTGAGTAGCTAATTTTTTTCTTTTTTTTGTGATGAGAACAATATTGATGTTTGTGTTGCTATTATTCACCGTGGAAGAAAATATGACAAGGAGTGCCAGTGTGAATCTTCCTTCTTGCTTCGGTCCTATCCAAGGACTAAGCAGGTGTTATACTTTGCTTAAATTATGAATTCATTTATTCTTCTTCTTTTTTTGAAATGCGTATTCTAAAAAAAAAGTCTTTATAGTAGTCGATTTTCATCTTTTTTTATATTGAGAAATACAAACAAAGCATTTCATTTGTATGGAAAATTTCTTTACACTGAAAATGGTATTCACTACAATGAATTTTTAATGCCTATACGCTTGGCCTTAAATTATATATTCATTTTATTTTATTTTTTTTGTCAAATACGTATATTATAAAGCATTGCAGTTAATTTTTGTTTGTGTGAAAAATTTGCACTAAAAAAAGTTCAGTACAATAAATTTTCAACAACCCGACCCGAGCACAGTTTTAATAGTTGGGCCTCATTGATGCCCACACCGCCAAATGAAGATGGACAATATAAACGTTGATAAATTAAGTATACTATAGATGACTTTCACAAAGCAACCAGCCACATACAGGTAATTAATCGCATCATTCAATTCATGCGATCAAAATGCTTTAGGCATATTTCTTAGTGCCTTAGTTTTTAAATTTCACTCTCAATCCTAATCCCTAATTCATTCAGGGGAAGATGACTGAATTTGCCAAGAATATTGCTGAATTTTTCAAGAAGAAGACTGATTTGTTTTTTTTTTTCCTGATTTGGCAGCATGACCTCCTGGAAGAATAAGCTGGATTGGCAGCAGCAACCGAGAAAACAGGAAGTGGAATATTGTTTGGTTTAAACTTTAAAGGTATGTATGTGGTTACTTCTTTCTTTATTCTTACCGAACTTAACAGATTCCTTGTGTATGTACTTGTCAAACTTCTATTTATCTTTCGTTAATCTTAAAATACAATAGTTTATCCTATCTATATTACTTACCGAAAGCCAACAAGCTAAAATAGAGATTCACATATATACATAAACTTGAAATTAGGGGTAATAATTTGTGATACAACATGATAACACGACTTGTACCCAACACGGAATTAGAGGGTTAGGGTTGAGCTTAAACGGGTTAGAGTCAAAATTGGGTTGACCCACTTAACACGATTAACTAACAGGTCAAGTTAGGGTCCACCTGAGCATAAAACGAAAATAACTCATATAACACATTAAAATTAAACTTGCCAATCCATGTAACACGAACCCGTATAACTCGTAGAACAACCCCTCGTAAGAAAGGTTATAGTTAAAAAAAAAAAATATACCCAAACATTAACCTAAGTACTTTTTACTTTTCCATATATATAAATAATAACCACGCGTTATGATGTATTATACTTTCTTGCCAGCTCCAATAGAACAAAGCATGTGCAAAGTCTAAACCTTGATTTGCAATTTGATGGCATGCAATTTAACTGTATTTATTTTGGTGTAATAAAATTTATTTAGAATGACTTCTAATATTTTAGTAAAGGAGTTATGCACTTATGCGTGTCAACCTGTGTAACACATTAATAAACAGGTCCGGTTAGGGTTGAAAATTTTGACACGACATGTTGGGTTAGTGTTAACGTTTCTAATGTTAACTCGTGCATGACATGAATCCTCATAACAGAACACGATTGCTACCCCTACTTGAAATGTACTCTAAGAAAATGTCGAGGGGGGCTCATGGTAGAGTGAATGCTAATTTACCAAATTAAGTTGGAGATTGATGGCTTTGGTTACTTATTCACTCGGTGCTCTTTTTTTTTTAATGCTGTAAATTTTGATGATAGGTAATAACTCCTGCTGCAGAAGCCCATTATTTCTTAATGTTAGGATGATATTGCTTTGGCATGTTATACATTTACGTGCTTGAATGTGGTTTATCTGAGTGATTGTTTAGTTTTATGTTTGAGGATAGAGGTTGGTCTAGTAGGCATCCCCCAACCTTGCCTTGAGGTCAAGAGTTCTTTGTTTGAAGGGTTCAAGGAGACACTTAGGCCTCCCTCAATTATTTTTTTTATTAAAAAAATGAATGATTATTTATTTATTTTTTCAATATTGTTGCTTAATTTCACAAGAATAGTGTGAATGCCCAAAATCCCCTAATGATATTTGACAACTTTGTGAGATCCGATGTAGTTTGTAATTGGTAAACGGGGATGCATTTTTTTTTCAACGTCAAATTCGTAGTTTAACCTATTCAATACCTAATATTTAGTTTCTTCTATATATATTTCAAGATATGAATGAAGAGGAATGAAGGTTGTGCAAGCTAAGATTTTTACAATGGGCTTTATTTTGTAAAAAAGTTTAGATGATATAGACAATGGCTTTGTTTGCTTTAGATTATGTTGTATGCACTAGTTTATAATTTTGGATTGATATTGAGCAATATAATATGTTCCTTGGTGGATAATACTTTTGGATATTGTGAGTAGTGTGCATTGATCTAACAGGGAAATTATATAACCCAGTTGCGTTGATCTAATGAAATCAACTTGGATGATTCATTGATTCGTACCTTGTTTTCATATGGGCCACATTTATAAAATTTAAACTTGCGGTCTCTGAACGCAAATACGGTTAGTGACCTGAGACTTACCTTGATAGATCTAGGGACCCATCCTTTAAATTTTAAGAACATGGACAAAATCCTTTTAAGTTTTAATTTCACGGACCGGATCCTGAAGACCTTTCATGCCATAGATGATATTGATTGGTTGTTGGGTTTTCTTTCGTGTTCAATTGCTTTTATATATACATGGCTTCCAATTTTTCAATGATAGACTTTCAACATGTATTTCTCATGTTTTGATAGGCACTAAAACTAGCAACGGTGCCGATAAAGACGTTGCTCGGTGTTGGTGATATTGCAAGAAAAGGTTTTCAAACGGAAACGGGTACGAAACCAAGCGAACAAGGTAATTTATATTCCCTGGTTTTTCTTTATTGACAATTTCTAGTTATAATTTTTTTTTTCCAGTTATAATGAGATTTCATAGATTGATTTTGAGGGTGTGGGAGTATATAAACTTAGGGAATTTTTTTATATTATCTCTCCCCTTTTAACTTTGTTGGAATTAATTCACAAGACGCCACCTTATATTAGATCTAATTTATGTTTGATGAAACAACCTATAGTTCCCGACTTCTAGCCCAAAAAGTTTGTTCATAAACTCCTGAAAATATGCAATTTATAATTTACTTTTTTGTTGAAAGAGAGAAAATGAGTGCTAAGAGAGAAAAATTCGGAGTAGTGGGAACCATGGTAGTTAGTATCGTACGATACACGATACGTATCGTGCGATAGGTATCGTCTCGGAAAGAAAACGATATGTATCGGTACTTGTATCGCATTTTACTGAGTATCGCGCGATACGCACGTTTATATCGCAAAAAATTGTGTG
The DNA here is from genome assembly GCA_021464415.1 of Lonicera japonica. Taxonomy (NCBI): domain Eukaryota; kingdom Viridiplantae; phylum Streptophyta; class Magnoliopsida; order Dipsacales; family Caprifoliaceae; genus Lonicera; species Lonicera japonica. The sequence goes on along the minus strand of CM038467.1, from coordinate 68,243,415 downwards.
TATCGCGATATTTGTGGTATCGAACGATATTTTTTTTCGCCTTTTTAATTGAAACGTCGTGGATAAAGTAGACGATCAAATCCTAAAACCCTAAAACAAACGGACTTACAGAGGATAAAGAAGAAGACAAATGACGACTTAGAGAGAGAGAACGGCGACTGGAGAGAGAGAGAGCAGCGACTTCATCTTCGCTTCTTCTTGTAGCATCGATTGTGTGCTGCCCTACTATCTCTCACAAATTGACATTGGTCGGTGTGTTACCGTTAATGGCCGGCTGTATATATATCTACTATGTTTTTAATTTTTTTTTGAGATAATATATATCCACTAGTTGAGAGAGAGAGATTTAATATATATATATATATATCTACTATTTGAGGCCAGCTGTAAATAATTAGGCAGGTGGAGTAATGAGTTACTGCTCACAGCTGGCTTTCAGGCTTACTGCTCACACCTGGCTTTCTCAATAACTTTTTTTTTTCTTTTGAGAAACATAAATTATTTTCTCATACTTTAGGAAGTAAATACTTGAATAATTAATAAAAATAATTATATTTATATAAAGAATAATTTTTAATTTATATATAAATATATATTTATATAAATATTTTAAATTAATTGTATCTTACGATACGTTACGATACACGATACACGATACTATTTTTTAGAAAAACGATACACATCCGATACACGATAATAACTACCTTGGTGGGAACAACAAAATTGTCGTATTAATGTGTGCGCATTTGGTTATGGAATTCTCTATTCTATTATAGAATTCATTTTGTAATCGTCCCATATGACTTTTTGGGACGGCACATGCGACGGTTATAGGGTGTCACATTGGTAGTGTCACATTTGGTTCTGGAACTCTCTATTCTATTATACAAGAGACTGCTGGCTCATAGTCCTGATAAAAGGGCGAGAATAAGAGAAAGAATAGGAGTAGGGATATTGATGCAAATGAGGGTGGGATGGGGATTGGGTTCATCAATCTCAGCCTCTTCTTGTTCGGTGCTCCTCTTCTTCTAAAGACAAGGTTAACAAGAAGAAGAAGCGACAAGAGCTTATACCCATGACCGCCACAATCACCAAACATATCTCCCTCACCAAGACCATAACCCTCACCACCACCCCTGAAAATCTTGAAAGCGAATTGTGCCTCTACTTATGCTTCGAAAAGGCTTCTGACGCAGATGGTCATTGGTACTTTTGGTGCAAGATTGATCTAACGAGTCAATGCTCTGAACCAAAATCCAATTCCAAATCCAGGCCTATGTTCCTCCCCACAATTTCATACATGCCCATTGACACCCCTTCATATTTTTGCGTAGTTGCAACCTCGGACTCTGGCCCATTCTCTATGAAGAAGTATGATGATGAGGAGAATGATTATGAGAAGTATGCTGTTGGTGGCATTGATGAGAAGAATGATGATGAGGAGAATGATTATGAGATATCATCTAGTTAATGTCCTGCAATCTCAGCAAAGGCTTTTGTTTGTGATTTTGGAGCCAAATCACTTACGTGGGATGAACTTCCTCCAATGAACTCGCCAAAGACGATCCATTTTGGTGTAGTTTCCCCGTTTGACAGAAAGCTACATGCATATGGAGATACTATAGAGGAGGTCCTTGAGGGAGACGTCTTCGATCCGGCTTCTCTTTCATGGACTTCATGCCCCCCACCTCCTACTGCACCTTTATTTGTGTAGAAGATCATACATTTAATAAAAATCAAAACAAATTGGTTGTTTCTACGAATCCAGATTACGTATACTCTTTTGATCTTACCTCTCTCCTTTGGAGGAGCTACTTGCATAAAGTGCGTCTCACTCTTTAGAGTCATGAGGCCGTTTCTTCATCTGTGGTGGTCGGTGATACCTTTTATAGGTAGCACCTCGGGGAATTGTATGCTTTTGATAAAACCTCCCTTCACTTTCCTTTGATCTAGTACCAAGTTTGGCTAAGAAGGTGGATTCATACATGCGAAGTCCAAAATGTACGTACGAATCTTATTTGTCTTACCTTGGGAAGGGAAAGTTTGCTCTAGTAGAGGGTGGCCCTTCTTTTCGCGCTCGAAGCAATCGTGATGTAGTATTTATTTCGTGTATTACATTTTGGGTTGGCGTGTGCAATCGAAGCATTTGACGACGTGTTCTTATTGATCATTGTTAGGAGTACTTTGCTTCCTACATGATTGCGTGGCACTATAAACAGGTATAAACATTAAATTGATTATGTTATCATTATCATTGTTATTATCATCATTAATCATGGTTATTTGTATCGGGCTTGACTTAAATGGTCTCAAAGACAAACTTATCTCTTTCAATCTATACCGGGTTTGTTTGATCGATTTCTGGCCATGGCTTGGATCTTCCGGGTCAACCTAAAAGCCAAAATTAAAGTCTGGCCTAGTTTAATTTAATTAATTATTTTGGACCGATTAAACATTGGTTAATGATGAACTAATACTTGGCCTTTTTAAAACATAACCGCATAGGCCATTGGGAAAATACCAAAAACAGAACTAGATTACAATAGGGACTATCTATTACGATACCAAATCAATGGGTTACTAAATCAGTATGTTTTTAGAAATCCAAGTTTAGTGCATCGGCATCCACAACAATCTAACTTGTGTATGATAAGTAGAATAAGGAGACAAATGGAGAAGAGATGTTTGAACAATGGTTAAATTAAAACGGAAATTGATAAAGAACGTACTTTACTAAACTTATGTTTATCCATGGTCTAATATATGGCAATATATGTAGGACAAACTTTTCGTAAGTATTTAACTACTTTGTTATAATTACAACTTACGAGTCAAAAAAAATTTGTGTTTCTAAATCGGATTAGTTCCGGCTTGTTGGTTTTCTTCTACTTGATAAGCGAAAACTAACCTCATTGGTTCCTAACGGCGAGTTAGATTAGTGATAATGATCGGGTTTCTGGCTTCCTATCGTTTGCACTCACTATCTCTAGGGGTTGACATGAGGGGTCTAGTGCTCGCTTAGTGGCAAAGAGGTTCACTCTTAAACTGGGTAGGATTATGAGGAGACGTTCAGTCTTGCTGCTAAGATTATGAAGGTTTGTTTCCTAATCTACAAGCATTGTTGCTCTAGTTCTCATTCTGTGCTTTTGCGCGCTTCACTCATTCATTAACCCAGCCGTTTTCTTGCTGCATACATGCCCTTGGTGGTAAATGAATGCTTTTCGAATTGGTAATTCCTGCTACAAGTGCTGCTGCTGGTACAAATAGGCTATTAACAATTAACATACCCACCCTTCTTTTCATTTTCATATTATCAAATACGAAGTATGATAAAGAGCAATTGGATGTGTTTACGAAAGCATTTATCTAAATCTTTAGTTGGGCTAAAAGTACTCTCATGGGATAGGAATGGGAGTTGTTTTCTTTCATACCTACACCATGAACATGGAGTGCATCATGCGTGATACAGGTCATAGGCTTTCACTTTTTTTGATTATTTAGAAAGGGGATGACCTGTTTGGTTTGGTCTATTAGTGCAAGTAAAGTAATGAAGATGAATGAGTGATTGAATTCTGGAGGCTAGGATATGATATGAATATGGTGGAATTAGTAATAGAAACCGTTGTTGATTAATTAAAACTCCTATCTCCCTTATAACAGTGTTGAAGATGGATATTGTTTGTTTAGAGATTGACTAATTACTATGCAGTAGAATTCTCAGACACTGAACTATATAAATTAATGATAATGCATTTACCATTCTGTGTTGCTTCTTGTTGATGTCATTTCATTTCATTTCTAATCCTTTTTAAATTTCAGTATGGTTGTGCTTTTGTCTTTCTTTGGGTTTCAAGTTTTGCAGTTGCCGCCGCTGCCACTCATTGATTTACTTGATGCATATGAAGCCGAAGCCGAAGCAGAAGAATAAGTTTAATTTCTATTAGTTCATGCCTTTTTGACCTTGGTTGTTTTTTATTTTGTCAGACATTGAACTATATATACATCTTGTGGAAAGTAGCGTTGTGAAAATGGAGAGGTTTGTTTTTTTTAATGGAGAGCGCTCCCCCTATCAACTTGGTGCATTTAGGAGTTTTGAAACTCCTAGACTGCAATTCTAAAAAATCAAACCCTGGTTAACAACTTCACCTAGGATAAGCATGATTCATTAATTGGTTGACAACTTCACCTAGAATAAGTGGGATTCGTTAATCCCTACTAAGTGGTTCAAGTCGGATTCATTAATTGGTTGACAACTTCACCTAGAATAAGTGGGATTCGTTAATCCTTACTCAGCGGATCAAGTCACACCAAGAAAGATTATTATGCTTAGGAGGGAGGATTTCTATTATTATGCTAAAAAGAGAGAAACTTGAACCTTCCTTTCCAAAGAAAAATACAATCTCCAAAAACCAATTAATGAACATTATACATGTATCAATCCAATAATGAAGTCATGTGAAGCAATATAGATACCGTATAAAAATCAAATTAGATGAATTAAGATATCTGATACCAAAACCCGGACCGAACCCCCTCACTTTTCGTCTTCTAGTCAGAAGTGACCCAACTGATTGGTTGGTTTCAGTCTGTTTTTTCCTTCCCACCCCTAATCGCATTCATGAACCAAATTTAATGAAAAGAAGCAAAAATTAAGCCACATGGGAGCACATTAGCATTGTCTTTGGATCAGATGTAGTTAAATAGACAGGCACTCCTAATTGAAGTTTAGTTATATATATATTTGGTTGATAATAATGTCTACAAATTTTCTTTCCTTTCCACCACCACCATAGATCATAATAATATTAGAAGCTTCTTCCATCAAAAAAACCAAACCTATTAACCACTTCCACAACGCTGCTTTTCGCGATATATACATAACATTTATATAATTTAGTGTCTGACAAAATAAAAAAGGCACGAACTAAGGGAAATTAAACTTCTTCTGATTCGGCTTCTTACACATAAAGTAAATAAATGAGTGGCAGGGGTAGCTGCAAAGCTTGGAACCCAGAGAAAGACAAAAGCACAACCTTCCTGAAATTTAAAAGGGATTAGAAAAAAAATCAACAAGAAGTAATAAAGAATAGTAAATGCATTATCATTAACTGCAGTAGCTGACAAGCAGCCCATCATTAGTAGACAAATTATATATATACATATATATATGTATGGTTCTCATACTTCAATCAAAGCTAAAAGTTTCTTAATTATGAGAATATTAAAAGCATATCGCCTGTATCATGTATGATGTATTCCATGTTCATATAGTGTATATAAGAGAGAACTTCCCATTCCTATCTCATGAGAGTACTTTCAGGCTCAATTATAGATTTAGATAAATGCTTTGGGAAACACATCCAATTGCACTTTATTATACTTTGTATTTGAAAATATGAATATGAAAAGAAGGGTGGGTATGTTAATAGTTTATTTGTACCAGCAAAGAAAGCAGCACAAGTGGCAGGAATTAACAAGGGTTTAGGTACCAATTCAAAGACCATTAATTTACCACCAATAACATGTATGCAGCAAGAAAATGAATGGGCTAATGAACAAGTGAAGCGCGCAAAAGCGCAAAACCAGAACTAGAGCAACAGTGGTTGTAGATCAGGAAACAAACTGTGGTAATCTTAGCAGCAGGGCTGAACGTCTCCTCATAATCCTGCCCAATTTAGGAGTGAACCTCTTTGCCACTAAGCGAGCACTAGACCTTTCATGTCAACCACTAGATAGAGAGAGAGAGTGCAAATGACAGGAAGCCAGAAACCCAATCATTATCATTAATCTACCTTATTTGCTGTTAGGAACCGATGATGTTAGTTTTCACTTATCAAGTGGAAGAAAATCAACAAGCCCGAACTAATCCGATTTAGTAATACAAATTTGTTTTTGACTCATAAGTTGTACTTTATAAGTATAACACAGTAGTTACATATGTAGGAAAAGTTTGTCCTACATACATTGTCACATATTAGACCAAGGATAAACATAAGTTTAGCGAAGTTCTTTTTCATACAGACATCAGTTTATATTTCAATTCAAACATCTTTTCCCCGTTTGTCTCCTGATAGTACTTATCATACACAAATTAGACTGTTGTGGATGCCGATGCTCTAACCTTGGATTTCTATAAACATACTGATTTGGTAACCTATTGATTTGGTATCATAATCGATAGTCATTATTGTAATGTAGTTTTGTTTTTTGGTACTTTCCCAATGGACTATGCGGTTATGTTATAAATAGGCCAAATATTAATTTATCATTAACCAATGTTTAAGCGGTCCAAAATTATTAATTATAAAATTTGACTAGGCCCAAAGTTCAAAATTTTGGCTTTATGGTCCACCTGGAAAATCCAAGCCATGGCTAGAAATTGATCAAACAGACCCAATATAGATCGAAAGAGATAGGTTTTTAAGACCACTTAAGTCGGGTCCGGTTTAAGATGGCACAAAAGCGACCAGGTTGATCTGGTTCAAAAAAATGACATTATAACTGAACGACTGAACAGTCCCACACATCTTCTAAGGGTATTTGGTCCAACTAAGTGGTTCGTAATAAATAATAAAGTGACAAATATATTTTTTTTAAATATAACCACCATTTTCTTCATCGGTTCCGAGCCCTGGGTTGACCACTATCACCTCCATTGGCTACCACACTGTAACTGTTAATCTGGGGATGGGCTAAAAGAAATGGATGTTACATGTTAGATTGAAGAGAGTTGTGTTCACTCATCAAGGGCCATGAATAACTCCAATCATCAAAGGGCTATTGGGTTTCATGTCGATGCAAATGAAATAACCATGATTAATGGTGATGATAATGACAACATAATCAATTTAATGTTTATACCTGTTTATAGTGCCACGTAATTATGTAGGAAATAGCCGTTAGCGAAGTACTCCTGATGTTGATCAATAAGAACATGTCGTCGATTGCTTTGGTTGCACACGCCAACCCAAAATGTAAGACACGAAATAAATACTGCATCACAATTACTTTGAGCTCAAAAAGAAGGGCCACCCCATACTAGAGCAAACTTCCCCTTCCCAATGTAAGATAAATAAGATCCGTACGTACATTTTGCACTTCGCATGTATGAATCCACCTTCTTAGCCAAACCTGGCACCAGCTCAAAGGAAGGGGAGGTTTTATCAAAAGAATACAATTCCCCGAGGTGATACTTATAAAAGGTATCGCCGACCACCACAGATGAAGAAATAGCCTCATGACTCCGAGGAGTGAGATGCACCCTATGCAAGTAGCTCCTCCAAAGGAGAGTGGTGGGATCGTAAGAGTATACGTAATCTGAATTAGTAAAAACGACCAATTTGTTTCGATTTTTATCAAATGTGTAATCTTCTATGGAAACAGAAGGTGCACTAGGAGGTGGGGGCATGAAGTCCCTGAATGAAAAGCCAGATCGAAGACGTCTCCCTCAAGTATTTCCTCTATAGTATATCCATATGTATATAGTTTTCCATTAGATAGGAAAACTACACCAAAATGGATCGTCTTTGGCGAGCTCATTGGGGGAAGTTCTTCCCAAGCAATTGATTTGGATCTAAAATCACAAACAAAAGCCTTTGCAGAGACTGGGGGATGATAACTAGATGATATCTTGTAATCAGTCTCCTCATCATCATTCTTCTCATCAATGCCACCAACAGCATAAACAAGCTTCTTATGCTTCTTCATAGAGAATGGGCCAGAGTCCGAGGAAGCAATAACGCAAAACTCTGAAGGAGTGTCAATGGGCATGTATGAAATTGTGGGGAGGAACATAGGCCTAGATTTGGATTTGGTTTAAGAGGATTGGCTTGTTAGATCAATCTTGCACCAACGGTACCAATGACTATCAGGGTCAGAAGCCTTTTCTAAACATAAATAGAGGCACAATTCGCTTTCTGGATTTTCAGGGGCAGTGGTGAGGGTTATGGTCTTAGTGATGGAGATGTGTTTTGTGATTGTGGCGGTCATAGGTATAAGCTCTTGTCGCTTCTTCTTGTTAACCTTGTCTTCAGAAGAAGAGGAGCACCGAACAAGAAGAGGCTGAGATTGATGAACCCCATCCCCATTTGTATCAGTATCCCTAATCCTATTCTTTCTCTTGTTCTCGCCCTTCTTTCGGGATTGTGAGCCCACAGTCTCTTGTATAATAACGTTAATTTTTGATGACAGCATACTTTTACTGTGGTAAACAGAAGCACGCCAACGCTAACTGCAGAAAAACAAAACCAAAAGAAACATGTCAATGAAATAAATGAAGATTGCAATCAAATTTTGGAAATTGAATCCTAAACAATAGCTTATTATTATTATCTCCATTACATTAAAGAATACAAATAACAGAAGCAGCAAGCTTCAATGATGGATTGTAATATTAAGAGAATCAAATGCTTCACATATAGCAGACAATCAGCCTCACACATACCAAATTGGGGGTTTTAGATTCATCATCTTTAAAATAATTATAAGACTAATAGTAATAGTAGTAGAGTATGAAATGAGCTTCCGCATAGAAGAGGTGACAAAGTGTTCCTAGTCAGGGACCATTTTCAGGGATCCTTATCCCTTGGACAGTTAGACACAATCTAAATCTTTTAATTTTCCCCAACAATGAAAGATAATCCAAAATTTCAAATTTCTTATCTTTTAATTTTCCCCAACAGTTAGAAACATATTTCGTTCGGCAAACCTTATTATAATATTACTAAACAATAATATAGGAACCCAAACCCAATCCTTTGAACAAAATTATTTTAAACAAGTAGACAGAGCTTTCTGTTTTCACATACAAAATTTTGTTAGTTCATCCTTTAGTCTTTTAAGTGCGGTTTAGGTGTATATCTTGCACGTAAATTGATGATTATGATAAGAAACATAATTAAAATACATTTTTTAGCTAATATGTTGTGGGTTTTACTACACTTAGGGCGCTGTTTTTTTTTTCCCTCCAAATTTTAAAAACTCAACTCAAAATCAAATCTACTTTTACATTTCCCAAAATTTATTTCACTTTACTTTCTCTCTCTAAAAAGGCTTTTAAACACCACAACTTTAAATTCAAAAATCAAAATTAAATAACAAATATATATTTAAAACATACTCGTCTAGATCTATAAAATAAGATCCATTATGACTATTTTTTGAAATTTTTTTATGAGATTTTTAGTTGGTTGAAAAAAACTCAAAAAAAAAAAAAAAATTTACTTTTCAACATACTTCAAAATTCTACCAAACACCATATTTTAAAAACTCAACTCAAAAAATTAACCAAACATCACCTTACTATTTAGAGTATTAGCTTTTTGCTAATATGCTGCAGGTTGTGCTACACTCACCGCCTTACTACTATGCCATATATGATGTTGTTTTGTACTACTTCTGTCAAAACCACTACAAAAAAGCACATTTAACGAGGGAATAATTTCTTTTTTAGCGTAATAATTTTCCCTTTTGTTCCTTTTGTTTCGACACTATTTTTCATTTCCATGTGAGGCAACGCTTTGTTTTTTTTTGCTTCTTAAACTGTGGATATAGCAAGTGATATGTGTATTTGGTGCTAATAGAGGGAGGGAAAGACGTTTTTTCTAATAAATGATCTACTGTCTATTTTGCCTTAAAACCTCATTCCGTCCAACTTAACAATTGAGTTGGACAGAAAGGGCATTCTGATATTCGGTCAATGGTTTCAGGGGTTGATCAGCGCTTTTTAAAGTTTAAATGATACTTTGAATATAAATAATTTAAGGGGTAAATGTGTGGTTTACCATGGGAAAATGGGATCGCTTAGTTGGGGAGGCACCCACTCGGAATTGGAAGACATCCCAAGTTCAAGTCTCATGAAGGTGTGTGGGGGGGGGGGGGGGTTGTTGTTTGTAGTTTATTGGAGAGACTTAGACATCCCTTCCTTTTTATATATATCAAAAAAAATTGATTATTAAGATGGGAAATATCTTCGAAACACTTGTTTTTCATTATTAGATTAGAAAGTTGGAAAAAATCTCCCAAACACTTTTGAGTTAATTATGAGGCGGTTTCTCTATTTGCCTGAACCATTTGCCACTATTTTTTGTTGTGATTTTACTTAATACCTTTTGATTTGACCCTAGTTAATTTAGTACTGTATATGCTTGCAAAGATTTGATTATTTGGCAATAAATAATGGTGATTAGGCTATATATGAAGTTCATTTTTGGAGTCCTCAATTACCAATGGCATATACTATTTATCTTCTATTGTTCTATAGATTCTTTTCTTTCTCGTGTATATTTACACGCTTGGTATCAATTTGTTAGTCTTTATAATGAGTATGTGATGATTTTTGTATAATGTTATGAGCTTCTTAGGATTTTCCAAAATTAATTCACTGAACTTAAGGACAATTAGCATATTATAAACTGCGATTATATGATCATAATTTGGTGGAGAGTTAGACGTATAGGCCCAAAGAGATGCATGTGATTTAACCCTCTCCCAGACTTCATCGACAAGTTCTGATTTGCCTTCGAACTTGTCGATGAAGTCTGGGAGAGGGTTAAATCGCACGCATCTCAAATCCTTTGAAGACAATTATTTCAAAGACCAGAGCATTCTGTTCTCACGTACGAAATTTTGCTAGTTTGTCCGTTCGTCTTTTAGCACCGGGTAGTTTAGTTGCATATCTTGCACGCAAATTGACAAATATGATTAGGAACATACTAACAATATAGTTTTGCCTAATATGTTGCGGGTTATGCTTCAATTCTCCTTAGATCACTAACCTTCGCTTTGCCTCGACTAATTCTTAAAACATTGGTTTTAAGAATAGCAAATGACCTGATAAAAAACCAAGTCTACTATAGCAAAAGCACTACTCCTGAAAAAATTGTGCTTTTTCACTATTGGATTAAAAAGCGAGGGAACATATTGCAAATACTTTGAGTTCATTATGAGTCGGTTTCTCTATTTGCCTAAACCGTTTGTCATTATTTTTGGTTGTGATTATACTTAATTCCTTTTGATTTGAGTCGAGTTAATTAGCATTGTATATGCATGCAGGATTTGATTGATTGGCAATAAATAGTCAATTGAACCCTTGTGCTCCATTCAAGCAATTAAACCAACTTGTATGATTCATTGATTTAACCTGGTGTCAAAATGCACCTTCTGTCCAATTTAGCTGTTATGCTTTGATGAATGGAAACATGTGCAAGGTGCATACCTAGTTTTAGGTAGGAAAAATAGACCATTTAGACAAAAACTCTCTTTCCCTCCATATATATTTTCAAGACAACATTGGAGAATATCATAAGTAATTAAGAAAGAGAACATCAAAACAGAGTAGCAGCATTGAGGAGGACATGTAGTACTCTAATAAGTAATCAAGAATGTGAGTTTAGTGCCTAGTTGATGGTTTTCATTTGCGATGAAAATACTTACTTTACATTATTGTTACTCTTTTAGATGAACATATGTCACAAGTTAGTTAAATTATCAACATAATCTGTTGATTCTCAGCCCTAACTAGTTGGTGCTAATAAAAGTGGTGAGTGACAAGTATAGAGTGGTTTATCTTTTTAGTCTAGTAGTGAGAACCCACAATTATCAAAACTTACTCTTGAATCTTCCATTCATTTATTTTTCCTACGCTCTCTATTGAATTAAAGCCTAAATCAAAACGGCCGGCTGTTAATGAATTCCTTGTTGGCAGGCCCTAATCCATTGAATAAATATGAAGAAATAAGGGTGCCATTATAGTATAAAAGGTGTAACTTCAGACAATCCTTCCCTTAAATGTAAATCGATAAGTACACTAAGAGGTCGTGTCAAAATCGACCGCTTTGCCAGGAAGCTCATCCGTTTTGATCAAGCAAGCTAGTGAAATAGGATGCCCCTTTGGTTGGAGTGCTTTGCAGTTGATTTTCTCATCTGACTAGCCCTTGTTGCACTTCATCCTTCTGTTTACTTCACTCTTATAGAAGTTTGTTTACACTCAATCTAAGATGAGAATTATTTATTGATTGAAAATCTGATTCAAATCCAAAATGTCCCCTATGAATATATTTAAGATGAGAATTATGAAGTTTCCGAGCTATATCTTGTTTTAGAAACATATGTGGTATGGCAAAACTTATTATTATAATATTACTAAACAGTAATAAAGGAACCTGAACCCAATCCTTTGAAGAAAGTTATTTCAAATAAGTAGAGCAGAGCATTCTGTTTTCACGTACAAAATTTGTTAGTTCGTTCTCTAGTCTTTCAGCAGCGGGTAGTTTTTGTGCATATATTGCACATATGATTAGGAACATACAACAACAACAACAACCAGTCTTTATCCCACTAGGTGGGGTCAGCTACATGGATCAAATGACGCCATAGTGGTCTGTCATGAATCATATCTATAGTGAAACCATTTGCCTCTAAATCCTTCTTAATAGTTTCACCTATAGTTTTTCTCGGTCTTCCTCTACCTCTAACAACTAGGCTACCCTCCATATGATCAACTCTCCTAACCACGGCATCCGCCGGTCTCCTCCATACATGCCCAAACCATCTAAGTCGAGATTCAACCATCTTTTCTGTAATAGGTGCCACCCCAACTCCCTCTCTGATGGTATCATTCCTGATCCTATCTTTCCTATTCTTGCAACTCATCCATCTTAACATTCTCATCTCAGCTACATTTAGTTTATTCTCGTGTTGGCTTTTGACCGCCCAACACTTAGTCCCATACAACATCACTGGTCTAACCGCAGTACGATAGAATTTTCCTTTTAACTTGAGTGGTACCTTTTTATCACATAACACACCCGAAGCTTTCCTCCATTTTAACCACCCTGCTTGAATCCGGTGGTTTACATCCCCCTCTATCTCCCCATCTTCTTGTATAATAGATCAAAGATACTTAAATCGAGTGACTTGTGGTATGCCAATGTCCCCAACTTTTACCTCTGAGTTAGGAGTGCTCCGCCTTTTACTGAACTTGCATTCCATATATTCTGTCTTACTTCTGCTTAGACGAAAGCCATGCGCTTCTAAAGCTTGTCTCTAAGTTTCCACCTTCCCATTTAGCTCTTCTCTGGACTCACCCACTAGGATAATATCATCTGCAAATAGCATACATCACGGTGCTGGCTTTTGAATGTGTTCCGTGAGTGCATCCAAGACCAAGGTAAACAGATAAGGGCTCAAAGCTGACCCTTGGTGCAGTCCTATAGTTATAGGGAAATCTTTTGTGGTCCCACTATGTGTTCTCACACTAGTCTTAGCTCTCTCATACATGTCCTTGATAACACGAATATAGGCAATCCTAACCCCTTTCTTCTCTAGGGCTTTCCACAAAATCTCTCTTGGTACTCTGTCGTACGCCTTCTCCAAGTCAATGAAAACCATGTGTAGGTCCTTTTGATCCCTCCGATATTGTTCCATCAAACGCCGCAACAAGTAAATTGCTTCCATGGTCGACCTTCCGAGCATAAAACCAAATTGATTGTCTAAAATGCTGGTTTCCTTTCTTAGTCTCCGCTCAATCACCCTTTCCCATAACTTCATAGTATGGCTCATGAGTTTAATCCCCCTGTAATTGGCGCAATTTTGTATATCCCCCTTATTCTTATAAATCGGGATTAAGGTTCTTCTCCTCCATTCTTCTGGCATCTTCTTTGATCTCAATATCTCGTTGAAAAACCTTGTGAGCCAACCAATGTCTTTATCACCTAGACCCTTCCAAACCTCAATAGGTATACTATCTGGCCCAACTGCTTTACCACTATCCATTCGTTTCAATGCTTCTTTCACTTCCTTTTCTTGAATTCTGTGGTAAAAGGTGAAATTTTGGTCATCCTCTCGCATGTTCAGCTCATCTCCACATGCTAGAATCTCATAACCTTCATTAAATAATTTGTGAAAATAATTCTTCCATCTCTCTTGTATGTCTTGTTCCTTAACCAGAACTTTACCTTCTTCGTCCTTAATGCATCTCACTTGATCCAAGTCTTTTGTCTTCCTCTCTCGACCCTTAGCAAGTCGGTAAATAGCTTTTTCCCCATCTTTGGTGCCTAAAGATTGGTATAATCCATCAAAAGCTTTAGTTCTCGCCTCACCCACCGCCTTCTTGGTCTCTTTCTTTGCTTCTTTGTAAGATTCCTAATTTTCCGCATTCTTACATAAAGACCAAGCTTTAAAGCATTTTCTTTTTACCTTGACTTTATCTTGTACACTATTATCCCACCACCAAGATTCTTTATCCCTAGGTCCATATCCTCTTGATTCACCCAGCGTCTCTTTAGCTATCTTCCTGATCCCCTCGGCCGCCTTGTCCCACATATCATTTGCGCTTCCTCTTGCCTCCCAAAACCTTCCCTCCAGCACCTTGTGTTGAAAGGTCCTTTGTTTTTCACCCTTCAAATGCCACCATCTAATCCTTGCAACCCTACCTTGGCCCATTCTCTTCACTTTCCCCTTAAGTCGTATATCCATCACAAGGACTCTATGTTGGGTAGTCAAGCTCTCTCCAGGTATGACTTTACAGTCCATGCAACTCTTTCTATCTCCTTTCCTAAAGAGGAAGAAATCGATCTGAGAGCATGTTGCCCCACTCTTGTATGTGATTAGATGCTCCTCCCGCTTCTTAAAACATGTATTGGCAACCGTAAGATCATAAGCAGACGAGAAATCAAGGATAGATTTTCCTTCGGTATTTACCACCCCAATGCCATAACCTCCATGCACCCCCTATAGCTTTTGGCTAATATGCTGCGGGTTATGCTACACTCACCGCCTTATTACTACGCCATATACGATGTTGTTTTGTACAACTTTTGTCAAAACTACTACAAAACGGCACATTTAACGAAGGAATAATTTCACGTTTAGCTTCATTCTTTTGGTAGCACATGTTGGGATGATAAAGTGATTTTGGTAAGCCAAGGATCACTAACATAAAAACATGTCATGATTTCCCTTTTATTCCTCTTTTTTCGTCTCTTTTTTCCCCTTCCATGTGAGGTGACGCTCTGTTTTTTGCTTCTGAATCTGTGGATATAGCAATTGATACGTGTAGTTGGTGCTAATAGAGGGAGGGAAAGAGGTTTTTTCTACTAAATGGTCTATTGTCTATATTGCCTTAAAACTTCATTCCATCCAACTTAACAGCTCAATTGGACAGAAAGGGCATTTTGATACTCGATGGTATAAGGGCTTTGATCGGGGCTTTTTAAAGTTTAAGGGATACTTTGAATTGAAATATTTTAAGGGGCAAATGTGTAGTTTACCTTGTGCAAGTGGGCTATCCTAGTTGGGGAAGCACCCACTCGGAATTGGAAGAGTTCCTAGGTTCATGTTTTACCAAGGGGTAAGAGGGGGGGGGGGTGTTGGGAGTGGGTTTTTGTTGTTTGTTGTTTAAGGGATAGACTTAGACCTCCCTTTTTTTTATATATATATTAAAAAAAAGACCTGAAAGAATAGCATATGACCTGATGGAAGCCAAGTCTGCTTTAGCAAAAGCACTATCCTGATATTCACTATTAGATTAGAAAGCTTGAAAAATCTTCCAAACACTTTTGAGTTCATTATGATGCATTTCTCTGTTTGGCTAAACCATTTGCTATTTTTGGTTGTGATTATGCTTAATACCTATTGATTTGAGCTCGAGTTAATTTAGTATTGTGTATGCATGTTAGGATTTGATTAATTGGCAATAAATAATGGTGATTGGGCTATATATGAAGTTCATTTTAGGCGTCCTCAATTACCAATGGCATATAATATTTTATCTTCTACTGTTCTGTAGATTCTTTTCTTTCTCGTGCATATTTACACGCTTGGTATCAATTTGTTTGTCTTTGTTGTTTCTTATGATTTTTCAAAATTCACTCAACTTAGGGACAGTTAGCATATTAGAAATTGGGATTATACGATCACAAATTGATAGGGTTTAGGTACGGAGTCAAAATTTTAATAAATGTTTCTGAAAACATGTAAATAGAGGAAAGATCATAAGAAAATCCCTACATCTATATATAACATCTAAAGCCTAAAGGCTTAGGGTAATGTGAATTGAACTAAACTTCAATGAGGTCGAGTAGTCTAAACTCAAGAAGGTGATTGCTAACATAATGGCTTAATTTGCGAAAACATTTTTCCATTATTTTTAGATGATACATAGCAAAAAAATTAAAAAAATCCATATACATCTGTTGGCTTATAAGATTTTGAGCCCTAGGTGGTGCTTCTCATCTCACTCTTTCGAGCCCTCAATTATGATGATATTGAGTGACAGTTGGGTTTTCTTTCATGTGCGTGCAAATTCTTTCTTTATTTGAGTTCTGAACTGACTTTTAGGCTCCAAATACATACTTACAACAACTTGTATTTCACATGTTTTCATAGGCGTTAAAACTTGCACAATGTTGTCGACCAAGAAGTTGCTCGGTTTTAGTAGTGCTGCACAAGGAAAAAAAGTGTCTCAAAAGGAAACAAACACAACCACCAAAGAAAAATCGCAAAGGAAGGTAATATGTATTCCTTGTTTTAGTTTAACGACAAATTTTAGTTCTAGCATTTTCGTGTAACTATAATGAGATTTGATTAGAGTAAAAGCTTATTATTATTATTATTATCAAAATCATGTGATTTGATTATTGATTTTTAGGGTAGGAGTATTTAAACTGAGAAATTTTTTGGTAAGGTGTCACTGTAAACCCCTAGGTTTATGCAACCAATCGTACACAGCCAAATCATTATTATTTTTAATGAAATTGCTGGCTTGGCTGGCAGATTCTAAACATCCCACTTACTTGAGTTGACCTTGGTTTTACTTATATGTATGTATGGCTTTTACATAGGGGTGCTAACGGATTGGGTTTTCAAACCCAAACCCAACTCGAGGCGGCTTTTGTATTGAATTATCCAAATCCGTCCCTCTTGCTTGTACTCTAGGACCCAAATCCACCTTGCTCCAGTTTAACTACGTGGTATTATAAGAGTATTTAAATGGTCAATGTTCCACCTTGCTATGTTCCAACCATTAATCTTAAAATTAATTTTCACTCACATGTAAATTATTAATTTAATTATTAAATTTTTAACAGAAATATAAGTAATCATAATTATATTTTAAATTATGTATGACCCTGCAACAACACCTATAACTTTATCCACGTCCCGCGCCACCCACCATTTCATCATTCTTCATTTTCTTCCCCTAACCCAACCCCCTCATGTTCATCTTCATATTCAGCTTCCTTCCCCAACACCCACCCACTGTGAGTTCCATGGCCACCGTGATGAATCGGACGAGTGGGGAGCTTGGCCCACCGAAAGTGAAGAGGACCAGAGATGATCGTCTTCTTGGCTTTTTAGACAAGTCAGAAATTTTTACGATTCAGAATCTCGATTCATTCATGAAGAGTTTTGAAGAAGAGACTATCTTTTTGACGTCAGAATCTGGCGAACCTCAGGCAGATTTCCCCGTTACTTTTCTGATGGGTAAAATGTCGGTGAGTCTCAGCAGATCCCATCATCATCATCCTTAGGTTTATTAAAATCCGAAAACTAAATACAATTTTAATTATCTCGTTCATATAAACTTGAAATTCTATTTGCCTAAAATTGTTAAATTTTAATTTTCCAATGAGCTCAATTCTTTCTTAGTTTCCCAATCATTTTCAATTAAACCCTTTGCTATGAAATGGCAATTGATATGTACCAAGCTCAAAGAACTCCTCTCCTGCCTAACCGTGGTCGAAACTCTTATTATTACTCGGTCCAGTTGATCGGACTGTCCACTATGTTTTTGGACCAGATCAACCGCTTTGGTCATAGAATTTTCTAGATTGGACTAGACAGAAGTACTCTCCAAGACTGGACCAGCCAGACCAACTTCGTGATCTTGATTGTGGCAAATAAGTTCGTGTGTGAAAAAGAAATAGAAAAGAAGCATTTAGAAGCCCAACTTCGTGATCTTGAACAGACACAACAAGCTTTAAACTCAAATTCCCAGGTTTCTAATGCCTCAATTGGCATTCCAGTCTCTCACTCGAATTCAAGCACTATCTCCTCCAGTTTCAGTCCCTAGTTCACTGCAAGTGACATCAGGAGTTCTATGGCCTTTAAGTCCTCCAAAAAGAGTACTTCCCCGTTGGTTTAGTCCACAGCCATTAGTTTCCCATGGTACTCCATTCTCTGCTTCACCCTCAAGAACTTATTCAAAACCACGTGGCCCTCGTCCCCGTGCTCTATGGAACTCAGCCATTACCACTGAAAGTCCCATACCTATCTTGACTGCTGCACCAAACCCACTAATTACATACCCACAAGATCCAACCATTGGTGCCTTTTCCACCTTTACCCAAATGGACATGTTTCCCATTACCCCAGGAAACCAACCTGCAAACCATATAACCTTATTTCTTAAGAATTTCCATCTCCCATGGACCTCAGTCCCAAATTTCTACCTCGTAGATACTCAGCCTATAGAAATTAAGCCCCAAGTACCTCCACCCTTAACCTTCACCTCATCCATTGAAGTAATCAAACAGTACGTCATAACCTCCTCTTGTGTTGAATCCCACCAAGAGATTTTACAAACAATGTTCTAATCCCCTTTGGCAAAACCCATACTTCTTTATCCTTCTCCCATTTAAGAAGAATGAAGATGTTAATCCCACAAAAGCCAGCCATTTAGGAATGAACCTAGAACATTATGCTCTTGCAGTCCAAGAACTCACCTTCCTTAAGAACCAACAGTTGATCGAAGCCACCTCCTCCCCATGGGCTTATGAAGCATTTTATGTTAAAAAGCGTTCAGAACAAGTTTGAGGAAAACTTAGACTTGTTATCAACTACCGACCTTAAACCATTTTCTAGCCAGTGATAAATTCCCTCTTCTCCAGAAACAGTCAATGTTCAATCACCTCTCACATGCAAATTTTTTTTTTTTTTTTTTTTTTTTTTTTTTTTGATCTCAAAGCAGGATTTTGGTAACTTGGAGTTCACAAAGAAGATAGACCCAAGACAGCGTTTCGCATTCCAAACCACCATTACCAATGGACAGTCAAGCCCTTTTGGTTTGAAAAACGCCCCTTCGCGTTTTCAGAAAGCCATGATTCGAATATTCCAACCTTTATTGTCCAATGCCCTCATTTACATTGATGCTATCCTTCTTTACTCCCCAGATGAAACCTCCCATTCCTATCTTCTCAGCCATTTTCATGAAATTATCAAGCAATATGGTATTATGCGCTTTGAGAAAAAGACGATCATTGCTCAAACGGAAATTAATTTCCTAAGAATGAAGATTTTTGATGGAAAGTTCCAACTTCAACCACATATCTCTCATGATTTTCTCAAGTTCATTGATACCCCCAATTCGGTTAAGCAAATTCAATAGTTCTTTGGCCTCGTAAACTATATGGCTAATTTCATTCCCAAGTATCAGTATATATTGCCCCTCTCTCAGAACTCCTTTAGAAAAATCCCCCACCTTGGAATCAAACCCATACTGATTGTGTCAAAGCCCTCAAAAGCCTAACCTTAAAGCACCCACCGTTATAAATTTCCTTAGATGGCAAGAGGGTTCTTCAAACTGATGCAAGTGATGAATATTGGGCAGTAGTTTTACTTGAAGAAATTAATGGAAAGAGAACTATTTGTGGTAACAATAGGGGAAAATTTAAACATGCGTAAGATCAATATCATTCAACGTTCAAAGAAATTCTTTCCGTTA
Source organism: Lonicera japonica (assembly GCA_021464415.1). Lineage (NCBI taxonomy): Eukaryota > Viridiplantae > Streptophyta > Magnoliopsida > Dipsacales > Caprifoliaceae > Lonicera > Lonicera japonica. The sequence goes on along the minus strand of CM038467.1, from coordinate 68,223,692 downwards.
AGTGTAGTATTGAAAATTTCAGTTTCACCTAATTGGCCATAGATTTTTTGTTGAAATGAATATGTCCTCCTTTCCCAACATGCTAAAATTCAAAAGGAAAATGCTCCCTCAGCCTCAACTCCTTCGATGGTCGAATTAGTTTTCCCAATGGTCTTTTGATGTCATCCACATTAAAGGAAAATATAACATTGAGTAAATACCATCAATGGCCATTGAACTATTGACAAATTCTACCAGTGGCCACGAAACTTCATTTTGTTACAGTTGGACCATTAAACTTTTAAAACGTACTACCATTGGCCACTCTGTCAAATCCCAGCGTTAGTTTTTGGCGGGAACCAATCATGTGCTTGTCACGAGATATTTAAGGGACATTTATGTCATTTTGCTCATATTTTCCCATCTGTTTACTAGGTTACTGAACTTCTTCGTTCTTTTCTTATACATAATCACAAGACACAGAGCATAGAGAGAAAAAAATAAGGAGAAATTTTAAGGCTTTGTTTACGTCACGCAATACATAGAAAGAGTACACAATGGATTGATCGCTCAGTACCTACAGAAAGCCTCACGTATCAGTTGAAAAGATGTACGGTAAGCGTATATTTGACTCTATTTTTTGTTTGATTTTAAGGTTTATAGCATGTTCATATTTCTTCTTACTCTGTTTGATTTTAGGGTTTTACCTATTTTGGTATATATTTCTTCTTACTCTGTTTGCTTCTAGATTATTTTTTTTCTTACATATTTTGTAGACATTTTTGTATACATATTTTATGTTTCTTTGTTTGATGTTAAGGTTTTTGTACATATTTTAGTTTGATTTTTTTTTTGTTTATTTCAGCAAAAGGTTCTAATAAATTCACAATGTCAATTAGGGGTGTTTTCAGTTTCGGTCGGGGTAGAAACTAGGGTACCCCAAACCCTCCCAAAACTTTATAGTTTAGTTTAGTTTCGGTTCGGTTTCGGTTTTCGTACCTATGAAACCCAAACCCACCCCAAATTATTCGATTTTGGTCCAGGTTCGGTCTCATTCGGTTTTTTTTTTGTATTGTTAAAACTTTAGTTCAAAATTGCACTAAAAATATAAATTCACTCAAAAGGCGTTACAAAAAATTATATAATGTATTTATTTTAATAATTAGCTTAAGTAATTATTTATAAATGTAAATAATATATAGGGTTTGGTCATTTATATAATGTAAATGTTGTAAGATTTTTTTTTTTTTTTTATTTTTCAACATATTGTAAGACAACTTAAATAATTACATTAAGTTAGCAATTTTTTTTTTAAGATTCGGTTTTTTCGGTCCAATTCGGGGACCCCAAATCCCCAACCCATATTGACCCAAATTAATCGGTTTCGGTTTTTGATTTCGGTTCGGAAAATTTCGGATTGCAACGGATCGGTTCGGTTCATTCGTTTGGTTTTCGAATTTCTGACAACACCCCTAATGTCAATACATCATAGTGAAAAATTTGATTATGTGGATAATCTGTTAGTTTATGTTGGTGGTACTGTGAGTTTTTGTGATAATGTCGATCCTGATTTCCTGTCTATACATGAAATTTATTTGATTGCTTAGGAGTTAAGGGCTTAGAGTGTGAGTAGTTGTTGGTATAAATACCCTGAACTTCCCTTACACTTAGGATTGATTGAACTTGCTATTGATAGGGATATCATCCTAATGACAAAATGGGTTCTAAGGTATAAGGTTATAAATATATATCTTAGCCACACTCAATTTCCAGAGCAGGTGGAACCATTATCCACAGAATACCCTGTTTTTGTAAGTAGTGAAGACGAAGTAGAAGATGAAAGTGAAGGTGAGGATGAAGGTGAATTTGAGGATAGGGCAGAGGATGTGGAGGTGCAACAAGAGAATGACAATGTTACAACTCCTACAAACTTAGGAAAGGTTTTTAGGGCAATTGAGCCACTAGTTGAACCAGAAGAGGCTGAATTGGATGACTCCGATGAGTTAATAAGCCTAAAATCAGATGATGGAAATGAGAGTGAGGATCAGTGTGATAAGGTAAAAAAGAAGAATCATTTTTCAGAGTTTGTAGAAGATAGAGATATGGATAATCCACAGTTTGAGGTTGGGAAGTTGTTTAGTTCTTCTACAGAGTTCAAAAAAGTAGTGAATCAGTACTACATTTTGCATAGAAAGAACTTTGACTTCACTACAAATGAAAAGTGGAGGGTGAGGGCCAAGTGTAAACTTCCATGCAAGTGGATGATATATGCTTCAAGAGAGAACAAGTTATCTTAGAATTTACAAGTGAAAACTTTTAATCCAAAACACATTAATTATAAACATGCTACCAGGAATAGGAATGTAACTGCCAATTGGATAGCACACACACATCAGGCTCAATTTGCATAAAATCTAGATATGCCATGATTGTCATTGAGGGAGATGATTAAGAAATATCATAAAGCGTTCATATCCAGAAGGCAGTTCTTCAGAGCAAAGAGCAAGGCATTACAATTGCTAGAAGGGAGCCACAGGGAACAATATAATTGGATATGGAGCTACTGTGTAGAAGTGAAAAGGTACAATTTAAAGTGTTTTATTAATGTCTAGCTTTATAACTCAATTTTGTATTAACTATTTGACTTAATTATAGGGTAATGCCTAATTTTATAGTCATGGTGCACAAGGAGGAATTGGAGGGTGTTCAAAAATTCAAGAGATTGTATTACTGTTTAGGGCCTCTAAAGGAAGGGTTTGAAAAAAGATGCAGACCATTCATTGGAGTGGATGGCTGCTTCTTGAAAGGACCTTTCCTAGGTCAATTGTTGAGTACAGTGGGCATTGATGCAATAATGGCATGTACCCATTTGCATACGCTATAGTTGAGAAAGGAACAAAGGTATGTATTTTCAACTATATTATTTTTTTTAGTATACCATGGGCAGAAGTGAAGTGGTTTTTATTGTTCTATTTTAGGTATGATGGATGTGGTTTCTAAAATTGGTGTGTCAAGATTTTGGCATTAATGAGACAAGTCAAAACTTGTACACATTTATGAGTGATCAGCAAAAGGTATGCATACTTTTTGTTTATCATTTGATTTCATTTTCTATACTAGCAACTGAGTTTATTAATAAATACTTATTATATTTTAGGGTTTGAAATAGGCTTTAAAGAGAATGGTACCAAATTCTTAACTGAGATTTTGTATTAGGCATCATGATAGTAATTTTAGAAAAACATATAGTGGGAAAGCATGGAAAGAGTTGTTTTAGAAAATGTGCAAGAACAAGTACAGTGGAATATTTTGACCGTTGTATGGAGGATATAAGGAAAAAGAACAAAAATGCTACTGAGTGGTTAGAAAAAGGGGTTAGTCACAACATTGGAGTAGGTCAGACTTAAAATCACACTCGAAATGTGATTTTTTAATTAACAACCATTGTGAAATTTTCAATGGATTTGTAATTAATGTGAGAGACAAACCAATTGTATCTATGTTTGAGGGTATTAGAAATTCATTAATGGATAGGATAAGGAAAAATAGGGACAAAATGATAAGGCATCTTAATTTGGTTTGCCTAAGAATTGAAGACAAATTGGCTGTGAGCTTTAAACATTATCTGATAATTACATATGTAGACATTCAGGGGGTGATGAGTTTCAAGTCAGCAGTAGTCCACAAGTACAATTTGTTGTCAATCTTAAGGAAAGAAGTTGTACATGTAGAGTGTGGGAGTTGAGTGGACTGCCGTGTGTGCATGCTGTTTACGCTATTTTAACCCAAAGAGAGGAAGTTACAAATTATGTCCATCATTATTTCACAAAGGAAAAATACTTAGAGGCTTATGAAAATATCATCCCCCTAATGAATGGGTAGTCTATGTGGCCTAAAACATCTCAGCCTAATTTGGTATCACCTGAAGTGCTATCACAGCCAGGAAGAAAGAAGAAAGCAAGAAATACAAAGAATGACGAACATAGGAGACAAGCTGGTGGTAAGTTAAGCAAAAAGAGAGCTATCCTCTCTTGTAGTAAGTGTGGTAATAGTGGACACAATGCAAGAACGTGTAAGGGGCAAAGTGAAGCAAGTGGTAGTGGAACATCAAAGCAAAAATGCAAGGTAAAAGTGTATGAATTCTCTGTTTTATTATGCTTATTGTATAATCATATATGATTATTAAATGACAATATTTTAAATGTAGGTAAGAAGATCAGTGCAAGAACAAGTTGCATCAACACAAGCTACTCAATCAGAAGCTCAATCTACACCACCACAGTTTAGTCAATCTCAGGAATAAAATGCAGCAGTTTGGTGATGAACACTTTTTTTCTTCTTTTTTTCCTGGGTATGAATGATGGTTTTTTTGGGTTGTGGTAAGTTTAGTTGATGTTTTTGGGGGTTGTAATTAAGGGCTATATCCTAAGTTTAATTTCATGGATGTCGATGTAATATCTCGTATGTATTGGCAATTTGACATTAGTCAAGTACTGAAACTTAGAAAATTTCATTGCATTTCATAAACATTAAATATTTCATTGCATTATTTTACTATTTCATTACATTTGACAATAACACTTGCTCTCTGTGTTATTAGAGAAATCCATACAATTACAACACACACCACGACCACCATCCACCATTTCACATAATTTCCTCTCTTGGGTTTTCTCTGTCCTTCAGTAATCCATATGTATAAGTCTTCCCAGATCTAAAACCCACAACTAATCTCCTCTTTCTGCTTTGGTTTTCTGGTACAAATGTTTGAGGATGAATGGTTACAGGGAAATGTTTAGGGGGTAATATAAGGTAGGTTTTGGAGGGAAATATTGGGGGGAATTAATTGGAGAGAATAAATAATGGAGGGGATTCTATATCAATTTGTGTTTGACGAAAATACCCTTAATTGGGTCATGTGATACTCACATGATCTGACTACCGTTACACTTAAACGGTGGGATTTGACGGAATGGCCAATGGCAGTACATTTTAAAAGTTTAATGGTCCAACTATAACAAAATGAAGTTCAGTGGCCACTGATAGAATTTGCCAATAGTTCAGTGGCCATTGATGGTATTTATTCTATAAAATTCTAGCTTATTTCTTTTCTAAACCACCAAACCAGCCAGTAAACACCATCATCCCGTGTATCTTATCCTCTTAATCCTATAACTCTCCAAGGAATTCAAAACCTTCCCCTAATAAGTCCAAGATTTAGTACTTCAAAAACTTTTCTAGTCTAGAAGTATTGATCAATACAAAAGGTTTCTTGAAATAATAATCCGTCGTTATGGTTTCGTGTTTCGAGGATTAAAATTTCATCCAAACTACCCATTCCTGTCCTAATTCCACATACACTTCCTCACTCGTCTCCCTCACCCGTCTCGGTTACTTTAATGATTAGCTCACTCATCATGATATGAACTTTTTTATAATAGGTAGGCCTCATGGCAACAATACTGCCAAGTTTCTCGCGTGGTTCAAACATCTCCATCAATGGTAATATGAACTTAAAATCCATCATGCAAGATATATTATGATAATTCAATAAGCCATTGGGATAAGTCCCTGAAGATGCGCTCAACCCCGCAAACATATTTCTTTGTTCGTGACAATGCTCCAATAAAGTTAATAGCATAGTCGGCATAGTCAGCTCAGTGTCAGCAGATGAAGACAAAAGTGCCTTGGATTCCCAAACAAGTGGTCGACAAACCTTTAAATAAAGTTGTGTAATAGTTTGTAATAGTGAGTTTGCTTTATCATTTCTATACCAATCCCTCTTTTTAATACATATGGAAAACCATTCTATCACTCTATTGAGATGGAGGGATATCGTCAAAGGTAAAAACTTTCCTTCCTTCATTATATCGTCTAAATTCATAATCAAGAACATGGACATTTTCCATGGGTTCTTCATCATATGGGTGAATGAATTCAGGTTCAGGTGGGGGTTGGTTTTGGTTTGGGGCTACAGGATTGGTTGTAAACAATTATTCAAATTGGACAAAAGGATCTTCTGAAGTAAACTCAAAAGATTCAATAGGAGTATCATCAATTTTAGGACGTTTAGCCAGATTTTTAAGAGACGAGGCTATATGGTTTGCAAGTTGGTTTTTTGGGATAGTGGGAAACATGTCCATTTGGGTATAGGTGGAAGAGGCATCGATGGTTGGATCTTGTGGGTATGTAATTGGTGGGTTTGGTGCGGCAGTGGAGATAGGTATGGGACTTTCGTGGTAATGGCTGAGTTCCATGGAGCACGGGGATGAGGGCCACGTGGTTTTGAATAAATTCTTAAGGGTGAAGCATAAAATGGAGCACAATGGGAAACTAATGGCTGTCGACTAAACCAATGGGGAAGTACTCTTTTTGGAAGACTTAATGGCCATAGATCTCCTAATGTCACTTGTGGTGAACTAGGGACTGAAATTGGAGGAGATGGTGCTTTACTTCGAGTGATAGACTGGAATGCCAATCGAGGCATTTGCGGAACCTGGGAGTTTGAGCTTGAAGCTTGTTGTCTCTATTCAAGATCATGAAGTTGGGCTTCTAAATGCTTCTTTTCTCGTTCTTTTTCACAAGTGAACTTATTTGCCATAGTCAAATCTTTAACAAAAGTTGCTACGTACATGAATTGTTCATGAAGGGCTTGAGTTTTTCCTTTTAATTCATAAATAGCAACATAAAGTGTAGAGAATGTAGCCATATTCGATTTTATGCGATCCTAGGATTGAACAATCCTTGTAAGCATCTGATTTTGAGCAACAACATTTTCAGCTTACCAATTAAGTGATGCTTCTACGGCACTAACTGATTTAGGCTAACCATGGGGATCTGTGGAAATTGGGGTTTTCATTTTCTAGATATATTTGGTTCTTTGGGAGGTATCCTCAAAATCATCAAGACTTAGAAATGTAGCTTTGTAATTTGAGGATTGTGGGTCAAACAGGTAACATGGAATGGGCTCTGGGGCTTTGGGTATAGGATTGTAGCTGGGCTTACGGGTAGTTGGTTGTGGTTTTTTGGCTAACTTTTTAAGGGCGTTCTGATAGTATAGGTAAAAGAGCTGGTGGCTTTGGAGGGTATGTTTTGGAGGAGGTGGTGTGGTGGAGAACAGTTTGAGACTTTCAGTGGTGGCTTGACAGGATCATCCTTATAAAGGATGTAAAAGTCAAACTTACGAGAGGGTTTACCAAGTAAATCAACAACAGGGTCTCCTGCATCATATATTTCTTTCAGAATGTCTTGAGAGGTTTTCTTTTCCCTTTTCTCTTAGGACAATTTTCCATTTATGCTTATTCTCCCCTGGCATCTTTACAACCTAGACAATAGCAGACATCATACCATATGTGACCATTTTTGGGATCACGACCTTGATATCATGGTTTTCCATTTATATCAAAAAGAAGGATTGGTATAGGTTCATTAATAAGCCTGGGATCTGTAAGAAGAGGGTATAAGGGTTCAAGCATATTGATCTCAGTGGGGAAAGGACCAGTTGCTTGAGAAGTAGATGCGGAGCCTTTCAGAAACTTAATTTCAACAAATTTATCATTTTTTTCGAATGAAGGTAGGATCAGTGGAATGGATTTGGACGGGATTGTTTCTCTAATGTAGCTTTTCATACAAGGTTATCCAAGTTTCAGGTAAGAGCTTAAGAAGCTCTTCACGAGGCAACTGTCTGGGAACATACGTGTGATGTAATGCCTGGTTTGAATATATTTTAATGAATAAAGCATCTTCAGAATTGGACTTTGGAACGGAGATATCAAAAGCATGGTTCTGAACTTTATACACCATTTGATGATGTAAGGTTGCAGCAAAAGTATTTGCTACCATGGGAGCACCAGTGATTTGGACTTGCATTTGCAAAGATGTTTGGAGGCATGGATCTGTAAGTGGGATATTGAAGTTGGGAAAAAGAGTAACAAAAACTGTTTAGGCATTTAAGGTGGTTTGGATGGTGCCGATACAAGCTTGTTGGTACTCTGTGCAACGACTATTAAGTAAAGCAATACGAGGAATAACAGCGATTCCTTTACGGGCATGAAAGGTGAGGGCAAGACATACAGCACCAAAGTAAAGATGTGTGTATCCTTAAGAGATTGTAACTCTCGTAAAATCATGAGGAAGAGGGACGGTAAAGAAATGTTCTTGAGAGCCAGAAGGGATCTGATAATTATTAAATTTTGAGGCCTGGTCAAATTCTTTTACTAGGAGCTTAGTTTTCGGATCAAAGAGTTGTCTAACTGATTTGGAGAAAGATCCAGAAGATGGTTTTGAAAATTTGTTGTACAGGTTTTCTATAGGCAAATTTGTTGTACAGGTTTTCTATAGGCAAATTTGTTTCAGATGTTCTCTCATATTTTTGGAAGATAACTAACTTCATACGAGCTAAAAGTTGGGAATTATTTGGCGGACGATTTAGAAACTGAGCCATAGTTTAAAAATACAGAAATTTTATACAAAAGAGGATTCGAAAAATATTGAAAAAAACAGAGTTCCTTCCATAGAATTAATTAGACCAATTCTTAGATGATTCTTCAGACTCTTGGTTACAAAATTAACACAACTCTGGACATAAATAATCTCTTTATTTATATCAGTACTTTCCCGAGACATAACACAACTGTACTCCTTGCCGTTTAAAAGATCTCAAAGGACTCAATTGCATATAACTTAAGAAATTATATGATCCAGAAATTATACACTGTGTTCTGGACAAAATTATTCTCTAAGTGTTTTGTTATGAGAGATCCATATAAAGTGGCAGTCACAAAGCATACTGATCAGAGATTAATTTTCCATGCTAATCCATGTATAAATTTTAGATTCCATCATAGGCTTCATAGAATCAAATAAGAAAGGTTAGCAACCTGGGTGGGAACTCTAAAGGTTACTACTCACAGCTTATCATTTATAAACCTCTGATACTAAGATAGGGGTCGGAACTGGTAGGTTAGGGAGGATTATGAGTAGTTTAATAAAAACATTTAAAATTAGGGATTACCTGTACAACTGAATACATACGAGTGTAGAATAGTGAGGCACTTTTGTCTTTCGACACTGAGCTAACTCGCTGAGTCTTCAATCTTCATATGAGTCATCATCAATGCCAATTGTGAGTAAGCTGTGACTAGGGAATGATGGAATTGACTTCTTGTTGAAGAGGAGGCTTAGAGAAGAACCCATTGATCTCACATTTCTTGATAATGTTCCCCCAGAAGTTCAAAATGTCAATATAGAGAAACTCATTGCCACTCGCAACAAAGATTATTTCATTTGATCTAAAACAGATTTTGCACCATTTGTGCTAAAACATTGGTACTAAAATGATTGTAGCACCATTAAAAAATAGAGAACAACAAATTGATGAGATCAACATCCGCTCAATTTATTTATATGATATATATATTGATCGATGTAAGGTTCGTAAAAAAAATAAAGAGTTGCGATTATATTTTTTCCCCATTCTCGCTGGGCTATCGAAATTGGTCGATTTCAATGGCAAAACAACCTCTGATCATCTTGATTTTTTTTCATAATTATTATAACTTTGTCTTCCAAACAACATAACCAAAAATCAGCCTAATTCAACGGTTCGATCAAAAGTTATATTTGTTTTACGATTGCACCTGCAGAAAAAAGAAGAAGAAGATGAGAGCGGCGCTTCTCTCGGCGATAAGATCAGAGACTTCTGATCTCACGTGGTGGTGGAAAAAGTGAGATCATTTGTGAGACAGAGGGAATTATTTGATGGTTGAATGGGAATCTAGGGGGGAGAGAGAGAGAGAGAGGAGGTATTGGGGTATTGGGGTCTTTTTAGATCGTTGGTGAGATGGTTACTGTAGCAAGCAATGTGTATAATAAGAGATGTTTATATTAAAGATATTTTTGTCCATCAACATTTATCATTTTTCTTAAAATAAATTAATATTATGAAAAATGTCCTTATTGTAAAATCAAATTATGAAATTAGTACTACTTCCCTTTGTTAAACATAAGTTCGTCCTTAAGTTATAAAACATTACGGAGCGAGACTCTAAAACCCGTTATCTCTTAAAAGATTTAAGTTTAGTAAAAAAGAAAGGCTCTAATATATGCCTACCCTCGGGCTCAAACTTGACACTCCGAGTAACACAAAACTTGCTATCAACTACTAGAGCAAATGGTACTAACTTGTTTAATGACTATAATATATATATATATATAACCGGTTTGGTTTTATAGTTTTTTTTTTCACAAGATCGAAGACCGGACCGTCCTCTAAAAATTAGACTGATTCAAATTGTTATACATGTAAAATCCGAAAAAAAAAACCTATTATTCGGTTCAGTCTGGTCGGTAAATTTGGTTTGGTTCGATTTTTGCATACCCCTAATTATTACATCTACACTAATTCAAGATATGAATTCCGATGATTACCTATCAACAGGGCCGGCTTGAGGAAAATTGGGGCCCCAAGCGAAATTTAATATTCCACGAAAATTGGGATCTCGTATCATTGTCTTCTTCAACAAAACAATATCAAATTCATAATATTTAATAATTTGAAACCAAAAAACTTCATAAAATAGAACAATATCAAAAACTTCTTTTCTTAACCTTGGTGAGTTGGTGCCCTTGGTTGGAGGCTCGAAGAGTCGGAGCCTTCAGGGGAGGCGTGAGCAGAGACGGAGTGACAGGAGAGAATGAGAGATTGAAAATGGAAAAAAGATACAGAGAGAAACGAACGGAAAAAAAAAGGGAGAAAGAGGGGACAAAGTCACAAAAGCTGTGGAAAAGAAAAGAAGAAAGGCTGTCGAATTGTTCTTAGGATCTTTCTCCACCAAAGTTTATTTCAACTTACAAAATGCCCCTCAACTTTTATTCTTTACAATTAGACACCTAAATTTTTTATTTTTTTTGGTGCCCTCTCCCACTTTGGGGCCCTAGGCATTTGCCTAGGTTGCCTCCCCCTTAGCCGGCCCTGCCTATCAATGTCGCAGTAGGATTGGTGCTACCGGAGACGATATGAAATTATATATTGGGATTTATTTTCAAGGCTATATCCATACAAAGGAAAAAAGGTTGATTGCTTTAAATACAATATTGAAGAAGAAAACAAGTATATAAAGATTGCAGTTGAGGTAATTAACTTAGTTTTAAATTGAAGTAATAAAGAGTGAAATTTCTATAGAATTTATATGTTATAAGCTTCAATTTAATAAAGTTTTTTAGTGTTACAAGTTTCAGTGGAGGTTCTTGTAACAATGTGTTCCAATGGTCAAAAGCGTATTTTAGTCATTTTCTAGGGCATTTCACGGTCACATAAACATCAAAAATGGGTACCAAAAAAGTAAAAACAGAATTTAAATGGGTACCAAATTAGGTACCAATATGTTAAAAAAATGGGTACCTGCATTCAATTATGGTAATACTTTGGCTACCGATCGAACTGGTACAAATCGCATAAAATCTGAGCACACCCTTCAACCTTAACCCATGCTAATAATATTATATTATAATAAAAAATGTTATATTCAGGGTAGGTTGGGTCAAATGGTTGAATTTGTGGAAACCAAAATTTTCGCTGGCTTTTTATTAAAAGCGAGATACATAAATGTTCCTATTTTTTAAAAATAAAATAAAATTAGAAACGAGCAGATTTTACGCATGTCTAAATTCAAACAGTTGGTTTTCGGTCTCTGACTCATGTTGTTTTGAAGAGATATCTATATAACATAATCGATTGCGTAAAGCCCGCGGTAACAACATAAAATTGATTGATGATTTTACGTCCATCTAAATTCAAACAAATGGTTTGTGATCTTCATGACCACCCAAAGAGAATTTTTCCATGGAAAAGGCATAAAAAAAAGAAAAAGAAAAAGAGGACATCTCATCACATTACTCAAATTATTTTCAAATTTCTCAAAAAAATACATTGTTTTTCTTACGATTTTCCATATTGTTATTAAACATAGCACAAGTATTAGATATATTGTTGTAATTATTTTTTCATTCTTTTACAGTCTAATTTAGATATATTAATAAATTATAAATATGAAAAAAGAAGAAGTTAGAGATAAATATAAAACTTGGTAATTTTACACCGATGTAATTTAAACCTTCCCATTGTTTTATTAGTAATAGTAGCATTTTTTATTTTGGTCGGTCTAGAAATTTGGAAGACCCAAATTCAAATCAAATTTAAAAATTCGGCTTCTTATCAAACCTAAATCAATACTCAAATTAAAATTTTCGGTTGAGTGCGGCGACATTGAAAACAAAATAGAAGAGCGCAAGGGTCAAAAGCAAGGCATTGAAAACAAAAGCCGTGCATCTCGTAGCGCAGCTGTGCACAAAAAAAATTCCGGTAACCATATACGATTTCTTTTCTCCTCTTTATTTTACTTTGCACTAAAAATTCTTTTGTATCGCTTATAATTTTTCGGTCTTAATTTGAATCAAAAAAATGAAGGATTTGAGTATATTTTTGAAGATTAATTTCAGATTCTACTTGTGAATTTACGTGCTTAATTGTTGTTTTAATTACAGGTTCTTAATTTAATTATTGTTTCATTATTTTATGTATCTATCTTTTGCGTAGAAATTGCATGCTTGGGATTTTAATTGTTATTCAGTTCTTAAACTTATATAAGCTGTTTTGTTTGCTTAAGTTATTGCTCATTAGTTTATCAAGCATGTTATATAGGCTAAATTAATTTGAGTGTATTTGGCAACTCCAATTTCATTCTGTGAAATTGAAATTGGGGCATAATATTTGAATTCTATTGTTTGGGTAAATTAAGGTTATGGTTTTGGAATTTCATGAGAATTCTAAAGCAATCAATATTAAAGAATTATGTTACACGATAACACTGGCACAAAATTATAATTTAGTAGGTGAGCCCTTACCGAATTCAGGTGATTATCAAGTTCACCCGTTTGACACGAAATGATAATGGGTCGGTTACGGATTCATTCTGAATGAATTCAGGTGACCCCTTAGACCCGTTAATTTTTTCTTTAGCTTTTAATACAACAAAAATGTATTAAATATTGTTAAGGTTTGTACATATCTTAAGATTTATGAATATTTATCCACACTCATGAAGTATTTTAGTTATTAAATTGTTATTTTTTGTTTGGATTTTTGTTTTATAGTGAAAACTTTCTAGAATATTTTTAATTTTCCTTTTTTATAAAACATATCAACTTAACGTGTATTATCGGGTCATGTCGTGTCAACTGATAACAAACCGAGTTGTATACGAATTTAAAAAATATCACCCAATAACTTATCGCGAGTCGTGTTCGAATAAGACAAAAATAACTTACATTTATTAAAACACGAAACAAAACCGACCCGTTTTACGTATCTACCTTTAATCAGCACTCACCTCACACCCAATCCCTCACTAACCCCCAACCCTCGTCCACCAACAGGCTGTGTGGATATAACCCACCTACCCACTCCCAAACCACCTGTACCTGTTATATATACAACTTGGTATATAATGAATCTAACATATTATTATATAAACTAAACTGTTATTATACATTTATAAACTTATATATAGTTTATATGTACAATTAATAATATATATACTTCGCAAGTCTAAAATAGATTGTAAGAAATATATATATATGCGTGCATATATATATTGGATGACCTTAAAAATTATAGAGTAAATATTGGGTCAAGGTTATTAGGCCCATTACCGAATGAGCCTAGCCTCATGTATTAACAAAAGTCTAAGTACATAACATTCATGGAACAAGATGCCGATGTGGAGAGTACAAATTTCACATCGGGAAAAATAATTATCACAAAGCAATATATAAGACGGAGGGGCCACTTTATTTATTGTCAATTGGTTTTGAGTTGGATGCTCCGAATTGTAATACTGGTATCAGAGGAAGGTTATATTCTAATTCACGTCCTTGGCCCGGTTGGGCTATGAATACTGGGCCTTCGAAAAGAATGGCGTTGGCTCCCGAATTTACTAATTCTCGATGTGGGAATTGGGTTACTAGTATTATTCGATATGTGGGTCGCACGTGAGGGGGCATGTTGAGGAATAGCAAGATCCCACATCAAGTCAAATTCTACCGCCGACATAGAGATTTCATTGCTGAGTGGGCTATACTTATGCCGACTTGGATATGTTTCGAGCATCATGGTCAAGATGATGTCATCATGCGCCGATATGGTCATGCCATTGCAGATGTGGTCATTTTCACAAAGACTATGGATAAGATGGGCCACTTTTGATTGTACTATTTTAGGACACTTGCAAAGCTACGGAGCATTGTAACTTTAATTATGTGCATATAAATAAAAAATGGATGGCTCATTAAAAAGGGATTTGGTTATAAATTCCATGTAGTTAGTAATAGAGAGAGAGATAGAGAGAGCTGGTAGCTTGTATTACCTTCTTACTGATTGTCTTTGATCTATATAAAAATACACTCACACAAAGGAGGACGTACGATTGACATATCATAAAAGCTACAGAAGGAACCTATCTTCTAATAAAAAATATCTTGCATGTCCCTTTATTGTTTCCATTTACTGCTTTATTAAAATTGCTTTGAACTTACCTTGTGGGGAGACTCAAATTTTTTGGCACCCATAATTGGTGTCGTTTGTGGGAATTCCCAGATTCCTTTCCCAGTTTTTAGCAATTTAATTCATCTTACACAAATTCATACCTAACAGTATAGTCAAACCCTTTTTTCTTTTCCAAAAACACAATCTCCATGGTCCAGACCAGAAGAACCACTGATGGTCCTCAAACATCACTGCCGTAAAAGTAGAAAGGTAGTAATGGCATCTTGCTAATCCTACAAAGGGTAAATGAATCAATTCCATTAGCCTGCTTGAGAAGAGGAGAAGTTGATAACAATTATGATGAACATAATACAGCTGGTGGTGGCTTAGAAAGTGAACTCACCAAGTTAATAATTGAAAACCACGCTCTTCAAGGAGGATGATATTGCAGCTTCATCCACAATGCATAACCTCCCAAAGAAAACGAACAACATTACTACTCCAGAAATCCCTCCCACACATGCAACCCAAGTTGAGGGTCGAATATGGGATAAGGCAAAGGTTATTCAAATCTCAACACTGGAGGTCCCAATTGTTAAATAAAGACATAGTGTGTTCAAAAGACTTTTAGGAAATGATGCTGGCCCCAAGACTCGGGTTGAGCAAGGCCTAAGAAGATTAATAGATTCAATAGTTGTCGAGAAATTCATTCCCCACACTCTGGAATTTCGCTAGAAAGTCATTAGGTGAGTAAAGTGGCTCCCTATTCACTCAAAGGATTGTAAATGCCCCTCCACCAAAGAAGTTTTATGCTAAGAAGTTTAATATTTATAATGGCCAAACTAATCATGCTGATCACATTAGGTACTATCAATAAGTCTCAGCGTATTGGTTTTTTGAAAACAAAACCCATAATCCAAAGCGTATCCAAAGAAATTCAAGAGATCCGAATAGACCCAAATTGGACCCAAACCCACTAATCCAACCCGATTTCGGAATTGGACTAATGCTGGAGCTAAACAAACAGCTTTGCTTTTATAGTATGGGAGTCAAATTGGGTGGCAGAGGAATATTCATATTGAGATTAGGAAGAGTCATCGGCTTATAACTGAGGAATAGTTACAAAGAAACATTCCCAAGAAGAAAGAGAAGGAGATGAAGAAGGAAGAATGGGGTAGGTTTTGAAGAAGTGGCCAGGTTGCGGGTGTTTCATTTGATGCAATATGACAGTAAATATTGTTAAATAAAGCCATGTGCAAGTACTCCGTCTAATTTAACGGCCAAATTAAACGGAGTGATCAAAGTAGTACTCGTTCAAAAATGGTATTGGACCTAAACTTTGGTGGCCGTTTTAGTTTTTTACTGTAATATATATAATTCCGTACAATAAGGAGCAATGGTTTTAGAATTTTAAAAGATGACACTATCGCTAGAGCAATGTATAACTTTAGAATTATAGGGTGCAACTTCTAAAAGTACTATATATCCTTCGGCAATATGTATACTCATCTTACAAATGTATAAGTAATAAAAAAAATTGAATGAGATTTAAGAATTTTTTTGAGTGATTAACAGTATTTTTGGCACGAGTTACAATCTTATAACGATGATATGAGGAAAATGTTTTCTTTGGGGAAGGTGGTTTTGAAAAAGTGGCTTTTCTTTTATGAAAAAATCTTATGAAAAAATTAATCTTATAACGATGATATGAGGAAAATGTTTTGAAGAAGTGGCTTTTTTTTTCTAGGCAATTTAATTTTCACTTTTGGCTCACACATGTGCATTTTCTTGGCAATTGAGGAAAATATTTTCTTTTGGGGAGGTGGTTTTTTGTTTTTCATACTTGGGCACGATTCACGAGACAAGATTTTTATCATTTTCTACATTAAAAATGCCATAACTTAAAATATAAAATTCAAAATAATATAAAAATTTAATATTTAAAATATACTAATCAAGATCAATTAAACAAGATCCATCATGACTACATAATTATGTAAAAAAAAAATAACAATAATTTTTTTCTACATTAAAATTTTTAAAAAACAATCAATATTTTCAGGGTAGAAAATTAAGCCAATCAAACACACTACACTATATTTTTTATGCAACTCAATTCTAAGCAATTCAATTGCTGATAACTTATTTTTTTTCCATACAAATTCCACGCTCGCGATCAAACACCCTTAGATTCCTAAAGAAAAAAAAAATTCTTTTCAAAACTAAATTAAAAGAAAAAGGCGAATCAGGCAATTGCAACCGACACACACGAATTAAGAGACCTACGTCCGGCACTCCGTCAGCGTCAGAGAGAGGGGGCAAACACCTCAAACGACCGCACCCACTTGTTTTGCTCTCCGCCTCCGTCCGTCGGCGTACACCGTGGTATTTTTTATAATCATTTAGTTTGAGTTTTGGTTAGTCCGCATAATTTTAAATTGCTAAATTCACACTAAATATTCATGTCAAAAGGTTTAATTATAAGCTATTGAGACTCAATTTTTTTAACTAAAATTACCATTTTGGATATGAGTATGGAACAAAAAGTCGAACTAAATAAACCGTTGGTATGTATGAACTAAATAAACTGTTGTTATGTATGTATGTATGAACTAAATAAACCGTTGTTATGTATGTATGTATGTATGTATGTATACATGCTCAGGAGCAGAGAGACATGGAGTCCAGGGGGGCCACCACCTCACATGAGATTTTGGGCGTTTTGATTAATTATGCCACGCTTGGGGGTTGCAAGAGAGTACACATAAGTATAGGGGCGGGCTTGTAATTAGGAAGAGGAGTATTGAATTTGTGGGAGGGGATTCTGCGAAATAAGATGGAAAAGTTCAGGGTGGAGGTTTGTATTTTTAGGTTATTGATCTAGATGAGGCTGCTTTTATTTACGGTGGTGTGGTTTGGTTTGGTTTGTTTGGTTTTATTCTGTTATTCGGTCAATTTGTCATTTGTTTTTTGGTCTCTATCTATGGTTTTTTATTTAGTTTTTAATTTCCGTTTATGGCTCTCATTCATCAAATTGCTCCGATCTCCAAAATCAGTTGGGAGATTATCTCATGAATGATTGTTCGGTAACATATATTAAAAAAAATTGTTTTTAAAGTTATTGACAATGAAAATATGATTAAGTGTTTTCAAAATATGAAATCTCAAATGAGAATATTGTAACTAAATATGTGATTTTGATTTTTGACATATATGATATTAAATACTTTAATATAATATTTTATTTTTGGCTTTATTACAATATATGCAAAAAATTCTTAGAAACCTGTTAATTTGGCCCCTTCGAGTATAATTCCTAACTCCGCCCCTGTCTATGCGGTCAGTGATACTCTCACTCCATACTCTACTACTATTACTTTTATTATTATTGTCATTTAAAGATGCTGACTCTAAAGCTCCAATGTGGTATCTGAGAGGCTGATTGTCTGCTATATCTATCTAAGAAGCACATCATTTTTTTATATTACAATCCATCATTGAAGCTTGCTGCTTCGTCTGTTGTTTGTATTCTTTAACACAATGTAGATAACAATAACAATAATAATAAGCTACTTTTTGGGAATCAATTTTTAAAATTTGATTACAATCTTCAATTATTTCATTGACACGTTTCTTTTGATTTTGTTTTTCTGCAGTTGGCATTGGGCTGCGTTTGTTGTCGATACTACAAGTATGCAGTCGTCATCGAACATTAGCATTACTATACAAGAGAGTGCGGGCTCGCAGTCCCGAAAGAAGGATGAGAACAAGAGAGAGAAGAGGAGTAGGGAAACTGATACGGATGTGAATACAGATGGGGATGGGGTTCATCAACCTCAGCCTCTTCTTGTTTGGTGCTCTTCTTCCAAAGACAAGGTTAAGAACAAGAAAAAGAAGCAACAAAAGCTTATACCTATGACTGCCACAATCACCAAAAACATGTCCATCACCATGACCATAACCCTCACCACCCCCCCTGAAGATCCAGAAACCGATGTATGCCTCTACTTATGCTTGTTCAAGGGTTCTGACCCTGATGGTCATTGCTATCGTTGGTGCAAGATTGATCCAATGAATCAATCCCCCAAATCCAAATCCAAGCCTACGTTCCTCCCCCCAATTTCATACATGCCCACTACCACCCCTAACAAATTTTTCTTAGTCGCATCCTCGGACTCCGGCCCATTCTCCAAGAAGGATACGATGCATAAGAAGCTTGTTTATGCTGTTGGTGGCCTTGATAAGAATCAACCACCTCCTTATCGCTCCGCAAAGGCTTTCGTTTGTGATTTTGGATCCGAATCACTTACTTGGGAAGAACTTCCTCCAATGAGCTCGCCAAAGATGATCCATTTTGGTGTAGTTTCCCCATCTGATGGGAAACTATACGCCTATGGAGATGCTCAAAAGGAGGAGGTACAAGTACACCCTGTTCAACATCGAACAAAATTTCAATATGTAGCCGAGGGAGACATCTTTGATCCCGCTTCTCGTTCATGGACTTCATGTCCCCCACCTTGTTGTTATAATGTATCTTCTGTTCGCGTACAGGATTATGCATTTGACAAAGAGCAAAACAAATTGGTTGTTTTTATTAATTCTGATTATGTACTCTCTTTCGATCTCACCACTCTCGTTTGGAGGACCAATTTGCATAGGGTGCGTCTCACTCCTCAGAGTTACGGGGCAGTTTCTTCATCGGTGGTTGTGGGTGATACCCTCTACAAGTATCACCTCGGGCAATTGTATGCCCTCGATAAAACCTCCCCTTCGCCTTCCTTTGAGCTAGTACCGGGTCTAACTAAGAAGGTGGATTCATACATGCGAAGTACAGAATGTGTGTACAAATCTTATTTGTCATACCTCGGCAAGGGAAAATTTACTCTAGTGTGGGGTGGCCCTTCCTTTCGGGCACGAAGTAATCGGGATGCTGTATTTATTTCTTGTCTTACGTTTTGGGTTGGCGTGTGCAACCGAACCAATCGAAGGCATGTTTTGATTGATCAACGTCAGGAGTATTTTGCTGACGGCCCCTTCCTCCATGATTGCGTGGCACTGTAAATAGGTATAAATGTTAAATTGATTTTGTTATCATTATTATTATTGTTATTATTATTGTTCTGATACCGTCATCGTTGGTTACTTATATCGATGTGGAACCCAATTGCCCATGATGAATGGATTTATTCATGGCCCCTAATGAGATAACACAAGTCTATTGAATCCAACTTGTAACATCATATCATAATTTACATCCATTCCTTTTAGGACGCAAGTTTGGGCCAATGGAAGAGCTTCTGGTTGGAAGTTTAAGGGCTCAGTTAGGTGTGTGGGACTGATATTCAGTTACAAGGGCATTTTTTAACCAAATCAATGTGGTCGTTTTTTGTTTCATTCTAAACTGAACCCAACTGATGCAGTCTTTAAAATTAACCTAACTTAATCGGTTTTATACCGGGTCAGTATGATCAATTTCTTGCCACGGGCTAGATTTTCCAGGTGGACCTAAAAGCCAAAGTTTTAAACTCTGGGCCTATTTAAATTTTCTGATTAATAATTTTGGATCTGTTAAACATTGGTTACTGATAAATTAATATATGACCTATTTATTTAGAAAATAGCCACATAGCTCATTAAATGAACATTGGACCTGTTGAACATAGCTTAGCAAATAAAACAATTGTATCAAACCAAAAACGGAACTAGATTACGATAGGGACTATCGATTACAATACCATATCAATAGGTTTTTGGAAGCCAAGGTTAAAGCATCCACAAAAGTCTAATTTGTGTATGGTAAGTAGTATATGGAGACAAATATAAAACAGATGTTTGAATTTTCGTGGCAACAAATGGTGTGTATGATAACGAACTTCGCTAAACTTATGTTTATCCTTGGCCTAATATATAGCAATGTATGTAGGGACAACTTATTCTATGGATGCTTTTATAAGTTACAAGTCAAAAACTAATTTGTGTTACTAAACGGGCTCAGTCAGGGTTGTTGGTTTCCTTCCCGAGTTGGTTTCTGGGTTCCTGTTCTTCGGTGCATGATAATGTTGATAGGCTTTTGCTATTTACATTCAGTGAAAAGGGAATGACCTGTTTGGTTTGGTCTGGTTGCGCATGTAAAGTACTAATGCATTTACTATTAACTAATAACGCAGAAGAAATCTTAGGAGGAAACTTGGCATGATCAAAAAGTACAAGAACAATCTTATTAGTATTCTAATATAACAAGTTAATGATAATGCATGTACTATTATGTATTACTTGCTGTTGATCATATTTCCCCTTCTTTTCTTTTCTTTAATCCTTTTTAAATTTCAGGAAGTTTGTGCTTTTGTCTGTCTCTGGGCTCCAAGTTTTGCTGCTACCGCCACTCCTTGATTTACTTAAAGCTTAAGAAGATGAAGCAGAAGAAGCAGTTTAATTTCTTTTAGTTCATGACCTTGGGTTTTTTTTTTTTTAATGTTATAGACACTAATATATATAATTATATATATCTCAGAAAGTAGCGTTGTGAAAGACATGGATAGGTTTGTGTTTTTTTGGTGGAAGAAACTTTTAATATTATTATGATTTATGGTAGTGGTGGAGAGGAAGAAAATTTGTAGACATTATTCTCAACTATATATATAACTAACTTAAATTAGTAGTGCTCTTGTGTGGCTAACTAGCTTATTTCATAAAATCTAGTTGATGCATGCCCTTTAACATAACTAAATACCCTGATTTATTGTGATATTTGTAATTGGAAATTGATCAAGCTTGAGACTCCGAGCAGATGGCTGAATTTGCCTCATTTGTTGAGGGAGATTGTGTATATGGCAAATTTATATAATATATGAGTTTGTCCAAAACTAATCTGAATTTTTTTAGAATGGAACTTAGCAGCATGTAGAGTCCAAAAACAGAACGCTTTTTATTATTCAAGCGCACTGTAATTCTTGTATATTCAGGATCTAAGGAATATGGTTGTGCTGATTGTGTTGGTGGAACGGTTCCTGCTCAAGGTTATCTGCAGAATTTTCCATTTCTATCCTGAATGATAGCTCCTTCAATTCCAGCATGTTTCGTATTTGTGCATACTCTTATACATTATACATGTTTCATATTTTTGCATACTCTTATATTGAGTTTATGCATCGTATATTGTGAAGGCTGCAATACAATTTTTTGGTGCTGTGCATGATTATTAGGTTGTTTGCGACTGGTAAAGTACGAGAAGATATTAGGTTGTCTGCCAGTGTTCCAAACTTCCCAAACTAACAAAGCATCTTTGATATTTGAAACTCTTTTAAGTCAGGGATAACATGAAGTTAGAAAGGTTTGAAAGAGAAGTACCCTCTTGTTGTTCGGAATTGATGAAAAGCTAGGAAATGGAAGTTGTCACGGGGTGACTCTTTCAACCCCGCGCGGCGCCCGGCATCCAGACTCCCCCGGATCCGAGCCAGCCTAACAACAGCGGCAACACGCAACGGAACGCGCACAAGACACCGAACAAGCCCTTACGTACCTGCATAGATTCCCGAAACCCATTAGTACAGCAGACAAATAAGGACCGCATCGCCATGCCTCCTGGTGTTAGGCTTCTTCACGCATTGGGGTGTAACAAACCACCCCCACTCAATTCTGCAACGCCCTCGTTGCAGGTTCTGACCTTGTGGCCGCCACCAAAGTCATATTGCGTGCCCTTCACCGAAGCTCCACGATTCACCACAGTCCGGTTCTTCCCGTTCCACTAGTGTAGTCATGTCTCCGCTTATCTCTTCATAGCTTGATCCGCTGACCAACCTCTGATACCAATTGTCACGGGGTGACTCTTTCAACCCCGTCCAGACTCCCCCGGATCCGAGCCAGCCTAACAACAGCGGCAACACGCAACGGAACGCGCACAAGACACCGAACAAGCCCTTACGTACCTGCATAGATTCCCGAAACCCATTAGTACAGCAGACAAATAAGGACCGCATCGCCATGCCTCCTGGTGTTAGGCTTCTTCACGCATTGGGGTGTAACAGAAGTCCACAACAGAGAGATCAGTATATTGGAAAAGGTAATTGATGGAAATTGAATAGCGTTTGACAAGAGTAGATTGATGTATCCATTTCCAAAGAAAAAGTTATATTTTCGGCATATACTTCCAGTTTTCTTTTAGACAAAAGTCATATTCATAGTTATTTGATCAAATCAAAAGAATCAACACATATATACTTGTATTGTGTTAAGCACTTGAGGTTAATTTCAATTTTTTGCCATTTTCAATTTTGATAAATTTTCCTTGGGAGAGCTTGTTTCAATTTCGAAGCAAAATTAGAATGTAAATAACACTTTCATCATAATCAGTTAATATTCTAGGATTAACCATTAAACAAATTAATACTTTTGTTAAATCTATAGGTGTGTACACATACAAGATACGATAAGCTAGTGGAGTCAAATTAATATTTTGAATAAGTTCGAGTTGGCATATATTATTGACATCACTTAAATTTTGAAAAAAAACAATTAGTAGTGGAGTCAAATTATAAACGAAATAAAATAGTATGTAGCCTAATTATAATTTCATGCCAAACTCTCCAAAAAAAAGTCCAAAACTTGTATCCCAAATGTATTTTAAATTATACAGATGTATTTAGAGCTATTGAGTTGTGTTGCTTTGGGCTGACCACACTAAACAAATTTCGTAGTTACGCCACTGGCTACCATCACGATCACGATCACTTTTGGGTTCTATTCGAGTTCTATCAGGCATATATGATTTATAGTATTTGATGGGGTAAATATTAATTTACCATTGGCCTACAAAAATAAAAAATAATTTTACCATTGGCCTACAAAAATAATATTCTCCACTTTCTTTTTTATTCCACACTTTTCTTTAAATAGTTATCCCACTCCATTATATTCCACACTTTTCTTTAAATAAATATCCCACTCCATTATATTCCACACTTTCCTTTAAATAATTATCCCACTCCATTATATTATACACTTTCCTTTAAATAATTATCCCACTCCATTATATTCCATACTTTCCTTTAAATAATTATCTCACTTAATTCCACAAAAAATTGCCTTTTGCCCTTCATTTTTATCAAATTTACCTTTATTGCCATTCTCCATTTACCTATAAATACCTCCCACCATTCATTCATTCAACACACAACAAAAACACATCTTTCTTCTCATCCAACACCATCCTTCTCTTCCAAAATCCATCATTCTCTTCCAAGAGATATAAACCCAAAATAGGAGGGTCTTATACTCTCCCTTTTCATACCCCAAAAAATACCAACAACCCTTATACACTTTATCTCCTATATATTTTTTTTATCTTCTTGAAATATTTGTAATCCTAATTCTATATTTATAAATAGAATTAAGAAAATTATAGAGAGATATTGGTTGCTTGTATTATCATCCAAGTTAATTGCCTTTGAGCTAATATAAAGCAAGCACACACAAAAGGAGGACATACTGCCGGATTAGCATAAGCGCTACCGGGGAAACCTACCTTGAAAAAAATGTCTTGTGTTCATTATTGTACCGCATTTATTTTTATTCACTAATATTCACTTGTTGATTGGTTAATTATCTATTTCTAGATTTTGACACCATCAGTTGGCGCCGTCTGTGGGAAAGACAGTTTCTCAAAGTCACACACCTCTCATAAAGGTACGAAAGCACCCAAAATTTATTATGTCTTCTAGAAGAACGCAGCCAGACCCCATAATGGCTATACAAGAGCAACAAGCTGCTCTTCAAGTCCAAATTGACAGACTCTTAGCCCAAAGAAAGAGTCCCCGAGCTAGTTCAAGAAGCAAGTCGTTTTCAGTCTCCGCTTCTGCTAATGCTCACCCAATCTTTCCACGAGTCCCAGTCAGAGAAAGACTCGGAGACCGTGGCAGAAGATTTGAGACGAGTTGCAGCAGAACTGCCGAGCTTGAATCCCACCACTCCAGCTCTACTAGGGAGACCTCTTATGAAGAAATTTTTGCCTCGCCTCCTCCCCCACCAGTAAGGGACCCATGGATTAACGTGATTCGTGAGAGGCGCTCAGACGAAGCTTTGTGATATCGGAGCCCAAGCGTAGGCCTATCTCCTCTCCCGTCAGCCCAGATACCAGGGCGAGAGGTAGAAGTTAGACCTAGGGGATCCGTTTTTGATAGGATCTCTCGTAAAGAGTCGGTCGAAGAAGTCGAGAAAAGACTGATGTCAAGGATGGAGGCCCAAATGGCAGAAATGATGAAGACCGTGGGTCGTCTGACAGGTAACTCGACAGCAGCTCTAGTTAGGGACTCTAAATTTCCTTTTACAGATCACATTCAAAATTGCCTGGTTCCCAAAGAATTTAGACTCCCAGCGCTGGAATGCTACGATGGAACCACTGACCCTGCGGATCATTGGTAACAATACGAAAATATGATGGGGCTCCAGATTGTCCCAGATGGCATAATATGCAGAGCCTTCGTTACAACTCTTAAGGGGGCAGCCCGAACATGGTGCAACAGCCTGCCATCGGGGTCGATCTCAAGCTCACAGGAGCTCAGTACCAAGTTCATTTCACATTTCATGGGAACCAAGCGGCAGTCCAAAACCTCTACTCACCTCTTCACCATAAAGCAGGGGTCTACCGAGAGCTTGAAGGAATATGCTAGCCGTTTTAACCAAGAAAGTCTCATGGTCTCCGACCTAAATGAAGGAGTGGCTGTAGCAGCTTTCATGGAGGGAGTAACCTCCCCATACTGCCTTATGACTCTGGCAAGAATGGCCCCAAAGACCATGTCCGAGCTCTTGGATGAGGTCAACAAGCAGATCGGGGTGGAAGAAACTCTGCAAGGAAGGAACTTGTCAACCTTTTTACCCTCCTCCAAGCGCCAAAGAGGGGACACCCCACCCCGTGGTCAAGAGAGAGAGGGTAAAAAAGGTAAGAAAGAATCAGACAAGCCTGAGCTAAGAGAAGGCAAGGCACGCCAACAGTTTACCCCCTTGACTGCCCCTTTAGGTGAGGTCTATGCCCAATTAAACCCAGGGCAGATCCTAAAGGCTCGGAAGATGAATGTATCTAAAAAAAAACGGGACACGACCAAGTATTGCCGGTACCATAAGGACCACGGTCATGAAACAGATGATTGCTGGAACTTGAAGGAAGAAATTGAGAAGCTCATTCAAAGAGGGAAACTCAGGCAATATGAAGATAGAAAGAAAGGGACTCCTCTAGAAGCCAAAGGGAATGCACCAAAAAACGAGATCTTCATGATTGAGGGGGGCTCCTCCTACTCTGGGAACAACAATCGGTCCAGAAAGGCTTATATCAGACAAGCCAAGTCCTCGAACTTGAAGGCAGAATGCTTCAACTTCATACCTACCAAAATGGTGAAGTACGATGTGAAGGAGCTCGTATTCACTAACGAATATATGAGCGGGGTAGAGTTTCCCCACGACGACCCTCTGGTAGTAACATCAATGGTGGGTAATCACAATGTCCATAGAATCCTCATTGACACAGGGGCTACTTCCAACCTCATGTACTACAACGCCTTTAAGGCCATGGGTCTCACTACGGAGCACGTAACCCCTTTTTCGGTCACCCTGGTTGGTTTTTCAGGAGGAAATATTAAGTTTCTGGGAACAATTAAGCTCACTGTAACCCTGGGAACAGCTCCAAAGCAGATCACCACAGTCGCCGAATTCTTGATACTAGATAGAGCTCCCCATTATAACGCCATTCTTGGTAGGGGAACGCTTAATGAGATCAGGGCTGCCATTTCGACTTGTAGCTTAACCATGAGATTCCCTACCCCCTACGGAGTTGGAGAGGTCAGAGGAAATCAGGTTGAAGCTCGTAGCTGTCAGTTCGGGACGCTAAAAGAAGTCAGAACTATAGACATCACGGTAGTTGAGGTCGAAGTCACTGCTGAGAAAGAATTGATAGGGACAAAAGAGCCTAGCGACACAAAGATGTGGGAGATCGACACCTTAGATCCCAGAGATGAAGAAAAAGAGCTCCATGGTGAACCAGTGGAAGACTTGGAAGATCTAGTTCTGGACCCCTCACAGCCCGATCGGATCCTAAAGATCAGTGATCGACTTTGCGCAGAGGTCAGAGAAGAACTTTGCCGATGCTTACGGGCTAACGCTAATATCTTTGCATGGTCCCACGACGATATAAAGGGGTTGAATCCGGATGTCATGGTACACAGGCTCAATGTCGACCCCACTTTCAAACCCGTGAGGCAGAAGAAAAGAAATTTTGCTGCAGAAAGGAATTTGGCCGCCAAATAAGAGGTTCAGAAGCTCCTCCGAGCTGGTTTTATTCGAGAGGTCCACTATCCGAAGTGGCTCTCCAACATAGTGCTCGTGAAAAAACACAGTAGAAAGTGGATAATGTGCGTGGATTTCAAAGACCTTAATAAAGCCTGTCCAAAAGACAATTTTCCACTCCCAAAGATCGACCAACTTGTGGACGCAACTATGGGCCACGAAATGTTGAGTTTTATGGATGCATACTCTGGCTACAATCAGGTCAAAATGGCTCCAGAAGATGAAGAGAAGACCTCCTTTATCACCAACGAAGGCACATACTATTTCAAAGCTATGCCATTTGGTCTAATAAATGCGGGAGCTACCTATCAAAGGGTGATGAATGCACTATTTAAAGACCAAATAGGCAGAAACATGGAAGTTTATGTTGATGACATGTTGGTTAAGAGCCTTAAAGCCTCAAACCATGTGGCCGACCTCAATGAAGCCTTTGCAATACTCAGACAGAATGGCATGTCCCTCAACCCAGCCAAATGCGCTTTTGGAGTTAAAGGAGGAAAATTATTGGGCTTTATGGTCACTCAAAGGGGAATTGAAACTAATCCAGAGAAAATACAAGCCCTTATTGACATGAGATCTCCATCCAAACCGAAAGAAGTCCAGAGTTTAGCAGGAAGAGTGGAAGCTCTCAACAGGTTTATCTCCAGAGCAACCGACAAGTGCCACCCTTTTATCAAAACTTTAAAGAAAGCTTTCGAGTGGACTGAAGAATGCGAGCTAGCTTTTCAGCAGCTCAAACAATACCTCGGAACTCCTCCCCTCCTTAGCTCACCAAAAAAGGAGGAGGTTCTAAGTCTATACTTAGCAGTATCACGAACGGTAGTTAGTTCAGTACTGATGAGGAATGATGAAGGAGCTCAACTACCAGTGTATTACACGAGTAGAGCTCTGCATGCTGCCGAACTAAACTACCCAAGGTTGGAGAAGTTAGCCTATGCCCTGCTCATCACATCTCGAAAGCTAAGACCCTATTTACAAGCCCACACCATAGATGTGCTCACTGATCAGCCACTGCGAAGAATTCTCGACAAGCCGGAACAATCAGGTCGTTTGGCCATCTGGGCCGTGGAACTCGGGCAGTTCATGATTAACTACCGGCCTCGAACCTCGATCAAGGGCCAGGCAGTGGCAGACTTCATAGCCGAGTTCACTTACACATAAGAAGAGGTTATCGAGCCACCAGAGCTACTGCCGCTCCCAGACTCAAACACTTCAACCCCTACCACCTCGATGAACTTGTTACCAGGAGTACCCATATGGGTCTTGCACGTCGATGGAGCTTCCAATCTACAAGGTTCTGGAGCTGGTTTGGTGCTAATCACTCCTGAGGCTAACACCCTAGAGATAGCATTGAAATTCTTATTTAAGGTCTCCAACAACGAGGCTGAGTACGAAGCCATCATTTCGGGCCTAAGAATAGTTGGTGATCTGGGAGCAAAGCAGATGGTGGTCTATAATGACTCCGCGGTAGTAGTCAGTCAAATACTTGGGCACAATATAACGAAAGAAGAACGCCTGGCCACATACTTGACGAAGGTTAAAATGGCAGCTCAAAAGTACTATAATTTAATTTTTATTAAGGTCCCACGAACTCAGAACAACAACGCAGATCACATAGCCAAGCTTGCCACGACTTCGGACTTACCAAAAGGGGTTCACGTTGAGTATCTGGAAAGAAAAGCCATAGATGAACCCTTGGAGTTAGATACGGCCCTAGTATAGGTCTGCAAATGCTGGATTGATCCAATTTTAAACTATCTCACTGACGGAACCCTCCCCGAAGATGGAAAGATGGCCAAAAGAATAAAATACATGTCAAACAGATATGTGGTCATCGAAGCAACGCTGTACAAGAGGGGGTATGTCCTCCCTTTTTTACTCTGCCTACACCCACAACAAGCCCAAGCAACCCTGCTAGAGATTCATAAGGGTCTATGTGGGGGGGCATCCAGCAGCTCGCTCACTAGCACTCAAGGTTGGCAGACAAGGCTATTTCTGGTCCACTATCCTACAAGACGCAAAGGAAATGGTAAAGAAATGTGACAAGTGCCAACGATTTGCCAACATTCAGCAGCTCCCAGCAGAACTTATGACCCCCGTTAGCAGCCCCTGGCCTTTCTCTCAATGGGGTATGGACATAGTAAGGCCTTTTCCTTTGGGCAAAAGATAGACTAAGTTTGCAGTTGTGGCCATCGATTATTTCACCAAATGGGTTGAGGCTGAGGCACTGACAACGATCACCACCATGAAAATTCAGAATTTCATGTGGAGAAATATCATCTGTCGTTTTGGTCTCCCAAAAATCCTGATCACTGACAACGGAAAGCAGTTTGACTGCGACCTATTCAGAGATTTCTGTGAAGGGCATGGAATCGAGAACCATTACAGCTCACCTATCCACCCTCAAGCCAATGGCCAAGTGGAAGTCACCAACAGAACTCTACTAAGCTCATTGAAAAAGAGACTTGATGATGCCAAAGGAAACTGGTCTGAAGAGCTCCCATCGGTACTATGGGCCTACAGGACCACCATCAGGGGCCCAACCGGTGAAACTCCTTTCTCCCTGACCTACGGAACAGAAGCAGTCATCCCAGTGGAGATAGGAGTACCAACTTACAGAGTCAACTATCCTGACCCAACTCATAATGATAAAAACCTACTGGCTAACTTAGATCTTCTCGAAGAAAAAAGAGAGCAAGCTCGAATCAAAGAAGAGGCATATAAAAGAAGCATAATCAAGAGTTACAACAAAAGGGTCAAGCACAGGAGTCTGAATGTTGGCGACTTAGTACTTCGAAAAGTCACCCTAGCAACAAAGATTTCTGAACATGGCAAACTCGCTGCTAAGTGGGAAGGTCCCTATGTGGTCACCAAGGTCAGCCGACCTGGCACCTACTATTTGAGGACCGCGGATGGCATGGAGCTCATGCGACCGTGGAACAAGAGCACCTCAAGAGATACTATCCTTGAATTAAAACAGGTTATATCATTGTAATAGTTGCTCTTTTGTAGAAGTGTATAAGAAATATTTTGTGTGCCACAAAAAGAACAAATTTTCCTTTTAAGAAACCAATGACTTAAATGAGAAGATTGTCAGAATTGGCATAAGTTAGAAGGGAGTAAGACTCTACTCAAAACTTAGCAATTTGCCTAAGTTAGAAGGGAGCAAGACTCTACTCAAGACTTAGCCAAAAAGAACAAATTTTCCTTTTAAGAAACCAAGGACTTAAATGAGAAAATTGTCAGAATTTGCCTAAGTCAGAAGGGGGCATGACTCTACTCAAGACTTAGCCAAAAATAATCAAACTATTTATGATCAAAAGCACAATGAGCTTTACATATTAATGTTCCAAGCTCTACGACTTGAATCCAATGTCTAACGAGTTCTACACATTGATGTTTCGAGCTCAACGACTAGCATCCGAGATCTAGCTTCCTTGAACAAAGACTCGAGATCAACGTCTAGCCAGCCTTACACAATGATGTTCTGAAACTCTAAGACTAATGATCAAAGTCTAACTAGCTTTACACATTAATGTTCCGAGCTCCACATACTTATGGTCAAGAATTCGGGCCTAAGACATCTCGAACATCAGAGCTCAGAGCTACTACTAGCTCCCAGATTAAAGAATATCCTCACCAATCAGCTTATCCGAGCTAAATAATAAGGATAGGGGGCAATTGATGGGGTAAATATTAATTTACCATTGGCCTACAAAAATAATATTCTCCACTTTCTTTTGTATTCCACACTTTTCTTTAAATAATTATCCCACTCCATTATATTCCACACTTTTTTTTTAAATAAATATCCCACTCCATTATATTCCACACTTTCCTTTAAATAATTATCCCACTCCATTATATTATACACTTTCCTTTAAATAATTATCCCACTCCATTATATTCCATACTTTCCTTTAAATAATTATCTCACTTAATTCCACAAAAAATTGCCTTTTGCCCTTCATTTTTATCAAATTTACCTTTATTGCCATTCTCCATTTACCTATAAATACCTCCCACCATTCATTCATTCAACACACAACAAAAACACATCTTTCTTCTCATCCAACACCATCCTTCTCTTCCAAAATCCATCATTCTCTTCCAAGAGATATAAACCCAAAATAGGAGGGTCTTATACTCTCCCTTTTCATACCCCAAAAAATACCAACAACCCTTATACACTTTCTCTCCTATATATTTTGTTTTATCTTTTTGAAATATTTGTAATCCTAATTCTATATTTATAAATAGAATTAAGAAAATTATAGAGAGATATTGGTTGCTTGTATTATCATCCAAGTTAATTGCCTTTGAGCTAATATAAAGCAAGCACACACAAAAGGAGGACGTACTGCCGGATTAGCATAAGCGCTACCGGGGGAACCTACCTTGAAAAAAATGTCTTGTGTTCATTATTGTACCGCATTTATTTTTATTCACTAATATTCACTTGTTGATTGGTTAATTATCTATTTCTAGATTTTGACACCATTAGTATTTATAAAAACAAAAATTGAAAATGAGGAAAAATGTCTTGCACGACAATATTTTTCGCAAAAAAATCAACAAATAATATTCTTGTAAAAATAAGGGTCTAAATATCATTATCATTTTGAAATAAGGATTTCTTTATCAATTGTGTTTTAAAATAAGTTCTTTGACCGAGTATAAACTTAACTTTGTACAAAATTGTATTTTGTGCAAATTGTATTTTATGCAAACTTAACTTTTCAATCAAGACAATTTAAAGCAAATTTGTTATGCATGATGTGTTATATTCTTACGTTTTATTCATAAAACTTTAAAACAATGTCAAATAGACATAAATACATAATGGTATTTTAGAAAATAAGGAGTTAAAACTTAACTTTGCATAATTACGAAAAATTTATTATTTGCATTTTATTAATATGTAATTTGTTAAAGTTATGCAAAGCATCATTAATTAAATTATTATTTATAGTAATATACTAAAAACATGTAATACAAACTTAATTTTGCATTATTTCATAAAAAAATATAATTTAAAAATCTACTACAAAATTAACTTTACATTCCTTTATAAATTTGGTCAAATATAGACCTTTACCCTTAATTTACAAAAATATTATTCTTTAATTTTTCGAATAACTCTTATTTTTCAATATCCCAATTACATTACTAGATATTTTGCTAAAAATAATTACTTTAAGCCTTATTTGGTTCACATAAAAGAAATCAATTCCATTGTCTCGTAAGTGTGAAAAACTAAAATTTCTATTAAATTTTCTTTTTTATATTCAATAAAACATAAAAAATATTTAAATAAATATATTATTATTCAAAAAATTTATAATAAATACTAAAAAAAAAAAATTCAATCCCAAAGAAAAATAACTTTTATCTCAAACTTTTTCATATATCAAAAAAATATTTTTAAAATTTATACTTACCAAATAAAAACTACACGAGCCCTAACAACATACTATCTAAAACAAAAAGGCAAATCAGACAAAGACCCCAAAGTGGGAAGCCTTCCTCTCAGCCTCCGGTCGGTCACTCCGTCAGCGTCACAGAGAGAGCTCAAAAAACCTCCGTCCGTGGGCGTAAGATTTCGAGCGAGGTACCTTCTACACTCCCTCTCTCTTGTCACTCCGTCAGCGTCACTGGCGACTTTTTATGTATACCGCTGTCTTTTTTTTTTCTTGTTCGGTTTGAGCTTTGTTTGGTTTCTGAAATTTTAAAATGCTAAATTCTCGCTAAATATTCATGTTAAGAGGTTTAATTATAAGTTGTTGAGGAGGGGTTAGCGTAGTGGTAGGCAACTTTTACTCTTGTTGTTTTGAGGTCAAGGTTCTACTCATGGGTGGCAAGGAGTTTTTTCTTTATTTGTTGGATTAACGAGAGATTTTAACCCCCCTTAATTTTAAAAAAAAAATAAAAAATCATAAGTTGTTGACACTCCAATTTTTCAACTAAAGTTACCATTTAGGATATGAGTAATGAACAAAAACTCGAACAAAACCAACCTGTTGGTGTATGGTTTGTATGCATGCAGGGAGTACTGCTATTACTATTATAATTATTTTAAAGATGCTGACTCTATAGCTCCAATTGGTATCCAAGAGGCTGTTGCATTGTTGTTTATATACCTTCTAAATTGCTTGTAGTAATTTGTTGCATTTATATTTAGTTTTGATACTCTTGTTAAATAATAAACTTTTTGTTTCACATGAAAAAAGCTCATCGACTTCCTTTTTTTGGCTGGACTTTGAGTTAGTGTATGTATCAGGACTTCTTTTCTACTGGGAAGATTGAGACGTTGAATACATTATACATCATAGAGATTTTTAGCTTATTGTTTGGTATTGGAAACTAATTCCAAAGAAAATAGTGTTGTCGGAATAAATATCGAGAATGACATTAAAAAAGTATTTGGTTAGGGGGATTCCTTCAAATCTTTGTTAGGTTGGTTGTTTTATCTCTTCGAATCATATGCGTATTTTTTTTCGCCTTCTCAAACTCTTTCATCACTATCTTCTAGAAGAAATTTGAAATCTTGGATTATCTGTCATTGTTGGGAAAAATTAAAAGATTTAGATTGTGTAACTCCATGGTGGTGCTGCGGTGTGTCTAGAAAGAAAGAAATACTAGGATATTTGAAGATAAGAAGGAAAATGAGGAGAAGGTGTGGCAAAGAGTCAAGTCGTTAGCTTCGTTGAGGGCAATCTCGTCTAAGAAATTTGGTATTCTTTCTATGTCATATATTTTACGTGACTGGGCAGCAGCTATGGCGCAAAGGAAATAGCTCTTGGGTTTTTCTCGGTGAAAGAGATTTGCAGGGGAAGTGCAGCTATAGTTTTTTTTTTTTGAGAGTTTTCTGGTTGTATTGTTGTTTGATTTATGTGTTGTTAGTTTAGACCGCTCCGTGTTGTAGCCTATGGTGTTTTAGTTGGGCTGTTTTGTGTTTTGTCTTGTTTTTTCTTGTTTTTTGTCTGTGGACTTCTTGTTCACTTTCATCCTTTTTCTGCTTGTATTTGGTTTTTTCAATCAATATAAGCTTGGTTTCTGGTCAAAAAAATAAAAATAAAGATTGTGTCCAAGGGATAAGGATCCCTGAAAATGGTCCCCCTGAATAGGAGCAGTTTGTCACCTCTATGCGGAAGCTCATTTCATACTCTACTACTATTACTATCAGGGGCGGAGCGACGTGGCCCCACCTGGACTTAAAAAAAAAGAAAAAGTATAGGGATTAGTGTGTGAGTTGTGAAATTGTAGGGGCCATTGTGAAAATGTAGGGAGGTTTTGGTTCAGCGGGGTAAAGTTCAGCGGGCGGCGACGCGTTATTAGAATAGCTAAGCTAGGTATTTAATTCGGGAGGGGTGGATTGTGCGATTGATAGTATAAGTTAAAGGCAAGGGTGTGTAATATAAGTTTAGGTTGTAACTTAAAAGAATTTAGTTGTCTGGTTTCTCTCATCTCTCTTTCATAAAGTTTTGCTGCTGCTTTTTTTTATTTTTTTATTTTTTTTTATAAACACAGGTTCTATTTTTTTTTCCCAATAGTAACTAATAGTGTAGTAGATTCTTTTTTTATTTTCATTTTTTATTTGTTCTGGTATTTTAGGTTAGATTTTTTTTTATAATCTTAGACATTTTGATTTAAAAATTTGAATATTAAAAATTATGTGTTTTAATGTTGATTTGTTTCTTAGATTGTTAAATATTGATATTAAATTTGATTATTGAGCTTGATTTGCTTATTAAATTGTTAAATATTGATATTAAATTTGATTATTGAGGTTAATTTGCTTATTAGATTATTATTTGATAAATTAATATTTAGATTAATATATGTGTTTGTTGGTTATAGTAAGTTGAATATTGAGTTGATAAAGATATTTCAAAATATATAATTAATTTTAGTATATCATTTTTAACTTTTCTGAAATAACGAAACAGAATGGAGAAGTATTTTAGTCAAAAATTGGCCTGTAAACATAATTATTGAATGTGATTTGGCTTAAAAAATTTGTGACCCCCCTGAAAATTATTCCTAGCTCCGCCACTGATTAATATTGGTCTTATAATTATTTTAAAGATGCTGAATCTAAAACCCCCAATTTGGTATGTGAGAGGCTGATTGTCTGCTATATGAGAAGCATTTGATTTTTTTTAATATTACAATCCATCATTGAAGCTTGCTGCTTCTGTTATTTGTATTCTTTAACGCAACGAAGATAATAATAATAATAATAATAATAATAATAATAATAATAATAATAATAATAATAATAATAATAATAATAATAATAAGCTATTGTTTAGGAATCAATTTCCAAAATTTGATTGCATTCTTCATTTATTTCATTGACATGTTTCTTTTGTTTTTGTTTTTCTGCAGTTAGCGTCGGCCTGCTTCTGTTTACCACAGTAAAAGTATGCGGTCATCGAAAATTAACGTTACTATGCAAGAGACTGCAGGCTCACAGTCCCGAAAGAAGGGCGAGAACGAGAGAAAGAATAGGAGTAGGGATACTGATACAAATGGGGATGGGGATGGGGTTCATCAATCTCAGCCTCTTCTTGTTCGGTGCTCCTCTTCGTCTGAAGACAAGGTTAACAAGAAGAAGCGACAAGAGCTTATACCTATGACCGCCACAATCACCAAACACATCTCCATCACCAAGACCATAACCCTCACCACCGCCCCTGAAAATCCAGAAAGCGAATTGTGCCTTTACTTATGCTTAGAAAAGGCTTCTGACCCTGATGGTCATTGGTACCGTTGGTGCAAGATTGATCTAACAAGCCAATCCTCCGAAACCAAAACCAAATCCAAATCCAAATCCAAGCCTATGTTCCTCCCCACAATTTCATACATGCCCATTGACACCCCTTTAGAGTTTTGCGTAGTTGCTTCCTCGGACTCTAGTCCATTCTCTATGAAGAAGCGTAAGAAGCTTGTTTATGCTGTTGGTGGCATTGATAAGAAGAATGATGATGAAGAGACTAATTATGAAATATCATCTAGTTATCGTCCCCGAATCTCCTCAAAGGCTTTTGTTTGCGATTTTGGATCCAAATCACTTGCCTGGGAAGAACTTCCTCCAATGAGCACGCCAAAGACGATCCGTTTTGGTGTAGTTTCCCCGTGTGATGGAAAACTATATACATATGGAGATACTATAGAGAGGGTACTCGAAGGAGATGTCTTCGATCCGGCTTCTCTTTCATGGACTTCATGCCCCCCACCTCCTAGTGCACCTTCTGTTTGCGTAGAAGATTACACATTTGATAGAAATCGAAACAAATTGGTCATTTTTACTAATTCAGATTACGTATACTCTTTTGATCCCACCACTCTCCTTTGGAGGAGCTACTTGCATAGGGTGCATCTCACTCCTCGGAGTCATGAGGCTGTTTCTTCATCTGTGGCGGTCGGCGATACCTTTTATAAGTATCACCTCGGGGAATTATATGCTTTGGATAAAACCTCCCCTTCACCTTCCTTTGAGCTAGTGCCGGGTTTGGCTAAGAAGGTGGATTCATACATGCGAAGTCCAGAATGTATGTACGAATCTTATTTGTCTTACGTTGGGAAGGGGAAGTTTGCTCTAGTATGGGGTGGCCCTTCTTTTCGAGCTCGAAGTAATCGTGATGCGGTATTTATTTCGTGTCTTACATTTTGGGTTGGCGTGTGCAACCGAAGCAATCGACGACGTGTTCTTATTGATCAACGTCAGGAGTACTTCGCTGACGGCCATTTCCTACATGATTGCGTGGCACTATAAACAGGTATAAACATTAAATTGATTATGTTGTCATTATCATCATCATTAATCATGGTTATTTCATTTGCATCGACATGAAACCCAATTGCCCTTGATGATTGGAGTTATTCATGGCCCTTGATGAGTGAACACAACTCTCTTCAATCCAACTTGTAACATCCATTTCTTTGAGTCCATCCCCATATTAGCAGTTTCATTGTGGTGGCCAGTGGAGGTCATAGTGGTCAACCCAGGGCTCGGAATCGATGAAGAAGATGATGGTTATATTAAATTTTTTTTGTCACTTTATTATTTAATTAATACGAACCACTTAGTTGGACCAAATACCCCTAGAAGATGTGTGGGATTGTTCAGTCGTTCAGTTATAATGTCATTTTTTTGAACCAGATCAACCTGGTCGTTTTTGTGCCATCTTAAACCGGACCCGGCTTAGGTGGTCTTAAAAACAAAACTATCTCTTTCAATCTATACTAGGTCTGTTTGATCGATTTCTGGCCATGGCTTGGATTTTCCAGGTGGAGCCAAAAGCCAAATTTTTGAACTTTGGGCCTAGTTAACTTTTATAATTAATAATTTTGGACCGGTTAAACATTGGTTAATGATAAATTAATATTTGGCCTATTTAAAACATAACCGCATAGTCCATTGGGAAAATACCAAAAACAGAACTACGTTACAATAGGGACTATCGATTATGATACCAAATCAATAGGTTACCAAATCAGTATGTTCATAGAAATCCAAGGTTAGAGCAACGGCATCCACAACAGTCTAATTTGTGTATGATAGGTACTATAAGGAGACAAACAGAGAAGCGATGTTTGAATTGAAATAGAAACTGATGTCTGTATGAAAAAGAACTTCGCCAAACTTATGTTTATCCTTGGTCTAATATGTGGCAATGTATGTAGGACAAACTTTTCCTACGTATGTAACTACTGTGTTATACTTCTGAAGTACAACTTATGAGTCAAAAACAAATTTGTATTACTAAATCGGATTAGTTTGGGCTTGTTGATTTTCTTCCACTTGAAGAGTGAAAACTGACCTCATCGGTTCCTAACGGCAAATGAGGTAGATTGATGATAATGATTGGGTTTCTAGCTTCCTGTCGTTTGCACTCTCTCTCTATCTAGTGGTTGAATGAAGGGTCCGGTGCTCGCTTAGTGGCAAAGAGGTTCACTCTTAAACTGGGCAGGATTATGAGGAGACATTCAGCCTGGCTGCTAAGATTACCACGGTTTGTTTCCTGATCTACAACCACCGTTGCTCTAGTTCTGGTTTTGCGCTTTTGCGCGCTTCACTTGTTCATTAGCCCAGCTGTTTTCTTGCTGCATACGTGTTCTTGGTGGTAAATGAATGGTCTTTGAATTGGTAACTAAATCCTTGTTAATTCCTGCCACCTGTGCTGCTTTCCCTGCTGGTACAAATAGACTATTAACATACCCACCCTTCTTTTCATTTTCATATTATCAAATACGAAGTATAATAAAGTGCAATTGGATGTGTTTCCCAAAGCATTTATCTAAATCTGTAGTTGAGCCTGAAAGTACTCTCATGGGATAGGGATGGGAGTTCTCTCTCATACACACACACAATGAACATGGAGTACATCATGCATGATATAGGCGATGTGCTTTTGCTATTTTTGGTTTTATGGAAAGGGAATGACCTATTTGGTTTGGTCTATTTCGGCAAGTAAAGTAATGTGGACAATTGATTGATTGAATTATGGAGGAGGATATGGTATGATATGAATATGGTGGAATAGTAATAGAAAGTGTTGATTAATTAAAACTCCCATCTCCCTTATGGCAGTGTAGCAGATGGATGTTGTTCGTTTAGAGATCGACTAGTTAATATGCAGTAGAATTCTCAGAATTAGGAAACTCTTAGCTTTGATTGAAGTATGAGAACAATACATATATATATATATTTAATTCGTATACTAATGCTGGGCTGCTTGTCAGCTACTGCAGTTAATGATAATGCATTTACTATTCTGTGTTACTTCTTGTTGATTTTTTTTTCTAATCCCTTCTAAATTTCAGGAAGGTTGTGCTTTTGTCTTTCTCTGGGTTCCAAGTTTTGCAGCTGCCGCTGCCTCTCATTAATTTACTTGATGTGTTAGAAGCCGAAGCAGAAAAAGTTTAATTTCCTCTTGTATTGCCTTTTTTATTTTGTCAGACACTAAATTATATATATGTTATGTATATATCGCGGAAAGCAGCGTTGTGAAAGTGGTTGATGGGTTTGGTTTTTTTGATGGAAGAAGCTTCTAATATTATTATGATCTGTGGTGGTGGTGGTGGTGGAAAGGCAAGAAAATTTGTAGACATTATTATCAACTATATATATTTAACTAAACTTGAATTAGGAGTGCCTGTCTATTTAACTACACCTGATCCAAAGATAGTGCTAATGTGCTCCTATGTGGCTTAATTTTTGCTTCTTTTCATTAAATTTGGTTCATGAATGCGTATTTAGGGGTGGGGAAGGAAAAACAGACTGAAACCGACCGATCAGTTGGGGCAGTTCCGACCAGAAGACGAAAAGTGTGGGGGTTCAGTCCGGGTTTTGGTATCAGATATCTTAATTCATCTAATTTGATTTTTATACAGTGTCACATGACTTCATTATTGGATTGATTCATTAATTGTATGATGTTATTTGGTTTTTGGAGATTGTATTTTTCTTTGGAAAGGAAGGTTCAAGTTTCTTCCTTTTTAGCATAATAATAGAAATCCTCCTATCCTCTTTCTTGGTATGACTTGAACCAAAGACTTTCTTAAATTCAGGTGAGCGTCTTTAGATTCTCTATTATCTAGTGATAGAATTGACCTGGGGATTGAATATAGGGACATTATTTATTTCACTGAGTGGGGATTAACGAATATCACTTATCCTAAGTGAAGTTGTCAATCAGGTTTTGATTATTTAGAGGAGCAGTCTAGGAGTTTCAAAACTCCTAAATGCACCAAGTTAATATGGGAGATGCTCTTAAGATTGACTAGAGAAAATATCAATTGAGGGGTGTGTAAACTGACTCGAACAATTTCTTTGATCAAAGGGCAGGGAAACGGATTTGAATTATGGTTGACCAGGTGGAATATGGCACTCTTACCGCTCAGGCTAATCCCCATATCAAATTAAATATATTTATACTAAAATTAATAAGTTCTTTATCTAATTAAAGCCTATTTTCTCACTTTTTATAAGTCATTTAAATATTATTTTATGGTTACGTTTGAGTTTCTTGAAAAATTAAAAACGTTTTTACTTAAATAATAAACCCCTTTTCTAATATTTTATTTAAATAAACCCATTTCGTTATATTTAATTTCTCATTTGTATATTCGTTTATTGTTGGGCTTGGCCTTTTTAAAATTAAATCACCTTTTTAGTAAATTAATAAGTCCATATGTGTTTTCTAGTGATAAGCCCATTTTCTTATTTCTAATTTATAATTTAGATAGTGACAAAAACAAAATTAGATATGTTTTTACGTTTCGGCTTGGGCTTCTTTCAATTTAGATACCTATTTACTAAAATTAATTAGCCCCTCCTCGAATTTCTTTAATTAAATAAGTCCATTCCCTTTGTTTTATTTTCCTTCTAAATATCCTTTACCATTGGGCTTGGCGTACACTGAAATTAAATATTAGTACTAATTATATTAGTTTTTAATTAATGTTCTTTAATATAATGGGAAAATGGGAGAAAAATTCCTTATATAATCGCATTCTCACGAAAGGTATCAGATATTTTAATACAATAAGGACAACATTTATTACCATAACTAAAGTAAAGATAAAATTAGAATTAAATGCATCAAAATTTGAAATATGTACCCATATCAATATATATGCTATCATAAATATTTTATATTCAAATTATTTCCAAACATGAATTATTTACTACTTTACATTTTCTTTTATCTTTATTGGATTCATTTGGAAATACCAAAATTCTCTACAAAATATTATATATATATATTGCAAATTTAGTTACATAACTTTAAGTAAAATTTTAAAGTTTCAATGCAAATTTGCACTGAAATTTACAAGTTTAATGGAAAAAATATAAATCGCAGTAAAATTCATGAGTTTAACTACAAAAATATGAATATACGAAAAATATTGCAAATAGTTATTTCCTAATTTGCATTTCTATTTTCTAAAATTATAAATTTAAATATTTAGAAGTATTAAGTTTCTTTGTTTTATTTTATTAGAAAGAAAGTGAATGTTGCTTTCTTAAATTTTAAATTTTGAAAATTAAAAAAAATGATAAAGGGTCATTATTTTTCTAGCAATTGATTTGAAGCTTACAATGTTCTCCCATCATGGTCTCCCTCTTTATTTTTTCTTTCTCTTTATTATTGTGTGTATATATATATATATTTAATTTTGTGATGCATTCACATTAATGTGTAGAACTATCTTTTTGTTTAACCGGTAGGTTAAGGTAGAGATGCCATTGGAGACTTTAACCTTTTCACTTTGAATTGTGCAAGCATAAACCCACTTTCTTTCTCTTTCTTTGGTGGCATTATTTTCTCT
Source organism: Lonicera japonica (assembly GCA_021464415.1). NCBI lineage: Eukaryota > Viridiplantae > Streptophyta > Magnoliopsida > Dipsacales > Caprifoliaceae > Lonicera > Lonicera japonica. Next base: position 68,182,498 of record CM038467.1, on the reverse strand, counting down.
CTAGGCAGGTAATTCAACATTACTCTCTTACAACTTTGTTTCACATTTGTGCATTAACATTTTGTTTCTATTATTTATGGGAATTTGGTTTCATCTCTCCTCCTTTGTGGAGCTTTAAGATTTTATACATTATTAGAACCCACAACATCAAACCTTATGAACTTTATTAGAGAGTTGATAATTTTACATACGGAAAAAGCTGGGACCAAATAAGCAGTCCAAGACGTTTGTTTTTTTGGTAAATTAACCCCAATTTTTACAAATAATCCAATTACGATAATTCCTCTTGGTGCTCCAATTCCTTGTTTTTGCGCAAATATAGTTTCCTATTTCCTTCATAACTTGACTAGGAAGATGAGCTTCACCTCGAAAGATCCTTATATTCCTCTCATGCCACACCATGTAAATAGACACATTGAAAGCTAATTTCCCCACCTTAGCTCTAAAAGAGCTACCTTTAAATCCGATACAAGCAGTTTCCAGTTCTTCAATCCATGATCCACACCTAAACCTTTCATATCATCTATTCAGGACAACACCCCATACTTGACAAGCGTAATTGCATTGAAAGAATAAATGATCTATGGTTTCCACACCAGTGCCACACAAGGCACAAGTTGAATTTGCTACAACTCCCCACTGGACAAGCTTCTCTTTCGTTCTCATTCTACCTTTACATGCTAGCCAAGCAATAAAACTACATCGTGGGATATTATCATTATGCCAAATCAGTGAGGCCCAAGACACAGTGGGAAACTTCATTCGGAGTTCCTCCCATATGGTTTGACAAGAATACTCACCACTTCTATCAAGCAGCCACTGTACTTTGTCTTCCTGGTATTGGTTCGGGTTATAATTAGGCATATGAGTTCTACTATGAACCAAATCTCTCGAAGTAGGGGTGGGCATACACCAAGAATTACCCCTAATAAAATCTACCACTTTAGCAGTGCTAGTGCTTCCAGCATCCAAGTATATTCGAGAACCAAATTGAATTAGAGGACCACACAGATGCCAATAATCCATCCACATCTAAGCATCTCTCCCATTCCCAACGACATACTAAATATGACTCCAAGCAATGTCCCTGAGCTTCATAAGCTTTTTCCAAGTCCAAGAAACATCACCTTGAACCACACTAGTCCATAAATTTTTATGACCTAACATAAAAATATGACACCATTTTACCCACATGCTATCTTTTTTCCTAGCAAGATCCCACAAATGTCTAACCATACAAGCTTTGTTCCATATTACTATATTTTTAATGCATAAACCCCTTTCTTTTTTGGGGCAGCATGCAACATTCCAAGCCACCTTAGCACTATGAATCTTTAATTCCGAACCCCACAAAATTCTGCTAAGAATAGCATGAATATCCTTAAGCACCTTCTTAGGTAATATAAAAATGCTACTCCAATAGGCTTGCACACTATGTAAAAAAATTTGTGAGGATCAAGCGCTTATCACTGCGCCAAAAGCTATAGCTTTTAGCGAAGGCGCAACTTTATTTCCTTGTACCCAACAACCATTAGAGCGCCATGGCATTAGATAACCTGCACACCGGATATACCCTCCGGATTCACCACGAAGAGGAGCGCAATTGTGGATTTACCTCCAACAATCCCCCCCACAATGGCGCTCCCCAGGTATCGAACCCGTGACCTCCTCTGATACCAATTGTGAGGATCAAGCGCTTACCACTGCGCCAAAAGCTATAATTGTTGATCGTAAAGTCAATTAATCTTATTTTGATAATTACAATAAGTTAATAAAGTGTTATTTAACTCGGTTGTTCCAATGATGATAGCCATATTAACCGATATATCTTCCGACCAAGTGTAACTTCAAACTGAAGCAAATCTCACACAAGCTTTACAAACGCCTCTACTCACAAGAAATGAACTCAAGTGATATACATATGCTATACAAAGCCAAGAAAAGATCTAGATCATCAAGCAAGTGAAGATATGCACAAGAATGATCTCCACATGTTTTATAAGTTATCAAAACCAAGAAAGGATCAAGAACATCAAACAAGTAAAGATACGCACAAGAAAATCAAGCATCACGAAGACTCGAATTATTATTAAATGGAGTGAGTGCTTAGATTTTATGTAAAAATACTTTATTGATCAAATCCATATAGCTCAAACATATTCTTGCATATTTTAAAGATTGATTCAAACTAGCTTGAAATTGAATTTATTTGAAAAACATCATTTTACAAAAATTGAGTTTCAAAATAAATTCATATTAATTTTAAATGATCATATTTTAAGCTATAATAAAAATGGATATCTTAGAAACATATATTTGAGGTTCATAAATCATTAGAATTTTATTTGGAACTAAATTATTAAATTGGAAAAATATTTTTATTTTTCGTTTAAAATTCGCTCAGTTTTTGCCCAGTTTTGATCTAACGGTAAAATGAAGGCCTTCCTGAACTCCAATCATTTTGAAATTCTTACAGTAGTTAGACAACATCTCCTGGCAATTTTGACTAAAATTTGAGCATGATCCAACAGTCAAATTGGGAGAAATTAACAAAACAAATTTGAATTGTTTTGTCAAACCTAGTTGTTGGAACTTTGACAAATGTGCAATTTTGACCCATTAATTAATTAATCCACTACAAACGGCTATATCTATTTTGGGACTATATATTGGACCTCCTAGACACATTTTGACAAGCTTGAACACTTCTACAAATATATTTTTCATCTATCCAAAGTCAAGCTATTTTATTGATCATTCATATTCATCATTTGAGCTATCTATTTGATCAATCAAGCAAACTCTAGTGTGAGCTTCATATTGTATCTTATACCACTTAGATAGAGTTGTTAATTGGTGTGAGTCACCAAACAATTGTATTAGACAATTTATGAGAGGTAAATCTCATAAGATAGACAAGAAGGTAAATTCTTGTTGAGTGAAATTGTGAGAGGTAAATTTCATAGTTAGCAAGAGGGATTCTTGTGGGAATATTGTGGTCAAGCAATATTTGTAAAGAGTGTAGTGAGAAGAATTACACTTGTAAATGTTTGATCTTCACCCGGAAGGAGATCGATTTTAGTGGAAGTTCTCGGGGAACTAACCGAGCGCGGAGTGGGGGGAACAAGCCGAACCGTGTGGACAAAAAATCTTCGACTTCAAATTTGTTCAATCTTTCTTACTCAATCTCTTTATTTATTTGTTATATTAATTGATTGAAGTTGCTTATATTATTGCTTATTCTTGGGATTGATTATTTAATTGATTATTTTCCTTGATAAACTTATTCAACTAAGTTACTTTGCTTAAATATTTTAAAAACGTTTTAATTCCGCATTAAGTTTTTAAAACCCTATTCACCCCCCCTCTAGGGTATTTTCCGACCTACAAAATTAACTAGTTAGATTTTGCCAGCATAGCTCAAAGCAGCAGCAGTCCAGTTTTGCACTCTAGCAACAATTTTCCTCGTAATATCTTCACAGTCTCTAGCCTTTAGTCTGGTAGAAATCAAAGGCACTCCAAGGTATCTTACTGGCAACTCCTTAGTTTCCATGCCGATACAATGAACTAAATCTCTCTGCAACTCCTCATCCACACCTACTACAAACATGTTACTCTTTTGCATACTTGGTTTGAGACCAGACTGATCACCAAACACATCCAAGGTAGCTTTGAAAATGCCAAGAGAATTACAATCAGCTCTACATAAAAGAAACAAATCATTAGCAAAAATGACGTGAGTTATGGCTAATTGGACTGCATTTAGGGTGGTAAACAAACCCCTCTTACCGAGTATAATCCTCCAAAAGATTAAAAAAAAGCTTCCACAACTAAAATGAAAAGATAATGAGAGATGGGATTGCTTTGTCTTAAGCCATTAGCACCCTTAAAAAAATCATCCACACAGCCATTTGAAGAAATAGAATAATGCAGGGTAGAAATACACATCATGATCCACTCAATCATCTTATGAGGAAAAATCATAACTTCCAACACCTTCTCCACATAGCACCATTCAACTGAGTCATAGGCTTTTTGAAGGTCCACCTTAAGAGCACATCTAGGTGTACCATCATTATTATGGTAACCCTTCATCAGCTCTTGCATGAGAAGAATATTATCAGCAATATGACTGCCTGCCACAAAGGCTGATTACTGACTACCAACAAGTAAGCTAAGATAAGGCTTTAATTTTTGAATTATAATTTTTGAAATGCATTTATGAACAACATTACAATAAGTAATTGGCCTAAAGTCCTTTATAGTGTTCGGCATTTGGACTTTAGGAATTAAGGATATAGATGCGAAGTTCCATGACTTGAGGAGTCTTACAGTAGAAAAGAAAGAAAGAGATGCTTTAGTAATATCCTGAACAACAATCTACCAATTGCCCTTGAAAAAGGCAGCATTATACTCATCCGGACCTGGAGCCTTACTAGAATCAATACTGAACATAGCATTTTTGACATCCAATTCTGTAACCGGACTTAACATAGCTTCTTGATGGTTAGCATTTAGCCTTCTTTTGATTCTGGGAGGTCTACCATTCACATTTTGACTCTTCCCCAGCACTTGCATAAAGTATTTAATAGTTTCTTTGTGCACTGCCTATTCACCCTCAATTCGGTCCCCCTCAATACTATTAATACTTATCACTTTATTACGGGCCCTAGTCATATTCACCTTCCGAAAAAAATACGAAGTGTTATTATCACCACACTTGAGCCATTTAATTCCAGATTTCTGTCTAAAAACATATTTCTCATCATTACTTAAAGCAATATATTTCTGCAAAAGATCTCTCCCAGTTTGCTTTATAGCTGCAGTAACACCACCCTGTTGCATTAACCTTTAGTGAGTATTCAAATCATCTTTAACTTCTTTCACTCTAGTAAACAGATTGATGTAAACTCTTTGACTTAGTTTATTTAATTCAACTTTCAACTTCTTAAGTTTCATATGCATCTGGTACATAGCATTCCCCTCAACTTGTTGCTCCTATACTGATTTGACAATAGTTTTGAATTGATAATTTTTCATCCAATAGTCAAAAAATTCAAAAGGCCTTATACATATTCTCATCTCCTCTAGTATAGACACAATAATAGGACTATGATCGGAAATCCCACCTACTAAAGCCTTAGTTTCAACATTTGGATAAGTAATCAACCATGCATCATTAATCAACACCCTATTAGTACGACTCTAAATAGCAGCATCACCATCCCTCTTATTATCCCAAGTATAAAACTGACCCTTAAGTGGTGTTTGGTAAATGTTTCTAGACAAGTTTTCTAGACAAGTTTTTAAAAATTTGGTGTTTGGTTGAATGTTTTGAGTTAGAGTTTTATGTTGAAAAGTGAATTTGGTTTTGTTTGACTTTTTTTCAACCAATGAAAAAAACGCATAAAAAATTTCAAAAAATAGTCACAATGGATCTTATTTTATAGATCTCGATGAGTATGTTTCAAATATATATTTTTTATTATTTTTTGATTTTTGGATTTAAAGTTATGGCGTTTTAAAAAAAAATTAGAGAGAGAAAGTATAGTGAAATAAATTTTGGGAAGTGTGAAAGTAAAGTTGATTTTAAATTGTGTTTTGAGAAAAAAATTTAAAATCTTGTTCAGAAATAGCAAACAAACACAGGGTTAGTGTTCATTTCCATCAACTAATTATGGTTAATACACTCATTAAAATCATCCATTTCTCCTAGATCAGCTAGTAAACCTCCACGCCTCTCACTAGCCACTCTAACAACATTAAAGTCCCCCATAAGGAGCCAAGGTAAACTCGTGATCCCACAAGCAATGCGCTCAATATCTTTCCACAAATCCATTCTTAATTGTCTATTATTGTGCCCATAGATGCCGGTCAAAACAAATTCTTTACTTATATCCATAATCTTCACAACACATGTAACAGTTTGAATAGTACAAAAAAGAGTATAAACCTATAAAACATGGGGGTTCCACCCAATCCAAACATTACTAACACCTCTACTAGGCCAGTTATGCACCAAATTCCACTAGAGAAGGCAATTAGCTTTAACTTTATCAACGTTTATCCCAATAACTTTATTTTCAACTATGCAGATCAAACACAAGTGATTCTCCTTGATGAATTTTCTAATTTCTCTTTGCTTATAAGGGGCATCCAACCCTCTAATATTCTAACATGCTATATTAATCATAGAAAAACGAAGAATTAATTGTCTACTTACACCTTGGGTTTACCCTTAGGCTTTTTTTTCCTCTTTTGATTAGCTGCATTGCCCTCATGACTACCATTATTAACAAATCCAGGAGTACCAGCAAATTCTCGTTGACTAAAGCTAGCCACACCTGCCTGGCTATGGTTATCACCCGTCCTACTAGGAACTTCCACATTTGCACATTCTGGTTCCTTATTATGCCCCACATTCACCATTTCATCCTCATTCATCAGTTGCTGGAAAGAGTTGTTCAATTTCACCTGCAGCATCTCATCTATTTGGCATTGCTGCCCCTCCTTGGCATGATAATTCACTATAGTTGGATCTACCTCACGCATTGCCCCACCAGATACAATATGCCTCACTTCCTCCTTTTGTGGATTACTTGCTTTAGGCTGCCATACCTGCAGGACCTTAGGCTCCTGTCCACACCTCCCCTCCATGTGCCCGAATATATGACAATGGTCACAATGAACTGGAACCCACTCATACTCAACGAGTTGCTCAAATTTCCCTCAATTTCTATCTTTCAAAAAAATAGACTGGGGTAAGACATTCCCATTTCTTATTTCTACACAGATTCCCGCATAAGCCAATCGACTACGATTAACCGTCATCATATCCGTATGAAGTGGTTTACCTACCACACTAGCAATTTTGCTAAGCATAAAAGGTGCCCACAAATGCAATTTCAGACCTGGTAAGTTGATCCGTATAGGGACAATTGACATTCCATCACTCTCCAAACTCACATCTGGACTTCACAATTTCACAATAATTAGCCTAGTGTTAATATACCAAGGACACTCTACCCCTAGCCTCAACATCTTTAAATTCTACAATATAAACACCATATTTCAATAGACAAATGTTTACCACACCAAACTCCTTCCATCACGCCTCAAAAAAACCTTTTATCACATGGAACGAAAGTTTTGCTCCGAGAACATACACCACAGCTGCTCTATTCCATCGTTGCAATTCATCCGAAACCTCATCTAAAGAAAACTGCACACATTTAACACCCTTAGCTTTTGTAGGTTGCCCATATTCTATTATTGTACCTGCATTCTTACTTCGATTACCCACAGCCACCGTAGCCCAGCTTTTCACCTGCTCATTTGGCCTACACTCTCCCCCACTCAAAGTTAGAAGGCTTGGAAAATTCTTTTCATATTCAGAGGTATTGACCACTACTGGATTACCACATGCCTGGCCAGATTCTACAATCACAGCTTTCTTCTTCAATAAGGAATCCTGTGCTAAAACTTTCTCAACAAGGACATCCATCTCCAATCGTTACTCAACATTATTCTTTTTAGTAGCCAGTAAATCGTTAATTAGGTCATTCAAACGTTGATTCGAAGCACACTCAATTTCACTATCAACAATCACATTCTTTTTTTCCAATTTCTATATCTTTTCGCACTGCATTTCAATTACCGCTAACAAATTATCATTCTCCTTCTGCAACGAAATATCACTGGAAACACTTGTGGATACATTAATAATTTTAGGCTCAATGACTCCCCTTTCCAATAGCAAGTCCACTTTCTCAGGCATTAGGTCACTATAATCAATACTTCTACCATCAATGAATTTCTTCCAATTCACCATGAAATCATCACGAACCTGAATTCCTTTGCTCTGCTCTCCTTTCCTCCAGTTTCTTCCTACAAAATCAGCAGTAAGCAAAACCTTAGGTGGCTCCCTAATTCTTTTAGATCATCTCATTATGGAGCAAAAAATCTATGAAATCATGAATTGCAAATCAGTGATTGATATATATATATATATATTTCTTTGCTGTGTATTATTTACAATGGGGAGGATGTCCATTTTGAACCAAATATTACACAAATTCTTTGGATCTCTCTATTTTAATATGATATATCTTTACATGGAAATGGAGTAAATTAGTTGGAAGCTAGTGTTGTAGATGGAAATAAACAACGAAAGACAAAAACTTACTAGAAATTGGTTTTTAGGCTTTCGTAAGAATGGGAAAAATCAGGCAAAAACTAGTTTTACCATAGATATGAAGTGCGAGCAAACACGCCCTTAATTATTAAAAACAAAAAGAAATGGAAATGGCAAGGCCGCCAAATTTCTATGTATTTTGTGGAGTTATAAACTTTTTGGTGTTTTCGGGATATGCTTAGTATTAGAGTGTGAGCATCCAACACATAATTAATATACCAATTGAGTAACATGTTGTGTTGAGCTTCAATACTGGCCAGCATTATATTTTCAATTTTTCTTGCTATACTGGAGGGAGTAAAAAGGAAAAGGATTGCCCTCTTTATTCTTTTCTACAAGATATTTTCATACTAATTTATTGTTAAAAACTTAAATATATAGATGTATGTAAGTTAAATTTCCACCCTTTTTAATTTTGCAAAAAACATGCTACTAGTACAATTTCATCCTATTTAATTCGGAAAACTACCTAGTACTATAATGCTGAGAATGGTTGGCTCAAACCATTAATCACATATAAAAAAATTGTAGAACTTAGCATGAGTATAAAAGTGGGGGAGTGTCACCACATAGTAACGAGGCCTTTTGAGATAAAACCCCACACATGTGGCTCAAAGGTGTTTAAGTTGGGGACAATATCGTTACTTTGTGCGCGGATCGGCTAGCCCAGTTGGTACCCTGGGCCCGACCCATGTGCCGGTGGGCACAACAATTGGTATCAAAACTCGATGGTGGATCCACGTACTTGTGACGGTAGAGTCTAAGGTGATAAGTCGCTACAAAAGCATCCCGGTAGCTGGACTTGGTGGAGCCTATGGTGGAGTTAGATTCAGAAAAGCCGGGGCAAGGTGGAGATTGTTGAGAATGGTTGACTCAAATCATTGATCTCATATGAAAAAATTGTAGAACTCAACATGGTGTTTAAGATAATTAACAATTAATGGGTTTGTTAATTTTTACTTTGTCCTTTTTAAGGATGAAGGACTTGTTTTTGGACCTGTTAAATCTTTGTAAACACAATTAATGGTTTTGTTGATTTTATGTGTACTTTATGTCGTTTACAATTTCATTATTATTAGTTCTTTCTCCAAGTTACATTGTGTGCATGTATATATGTGTATATATGTATATATATATTATATTTTGGCAGGTAAAAATGATTGGGAAATTAGTAAAAGAGCAAATAATATATTTTCATAGGTTCTTGTTCACATATAAGTACAGCTGTGGGATGAAATCAACATAGTCACAGTTTTGGTTCGTGATAATGTTTAATTTGAGTCACTGTCACTGACCGTGGACATTCAGTTAAATGCATTTCCACATATCAAGAAAAGAAGAGCCATGACCCATAAAACACATCACCGGTTCTTGCCGTGATTAAGAAAATGGTTACGCCCTTACTTGTCATGGTTTGAAACCATGACCCTTGTTGTTTGTCACGAATTTCAACCGTGACAGTTAGCCACATTGGTGTAGTGTTGCTAATAAATCTTGATGAAAAAAGAAAAAAAAAGTAGACATTTTAAAATTTTGACGCAACTCAATACGATTGAAATAAGGTTTACGTTTATAACAATATAATAAATTATAATTGCTTTATGATTGTAATACTTTTTTTTGAGCAATTACACCTGGAGTGATTCGATTATGGGATCTCTCGCTAAATAGATCGTTCATCACAAGAACCTAATGAACCACTAGGCCTACCCCATAAGGCTGTAATACTTAAATATATATGAAAACTGCAAACAACAAATCATCAAATACCACTTTTATTTTATGTTAAAAAACATAAATAACTTTAAAAATCATATAAATAATAAAAATAAATGAACTTGAAGTAGGGGTACTGGTAATTTTAGAAACAATATGTAAGGAAACGATATTTGAACAAAATTAAAATTTGGTATCGTGTTTATGTTCGGAGTTTTGAACATGAAATCGCGTTCGTATAAAAAATTTGGAACCAAATTGGCAAGAAATCATAGGTATAGATATGGGTAGTGTTAACGTGTTCCCTAAGAGCACATGATAAATACTTGAATATAGAAAGAATAAATGTCCAACATGCACTTAATGCTACACTGATTTTTATGCATGACCTAATTCTTTCTATATTTAGATATTTATCATGTGCCCTTAGGGCATAAGTTAACACTTCCCTATAGATATATAGTATTAATCGTGTCTAGTCGTGTCTAAGTAGAAAATAATTACCGTTTCCACTTGTACTGGGACATATTTATTAGGATGCAATATTTATAACAGTGTATGTTTGCCGTGTCGTGTTTGTTATCTTGGTTCTTGTTGTGTTCGTGTTGATATTCTTTTTGTCGTGTCGAGTTGTACCAAGCAAAAATATGAATTGATCGACGCCCCTAACTTTATATAAGCTGCATTTCATAAAACTATTATAGTATGATTGAAGAAAGAAATAATCACTATTTTTTTGATTTCTTATGATTAATAATTTTTATTATCATTTTAAAACTTGTTGTAGGTAAAAAGATATCATATAGGTAATGGCAATATATTTTTACTTTTAAGGGTGTGTTTGGTTGAAAGTATAGAATTAGGGTAGAAAATGTTTATATTATAGGCAATTCAATTAAAGGTGTTTGATTGTATTTATTTTATAGGTGAAAAATATGTATATTTTTTTTTCTTGTAATGATGATATATTTTCTAACTTTTGGTAATTGATCGCTTATATTTTACCTAGAATTATACTTTTTGATCTTTGGTTAATTTTCCACCTTAGTTGGAATTTATTTTCTTTGAGATAGGCTAAAAAAATAAGTTCTTACTTTTATGTATTATACACTTGTAACAAGAATTTAGGTAGAACTTATTTTTCTTAAAAAATTAAGCAATCAAATACTCATAAAAAATAAAAAAATATATATTTTCTATTTTTTACCATTTTTTTCATGAAAAACAGTGAAAAATGATCTCCATTTTGCCAGATGGAGATTTCACTTTTCAGAAGTCTTTCATGATGACTGAGCTAGAGTAAACTTTTCCATAAAAGTCAATTTTATTTTTTACAGCCGGACATAAATTAATGTACCAAAAACCACATTAATTTTTCGTATAGTTTGTTCATAAGACAGATAAAAGTCATTGTTTTATGTTTGTGGTTTTCAATTTTATATGGTGTGTACACACGTCAATACGCAATTGGTTGAAAATAAAAAAAAACTGTAAAAGCTTTTTTTAAAATTTTAGAAACTGCACGCATATAAATGCAAACGTTGTATCTGATTTTATTGCCTCTACTTTTTATTTTTAGTTTTCTCATTTTACTCTTTATATTTTAGGGCCATTTTAATATATACGCGTATTTATAAATAAATAAAATTAAATTAAATTAAATACGTATTAAATTAGACACAAATTTTTATACAAAATATTCTTATTTTTATTTGTAGTATAATTAATATGCACTCTCACAGTACATGCATGTTATTATTTTCATATATTTTATGGCCAAAAAATGTGCTATTATTGTAATTTGAACCATTCTTGTGCATAAAAAATGCTAAATATGTCAAACACATTATTATTACTATCAGGATATTTGTTTTGACCTTTATTAACATCGATTAATTCTCTGTATTAGAACTGATTGTTTAATTATTTAGACTTCTATATTTTTAAGAAATACTAATTTGAAAATAATTGTTTGTACATTATATAATTAAAAATAATAGACAATTTATTTGAAAGATATTGAAAAATTAAAGCTTTGGTGAGTGATAGTAAGAGAGACTAAAAGTAAAGTTAATATGAAAGTGATACATTAACTTTCCTAAATACAAATTATCTTGGACTAACGGCATGTTTACATTTACGATTAAAAAAGATAAAAATAAAAATTAATGGTCTGTCAAAAAGATTTTGTGAATGTGGAATGTGATTCTACGCAATGGTGAATTAATGGGCTTCAGAGCATCAAATTAAAGCAGCAAAGGAACAGCTAATATTTAGTTCAACTTTGTTTCAACCAACGTCTCTATCATTTGCATTTTCTTGATATTTCTTTCTTATTTACATCACTCGCTGATTTCTCTTTCATGCGCCATCCCTATATGACAATATGCGCCGCTGAAATTCTTGGGAAGTTAAATATTCATTACATCATACTAGAAATTTTTTTCACCATGTTTATTAATATATGGACTTATAATTGTGCCTGGTAGTCGTAAAATGTATGTTACTTGTTCGATTATAAACATGTAAATGTATACTATTTGTCTGATAACAAATAAGTAAGTGTATGTTACTAACCTGATTATAGGGGAGTAAACTCAATGTCTTACTTGCTTGTCATCGAGCGAGTAATATGCACTTGTACTCACTTGTTATCGAGCGAGTAAAATACACTTACTTGTTATCAGGCAAATAAAACATGTAGTAAAATCAAGCATTTAATAGTGTGTAGATAACAGTCACCTAAATTAATGTACAAAAAACTATCTTAATTTTTCGTATAATCTGTTTATATTAGAGTATCTTCAATGGTATAATCAAAATAATAATTATAATTAATTTTAACAATGTTGACTAACGATATTACCCCAACAGTATAATCAAATGTTAGCAACCTTTTAACTAATAATTAAATCCACTCACTTTATAATCAAAGTTAACAACATTCTTTAATAACTAAAATGAGGGGCACAGTTATTTTATTAGGTAAAAGAGAATATTTTCAAATTTAAATCATCTTTTCCTACTTTTTTTGAAACAAAATTCAAATTGATTAATTGTAACTGATCAATATAATGGATCCCACAAATTTGGTTATTGAGAAAAAAAATTATTGGAAATGCCTACATTATTAACTTTAATAACTTACTAAATAGCTAATCAAAAATCTTTTTGATTATTCAATTTTAGCTATATATTACATTAGAGATGCTCTAAGACAGAAAAAAAAAAATAATCATTGTTTTATGTTTGTGGTTTTCAATTTTATATAGTGTGTACACACGTCAATATGCAATTGGTTGAAAATAAAAAAAAAATTGTAAAAACATTTTTAAAAATTTTAGAAACTGCACACACATATAAATGCGTTGTATCTGATTTTACTGCCTCTACTTTTTATTTTTACTTATTTCATTTCACTCTTTATATTTTAGGTTAATTTTAACATATACCGGTATTAATAAATAAAAAAATTAAATTAGATACAATTTTTCATAAATTTTTTTTTTTTATAATATAATTAACGTGTACTAATTTTTCCTATATTTTATGGCCAAAAGATGTGCTATTATTGTAATTTTAACCATTCTTATGCATAAAGAATGCTAAATATGTCACACACATTATTATTAATACTATTATATTTTGTTTTTTTGACCTTTACTCACATTGATTACTTCTACAATTTTAAGCAAATACTAATTTTAAAATAATTGTTTTTACATTATATAATAAAAATAAGATTATTTATTTAGAAAATAATAATAAAGGAAAAATATATATTAATGGTTTTAATGGAGGACATTCTATTTTTGGACTTAGTTTAAAGGACAAGTTTTTAACAAAGGACAATTTTTGGTCTTTTTTAAAACAATTATTGACTATATTAAATAATGTTAGTTTACTTTATTGTCCCTATTTAATATGACGAGATATTTATATTTTATATTTTAGTATGACGTAATATTTTTTATGGGATTTGGTTGAAGTTCAAATTCTAGCTTGAAATTTCTGTGTTTTTATCCGATGAGTAACAATATGTGTGCACGTTGATTGGTTGATAATGTATGGATGGGTACGGAGTAGTTATAGGGTGTTTGATGTTGTTTATCCCATTAGAAGATCTGAATTGTGTTAGTTATCACGTTAGTGGTGACAGGGTTTACTTTGGTTATTGTTGGTTCTTCTTATTGGTTTATTGCTTCAGTGTATTCCATATGTTCGTTCATTGGATCTCAGGTGTGAGAGTGAGGTAATACTCGCCATTTTTTTTAAGAATTCTATACGAATTATTGTGTATATATATATACTTCTTGTAAGTGAAGTTTTATTTATCATTCAATCTTGGTAGTTGTTTATTGAGTTTTGGATTGACGGTGTTGGAAGAATATTTTTCAAAGTCAGTTCTTTATGTGGTTAGGCATATTATTCTTAACCCATAGACTTCCATTTATATACGTTGATCTCAAACATTCAATATGGGTAGTCGTTTATAGAGTTTTTGGATTGATGGCGTTGGAAGAATTTTTTTTAAAGTCAGTTCTTTATGTGGTTAGGCATATCGTTTTCCATAATCTGCCTTCACGCCCTCCTTTGTGTGCAATTTTACTTATCAAATGGTTCTATACTGCTTTTTGGGGGGACAAGTTGGTTGGTATACTTTATTGTATGATGTTTGATTGTTCATAACTTAGACACGTTTTTTTTGTCCCTCGTGAGGTTGTGGATTTGGTATGTAGGTTGTAATTATCTAGTATCCTTACATACATCAAAGTAGACATATTGCACCATTGGTCCTGTTGCATTCAACTTTCATCGTGTATATCATATGTGTATTTTTATTGGATTTGCTTTGATTCTTTCTTATTATATGAAATCCCAGGAAACTTAAACACATTTTTTGTCCCCCGTGAGGTGGTGGTTCGGTATGTAGGTTGTAATTATCTAGTATCCTTACGCACATCAAAGTAGACATATTGCACCATTGGTCCTGCTGCGTTCAATTTTCATCGTGTATATCATATGTGTATTTTTATTGGATTTGCTTTGATTCTTTCTTATTATATGAAATCCAGATGGAGTCCAGTGTGATTTTCAGATGTAAATTTGGCGATGATTCAGCTATTTTTAGTTTGAACAATGGGTTGTCATTCAATGACTTATGTGAGGTTATTCGGTCCAAGTTTCCTGGGATTTCAACGACCGATTTTACTGTTAAGTATGTATTACCTAGTTTTGAGCCTTGTGTTCTGTTGTGCGACGATGGCATGGGATTCATGTTTGCTTTCATTCCAATTGTCATGGTAGAGCACGTTGAACTTATTCTTCAGCTAACCGGGGGGCCGAGTGATTTGAGAACAAATGTTATTTCCAGTGTTGATCCAAAATTCAGCCTTGACATTGACGTTGACGAACGGGAACAGTCCGGTGGTAGAGTTTTCTTATGTGAAGCATGGAAGGGTTGTATCACACATGTTCAGCAACGTTTTCCTGGAGGTGTAAAAGATTTTCGAATGAAACTTGGGAAATACTGTATTGCATGTGGGTTCGAGGTTGATTTCAAGAAGAATGATCATTCACGTGTTACAGCTATTTGTTCAAAGAGTGAGACAGAGGGGTATCAATGGTTTATCCATGCTGTGTTGAGACGTTTAGATGGTAGCTTTATTATCAAGAAACTTGTTAATGAGCATTCCTGCAGTGGACGCATGATGGGGAGGAAGTCAAAAATGGTACGGTCTAAAGTTGTTGCGTCTGGTCTGTCAGACAGGGTACATTTTGATAATTTGTTAATAGCAAAGGAGGTTGTCAAGAACTTGAAGCGTGAATATGGGATCACTGTTCCATATTGGAATGCATGGTACGCGAAGAAGATGGCGTGGCGAGAGGTTCATGGTGACGACGATATGTCGTATAGGATCCTTGTTCAATACCTTAAGTTGCTTGAGCAGACTAATCCTGGGACGCGATGTTGTCTTGAAGTTGAGCCTGGGTCCTTTAGGTTCAATAGGGTTTTTATTGCCATAGGTGGCTGCATTAAAGGATTTCTTAGATGTAGGCCTATTTTTTGCTTGGATGCCACATTTATCAAGAGCAAATTCAAGGGGACCCTAATGGCTGCAACTGGCATGAATGGTGATTCAGGAATTTTCGTATTGTGATCCTGTTTTGTTATATTACACATGTTTTTATTGGGCACAATTATTTTCACGGGGTAATGTTGGTATATGAATTCTGTTGGAGGACATCATCATTTTTATTATTTTTCAGGTATTTATCCTATTTATTATGCCGTTGTTGATTCCGAAAATTTCGTGAATTGGGCCTAATTTATGGGGAAGCTTGTAGAGATTCTTAGATCTCAATGTTGTGTGGTCACTATCATTTCAGATCGTCATAAAGGCTTGTGCGATGCAGTTAAAAGAACATTTTCTACATGGCCACATTCATTTTGCTTGTTTCACATAAAGAACAATATCAGATCGAAGTTTTCGGGCAATTATAACCATGTGGTGAGGGAGATACTGTTAGATATTTTCACAAAATATGCGTATGCTTGTAGGGTTTCTTCCTTTAATAGGTTTATGAAAGAGCTTAGGGAGGTTGGGGGTGGTGATATTGATGATTTTCTCAAGGACCTGCATCTAAAATATTGGGCTAATGCGCATTTTGATGGCAAAAGATACGATGAACTTAGCTCTAATGTTGCAAAGAGTTTTAATTCATGGGTTATGAAGGAAAGAAAGTTGCCCATAACCTAATTGCTTGATGGGGTGCATGTTAAGATAATGGAACTTATAAGTCAAAGGCAGCTTGCAAGTTCGAAGTGGACTTCTGTTTTTGCCCCAATATGGAGTGCATTTTGGAGGGTTATGATAAAAAAACTTATGACTGGATTGTCAGACAGGAAAATATCATGTTATTTGAGGTTTGGAGAGGGGAAACTACTCTGTTAACCTTGCAGATTATTCATGTTCGTGTGAAAGGTGGCGGGTTATTGATTTCCCGTGTGCACATGTTTTTGCAGTGGTCAAGCAAATGGGGTTTAATATATATGACTATGTTGATCCGTATTACAGGGCTGATATCGAGGTTGGTGATAACGAGTTCTTTGCGAGGCCGCCTGCTACGAAGAAGCAGCCTGGTAGGCCACATAACTCACGTTTTAAGTCGAGGGGAGAGGCAAGCAAGGGCACTATAATGTACAGCAGGTGTGGGCAGGCACAATCGTTGGACATGTACCAACCCCATTTAGAGTTATTTCGTTTCCTAATGTTCCGTACTCTATGTATTGTTTTTTTAATTGCATAACAACATTGAGTTTTTCTTAAATTGAATAAGGTGTCTATTTTTTTGCATTCAATAATAGGTATTATCATGCAGAAGATGTGGATGATTGGCGGGCGTTATCGTCGCTTGTGTACCAGTACTACTAAGAGTTTGTTTATTTTCAAACGTTCTGTTCCATCAGCATCATCATTTTTATTTTCAGATTATGATTGAGTTTGTTTCTAGTTGATTAAATTGTTTATTTTTTACATTCGATGGTAGTAATGTTCATTTGTTTGCTCATTGGTATATTATAACATGCATTTGGGTTTCTGTAAAACTTTATTCTGCAGATATATCTATCACACTGTGGTGTTCATTTTATGTGTTTAATGGTTGCATGATGATATGCGTGTTCATAAGAATCGACGAGTATGGAACAGATCAATGAGAGGTGTGGACTGTAATTGAAAGGAAATAACATATTTTATTATATAATAATATCATTACATCAGTAGTCTGGCTTCTGAAGCCAGTATTTTTTTGTTCTTAAAACGACTTCCCGCTTGAGTCCCTGTGGTTCTTGGTTGAAGTTAGGCTGCCAAAGTCGGTTGAGGGGTCACGGGGGCTTATATCTCCTTTAAAAATACCAGGGCTTAGGGGCGGAGTACGGTCGAGACTTCCGGTTATTGGTAGTCCATCAATTGGGTCGATCCCGAACGGCATTTCCTTCTCTTTTTTCTTTGGTCACTTCTTCTTCAGCGCCTTCCTTTCTTGTTTCTCCAGCCTGTCAATGATTGCCTCCTCCTTTGCCCTCTCCTTACGCTTTCGTTGGGGGATTACCTTGTTTAGATCTTCATCCTTCTCCGTTTTGGTTGGGCAGGCTGCTTGCCCTTGGACGTGTCAGCCTTCTCCTTCGTGGGGGTGGTCAACGTTTTTGTGGGTTTATCCATCTAAGTTTTTTGACGGTTAACTTTGTTTCATATATTGATGACGGGATTGTTTACTTGTGATCCTGGCTTTTATATTGATCGGGAGACGACTCTTCAGTTTACTTCAGGTTTTTTTTTTAAAAAGTAACTTCTCTTATTGGTTGGGATTGACGGTTATGCTTTCATTTATTTTGAATATTTGACCGTTATTTATAATATGACTACCACTAATTACAAGGTGAAGTCCAATTAATTTGGGGTATATAAGTTACATGCATGTTTCATATTATAATGTTGTTAAGTTCCAATGGGTATATTATTGGCCTCGTAGGGGTTTATTATGCATACTATTAACTGTAATACGGGTTTCATAAAAATCAGATGGGAGGTCCAATATGTACGACAATAATATGCATAATAATAAGTAATTTTTTTTAACTTCTTAATTGTATGTGGCAAATTGGTATTAAATCCGTCGTTTTTAAAACTTTCATATTTCAATATGTATAATTTTATTTACATAATGGGAGTATTTTTGATAATGCATACACCCATTATGTTTACTTTTATTTACAAGTCAGGCTTTAGATGGATTCGATGTAGTTTAATATGTCTGATATTGATATGTATAGAAAAAGGGTGTCAGTCCCATTCCTATATCTTATATACAGTATTTGCATATGCCAAATTGGTACTAAATGCGTCGTTATTAAAACTTCCATATTTCAATATGTCTAATTTTTATTCATATAATGGGAGTATTTTTTATAATGCCTACATGCATTATGTCTACTTTTATTTACAAGTCAGGATTCAGATGGATTCGATGTAATTCAATATGTCTGATATTAATATGTATAGAAAAAGGGTGTTAATCCCATTTCTTTATCTTATATACAGTATTTGCATGTGTCAAATTTATCACTGTGTCTCTTTTACCTAATATGTCTATAATCCATCACAAGTTGGTGCAATATGCTTACGATCCATGTATATACATGTAATCTGTGTGAAACATTTGTAATATAATAACATTAGCTAGCATATTAGGGGCATATTAAGGCAGTGTAAAATCTAAAGTAATTTTCTGATAAGGGTACCATGGTAGTATGATATCGTACTTGTTATTTAATATGTCTATCACATATTAAATGTATGATATCAATATGCTTAACTTGTTAGTTATAATTAGTTTATGTAGATAGTAAATTGGTATTAAATGTTGGTGGTCAATGTAGTTGTGCACATCGTAATATGTCTGACACATTTGATTTGGATATGGAACTTATAAATATTGAAAATTGGTATATAACGAATTTAAGTTTTCATTGTATAAACGTTGCCCTTAATTTTTCCATTGTAGACGCAAAGTGACACTATTATATTTAATATATAATGGGAAGAGACATATTGAATTTTGGCATAAACTGGAGTTTGATTATTTAAGATATCATTCTTTCGTATTATATCATATTGTTCTTCAAATTAAAACACTTACTTCCAATTTTTTCAAAGTGCCAGGGAAAAAGTTCATAAATCGTAAGCAGGGATATTAATATGCCTGTTACTCCTAATTCGATTTTTGTTTGCAGATTTGTGTCTTGTGTTAAGGTGGAAAAATGTATTAATATGATGGACATCCGTATGAAATATGGCACCATAATATCCAGGTAGATAAATTTGTAAAGTAGGTATATATTAAGCAAAATAAGTCAATAACTATATATATAATAGTCGGTAAACATGTGAAATATAATAGCATCAGATACCATCATTCATTAAACCAAAAAAAACCATACTAATGTTGTGACTAGCGTATTGGGGGTATATGACCTCGCACACTTTATTTAATATGTCTGTCACATATCATATATTCTAAAACTAGCACAATGACTAATCTAACTGTATTGGTTCTGGCAAAGTTTCTGGGTCGGTGCTTGCTGGTGCCATGAGGAACTGTTCAACCAAATGTGCTCTCATCTCCAATGAAATTTTGTTTCCAAAGCGTCCTTTCAAATGATGCCTTGCAGCAAGTTCCCTCATGTAGTACATCACAGCGACGCCGCAGTCCACATTGTTGCAATGTCACAATTGGATGGTCAATGATAGTAGTTAATAAAATGTTTAAAAGAAAAATTATTACGTAAGGGCAGGGATTGTTACCTCCCTGGATCTTGTTGTGGGCAGCTGGGGTAAGGGATGAGTTTTGGTTTCAAAGTGTTTTCAACGATCCACTCAATTGCCATTCTCTCTGGCAGTGTCAAGTCTCGTTCATCCTCTGCATCAATATTTTCATTCCATGCACTACTGTTGAGTCGTCCACTTTCTAGTATGGCCGGACCATCTCTTTTTATGTCCGTGAAAAATCTTTGTATTGATTCAAACTGTGTCAGATGTTAGTGTTTTGTTAGAGTTTATTCTGGTTATGTTTTTTGGGAGAGATTGTAGAGACATACCATTTTCAGTGCATTTCTGAAGTACTTATCACTGTCCATTGACCTAGTCTTAATGTATAGGTTGAGATGGTACCACTACAGGTCATTTAAATCTATGTATAGAAGTGAGAAATGCGCCTTTTGGGTATATGTTATTGGGACGAAAATTTTCTCTGGCAGATGCAAGCTTGTCAGTAGCTTTTTGTATATTATGGTGTTGATTCCTGATCTTCTCCCCATATACACATACATCTATATTTATCGTATGAAAGTATAGTTAGTAAAAATTTTTATAATCTTAAATCATATAATAATCAAATTAACTCAAGTAGTCACTTATGTAAATTATATTTTCAGTTACCCATGCATATGTTGACAGCAGTACTGATATGGTTGTTTGCATTGTGAGCAAACATTGGTCCGTTGTAAGCATTTGGCTATAATAATTTATGAGCTGCACCAAAAATTGAATCTCAAGTGTTTAAATGAACATATATTTTCATGAATAATCATATGTAATAGTTTTTAGGTAATGCAAACGTTATTGGTCATTGGTCCCTGTGTTAATATGGCATGGATATCGTTCATAGTGATTTCATCTCCGTCAGCGCTCCAGATTCTTGCACTACATGGTTAAATTAAAATTTATAGTTAGACGTGGATATTGTTGGTTACACATGAAGGTGAGTAAACTTACTACTTTAAGGTTTTATTCCATAGTGATTCGAGCCTTATTCTGACATCAATGGGAAGTTGCTTCGTAATTTTATTTATGTGTAGGTTCAGCTTTGGTGTTTTCTCGATACGATTTAGCTGCACATTGCCATCTTCACTTTCGTCATCAATTGTTATAGTTTCTTTGGCAAGACTCTTCCCTTTCAGCTTTGATGATAACTTCTTTACCCTTGTACTTTTACTTGCTTGCTTAATGTCATTGGCAGTGTTCTCCTTGCGTGGTTGGGTTGTTTCAAAGTGATCAACAACCTTGCTATTGTTCCTAACTCTTGTTTCTTCGTGCCTGGCTCGGATAGTCTTTACCATTGTTAGGGGTGAGACTACAACATCGGCAGATAGCAGAGGGGCCTGCATAGTTTCCAATCTTGCTTGCACAACTCTCATCTTAAGTACCACATCCTCATACATTAGATTTGCCTTTGCTATATGTTCCTTGTACAATTCCTCCCTCTTGCTTATTTCATGGCTCTTTGCCTTCTCCTCTTTAGATTTTCTGCGAAGGATTGAGCACATATCTTGCATGATGTCTGTTGTTCTTTTTTTAGCGTTGAACTCCTTCTGAAGCTGATTGTACCTGTCTTGAAGTTCTATCACAGTTTTGAACTTCTCTTGCTGAAGTGTTTCAAGCTGCTCTTCACATTTAGGAAGTTTTGCACGCATTGAATTCAATTCTCTGGTAAGGGCATCCATTGACTGATCATTACTACTTCTTGTAAACTCTGTTTGGGGGTTTTTGTTGCTACCATTGCTGGAGGTTTCATTAAACCCTTGTGACAGAATTTTAAATGAAGGTACAGTAGGGTCATTTGCACTTATTGTCTTATTTTCAAATTATGTTTTTGCAAGCTCACGCTCCTTCGAGGCGCCCTCTATTTGTAAAGAGACCAACCTTCTCCATAAACTTATATTTTCTTGCTGTATCCTCTCGTTATTCGCCATCTCCCTTCTTAACTCCCTTGTCAACCTCTCTATCCGCAGTTCATGTACCTCGTTTGTTCTTTCTATTGATCTATGGTAGTCTCGACTGCTTTCCATTTAGAACTTGTAGCTCTTTACTAATTGGGAATGCTATAGGTCTCGACTGTTGAGGTTTGCACGATCAAATTCCAGCTGCTTGACATAAGCAATGTCATATGCTGGTCTCCATCCAATGCACTGCAACGGCATTCCTTCAGTTACATTATATGTGGCCAAACCATCTGAACCTGAATCAACTGGGGTTTTTGGTTCTTCATCTTCATCTGTATTATGCAGCTCATTGCCTATTTGGTTTTCATTAGGCAATGTAGGTTCTTGCATTATTAATTCAGATTGCGCATCGATTTTTCCACGTGGACTTGATGTGCTCGTTGGTGTCGCTTTATATGATTTGGGGCCATGAACTAGCTCTTCATCACCGATGGATTCATCATGATTTTCAACATGTTCCTTTTCCAGCATTGCCATCTCTGCGTGTGGATTTTCAACAATATCTGGATCATTGAGATGCACATCAGATGGAATTGTATCTTGCGGGATATCCCCAAGCTCTTCTCCAGTTACATCAGATGGACCTGTCTCATGCTTGATTTTGCTTTTTTTAATTTTTTGTGTTATTCGGTCCGAAATCATCAAGGCAATTGTTTATCATATCATCAGTCTTGTCCCCAAGGGTTGGGGTGCTTGAGTGACATAATCGAAGCCTTCTCTTCTTGGATGGCTTTCTCAGGTCTTGGACAACATCTGATTTGTCTGGCGTTGTCTTTGGTTGGGTTTGTTCCTTATCAACCTTGTCCTTTTGCACTCTACATTCTGATGGGATTTCATCTGCCTTCTCATTTTCTGAGTCTTATACATTTGGACCTGATGGTTGGAGTCCTTCCACTGCCTAAAAATTATTCATTATTATGGTCAGACATATTATGCAAAAAAGTGGAAGGAGTAGTAGTTTATTTTTGCCACATATCTTACCTCATTAGTGGGGTCCTGGTTGTTCGCATTGTCTAAAAGTTTCGATTTCTCGGTTTTGATGCGTTTATGCATGCTCGATCGGTGTTTAAAAAGTTTGCTCCTTTTCCCCTTGTGTTTTGGGATCCTTGTATCAGGGGTTTCAATAGGATCTTCGCCTTGCTTTTATTCAGGTGTCTCACGTAGCTGCAATTATCGATATTCACAGTTTTAAAGTTGTATATCATTATGTTATGCAATACTTGATGAGCGCAAGGATAGCACTGATGCTGGATCATGGAGTGAAGGCTATGCTGATCCCATCCGGGTTCCAAGTGGCCCAATCACTCGAGCTAGAGCCAAGAAGATCAAGGAGGCACTTATGACCATGGTCCAAGAAATGATGAGCAAAGCTGAAGCATGGAGGAGCATTGAAGGGGATCGGGCTCAAGAATGGAAGACATTGCTTAAAGGCCCAATTAAAAATGTTCAAGATAGCAACCCAAGAGATTAAAAACATGTATTAGATAAATGGGCTGGGCTAGGCTTGTTTATTTTAAGTTTAATTTATGTTTAGCTTTGTTTGGGCCCAAATTATGTGAAAAACTCATTAATTTCGTTTTTTTTATTTTTTCCTACACCTAGTAGGTTTAATTATTCCTATTTAAAGGAGCTAACGCTATTGTTTTAAGCAGCTTTTGATTAATTAAGATTTTCGAGTATTTTCACCTCTTGCGTTCTTAGAACGTCTCGAGCAGCTAGAATTAAGGTTCTTGTTGTTCTTCGACTTAGCAATCAATTAACTCATCGATTGATTGTTTGTCTTCGACTATACCAAGGTTCTTTCTCGTTTTCGGGATTGGGTCGAGGTTCCACCTCCATTAACTTCGCGTGATTCCAAGGTTCTTACGTCTTCATATGTTAAGGGTTGCGGATCCATCTTGCTTGGATAGAATACGATCGCAGTTCACATCAATTGGTATCAGAGCGAATTTTCTATCCAAGTTTTATCTTTCGTTTGTTTTTGTTTTGTTTCAGTTTTCTTCAATTCGTAGACTACTTTATTCATATCTTCTTAAAACTAGGATTGTTATTTTCGATTATGAAAAAAAAAAATCGATTATGCTCTTGCTTAGTAATTTCGAATTTGTTCTACTGCGTTATTGCGAATTGAACCCTACTTGTGAATTAAACCCTACCTGCAAATCTTGCAATCCACAATCTGTTTGAAATCATTTTTTGCTAAGTGCTTTTGAATCTGTTGTTGACTGCTAATACTGCGATTGTTAGGGTTCTGTTAAGGTTCGAAACTGATAGGGTTAAGATATCGATTATACCATATGAACCCTAGGTTCTTGTTTGCGATTGCGATTTTCTTGTTTCTGGGATAAATTGAAATTGCGGTTGTTGATAACTTGCGGCTTCTTGATAGTTGTGGGTAATAGAATTGCGATTGATTGTGAGTGAATGTTCTTATCCATAAGTTTCAGTTAAAGCGATTTATAATTGAGTTTCGAATTGTTCATATTTTTCTGTTGAATTTTCGAATTCTGAAAATTTTGACTACACCAGATTAAAGTAGAAGTCGAGAGACCCAGAATCAAAAAATACAAAAATAAAAATACAAAAATTGTCGAAACTCGCAACTATTTCTTTTTGGATTTGGGTTCTATAGGGACCAAGGATTCCAAAAATTCTGTTTTCACGAGACTGAATTTTCGCTTATTTTTTTCGACTTTTCGCTTCTTATCGTGTCCATAATTCATTGGGATTCATGTTTATTGAGTTCTTGGTGAAAACATACTTGTCCTAGTATACTATTGATCTGTTTGGATTGTGATTGGTCTGTTTGGGAACCAACACGAGGGTTCTGGTTTTTTATTTGTTTAAAAGATCCAAAAGGTAAAAATTGAGAGGTATATCATTACTTTTGAGAGCTAAACACGAGCGGTAAAATCAGAGTTACATATTTTGAGTGAAACACGTAAGGGAGTGTAGTGAGGAAATTTTTATTTCTTTATATTGTGCTGATCTCTGTTTTGTAGCAATATGTCAAATTTCGATCCTAAGTTGTTCCAAAAAGCTATGGCGAGTACCTTACAAAAGATGATGAGAGATGAGTTAGGTGGCTTTAAAGAGCAGGTGGATGAGATGAGTGAGGAGTTGAGACAAATGCGGGTGAAAGTAGATAGAGTTGAGAGCGCTCAAAATGAACAATCATATAGTGCCCAAAGAAGTAGTAGACTACAGCCTAGAGAAAGGAGGGCTGAGAACGATCCTGATAAATTTTACCAAGATAGCTTTGACGATAGGGATAGTGACGTCGATTTGGTAATCGCAAACCGGCGGAATGGTAGACAGTTTAGCGGAGGAACTAATCGGGAGGATAATAACATGAATAGGATCAAAATGAAGATTCCATCCTTTCAAGGGAAGAATGACCCCGAGGCTACCTTGAGTGGGTCAAGAAAGTAGAGTTGGTATTTGCTTGCCATAATTACTCCGAGTCTAAGAAGGTGAAATTGGCGGCTATTGAATTTTCCGATTATGCACTTGTTTGGTGGGATCACTTGATGACAGAGCGAAGACATAGTGATGAAGGGCCTGTCGAGACTTGGGATGAGATGAAGCGGCTGATGAAGAAACGGTTTGTACCTGATCATTATTATCGGGAATTGTACCAAAAATTACAAGGGCTTACACAGGGGAATCGTAGTGTTGATGAATACTATAAGGAGATGGAAGTGGCCATGATTCGGGCCAAGGTTGATGAAAATAGAGAAGCTACCATGGCGAGGTTCTTGAGTGGACTAAACCGGGAGATTGCCAATGCGGTTGAATTGCAGCCGTATGTCGAGATTGAAGATATGGTGCACACTGCAATTAAAATAGAGAGGCAGCTCAAGAGGAGGGATAGTTTCAAGCCATGCCAAAGTTCTTACTCTACTCTATAGAAACAAAGTCCGTGGAAAAAGGATGACAAAGCAACCACTCCGAAACTAAAAGTTGATTCAAAATCAGAGGTTCCTAGTGGAAGTCAAGCTAAGGCAGCCCCTAACACTACTAATACTCCTACTAATCGAAATACATGGAAGTCAACCACGTATCTACTCAATGCGCTGAAGCTATGCCACTTTTGGAGGATATCGAAGAAGAGGAGAGCGCTATCCAGGGCGAGTTGTTAGTTGCAAGAAGAGCTCTTAGCGTGCAAGCAAAAGAGGATGAGGAGCAGCAAGAAAATATTTTCCATACTAGGTGCCTAGTGCTAGTCAAGGTGTGTAGCTTGGTGATAGACGGAGGTAGTTGCACTAATGTGGCTAGCACAACTATGGTGGAGAAGCTAGCATTGCATACGACTACGCATCCAAGGCCTTATAAACTGCAGTGGTTGAATGATAGCGGTGAAGTGAGGGTGAACAAGCAGGTTTTGGTGTCCTTTAGCATTGGGAATTATGAGGACCAAGTGCTTTGTAATGTGGTTCCCATGCAAGCTGGCCATATGTTGTTACGGAGACCATAGCAATATAATAGAAGAGTTAAACACAATGGCTTCACCAATAAATATTCGTTTGAGATGAACAAGAGAACAATCATTCTTGCACCCTTACCGCCACAACAAGCCTATGCTGATCAGTTGAAATTGCAAAATGAGGAAGAGCAATGAGAGATAAAAAGAAAAAGAGAGTGAGTGGTGAGGAAAAGAAAGAGAGTGAGGGAAAAAGAAAAGAAATTGAGAAAAAAGAAAGTAGAGTGGAAAAACCAGTGACTATTGAGAGTAAGTTTGAGAGGAGGCAAAAGAATTTCTATGCAAGAGCTAGTGAAGTGAAAGGAGCGATGCTTTGTAATCAACTTCTAGTACTTGTGTACAAGAAGCGCTTTTGAACACTACAACAACAACAACAACAAGCCTTTATCCCACTAGGTGGGGTCGGCTACATGGATCAAACGACGCCATAGTGGTCTGTCGTGAATCATATCTCTAGTGAAACCATTCGCCTCTAAATCCTTCTTAATAGTTTCACCTATAGTTTTTCTAGGTCTTCCTCTGCCTCTAACAACTAGGCTTCCCTCCATATGATCAACTCTCCTAACCATGGCATCTGCAGGTCTCCTCCATACATGCCCAAACCATCTAAGTCGAGATTCAACCATCTTTTCTGTAATAGGTGCCACCCCAACTCCCTCTCTGATGGTAACATTCCTGATCTTATCTTTCCTAGTCTTGCCACTCATCCATCTCAACATTCTCATCTCAGCTACACTTAGTTTATTCTCGTGTTGGCTTTTGACCGCCCAACACTCAGTCCCATACAACATTGCTGGTCTAACCGCGGTACGATAGAATTTTCCTTTGAACACTAACGAACTAAATTCTTCTTTGCCTAGTGTTATTATCTCTTTGTTGTAGGATTTTGGTGACGTCTTTCCAGAGGATACGCCAAGCGGTTTACCACCTATTCGAGGAATAGAGCACCAAATTGATTTCGTACCCGGAGCATCCATTCCAAACCACCCAGCCTATAGGAGTAATCCAGAGGAGACGAAAGAACTTCAAAGGCAAGTGACGGAGCTGCTAGAGAAAGGGTATGTGATGGAGAGTATGAGCCCATGTGTGGTGCCAGTGTTGCTAGTGCCAAAAAAAGATGGAACGTGGAGAATGTGTGTGGACTGTCTAGCCATAAATAATATCATGGTAAAGTATCATCACCCCATTCCACGTTTAAATGATATGCTTGATGAGTTGCATAGGTCTAGTATATTCTCTAAAATTGATTTAAAAAGTGGATACCATCAAATTAGGATGAAAGAAGGAGATGAATGGAAAACAGCATTTAAAACTAAATATGGGTTATATGAGTGGTTAGTTATGCCTTTTGGTTTGACTAATGCTCCTAGTACCTTTATGCGCTTAATGAACCATGTTTTGAGATCATTCATTGGCAAATTTGTTGTGGTCTATTTCGATGATATCTTAATTTATAGCAAGAGTCTAGATGACCATGTAATTCATTTAAAATATGTTTTGGATGTCTTGCGAAAGAAGAAGTTATATGCTAACCTGAAGAAGTGCACCTTTTGCACGGATAAGCTTGTATTTCTTGATTTTGTTATGAGTGCACAAGGTGTTCAGGTTGATGAAGAAAAGGTGAAGGCTATTCAAGAATGGCAAAGTCCTACAAGTGTTGGACAAGTGCAGAGTTTTGATGGACTTGCTAGTTTTTATAGGCGATTCGTAAAGGATTTTAGCATGATTGCGGCACCATTGATTGAAGTGATCAAGAAGAATGTTGGGTTTAAATGGGGAGAGGAACAAGAGAAGGCATTCCAATTACTAAAAAGCAAGTTAAGTAACGCCCCTTGTTATCTTTGCCTAACTTTTCAAAGACTTTTGAAATTGAATGCGATGCTTCAGGAAATGGTATCGGTGCTGTTCTTATGCAGGAAGGGAAGCCAATAGCATACTTTAGTGAGAAGCTAGGTGGGGCGACCTTAAATTACCCTACCTACGACAAGGAGCTTTATGCATTGGTGAGAGCGTTGGACACATGGCAGCACTATCTGTGGCCGAAGGAGTTCGTGATTCATACTGATCATGAATCGTTGAAGCACTTGAAGGGACAACAAAGGTTGAACAAGCGCCATGCCAAATGGGTAGAGTTCATAAAGACTTTTTTGTATGTGATCAAATACAAGCATGGTAAGGAAAATGTTGTAGCAGATGCTTTATCGCGTAGGTATGCTTTAATTGCTACTTTAGATGCTAAATTGCTTGGATTTGAATACATCAAGGAATTGTATTGTGATGATGCTGATTTTAGAGATATCTTTAATGCATGTGAGAAAGTGGCGTTTGATAAGTACTTTATGCATGATGGGTTCTTAATGTGTGAAAATAAACTTTGTGTACCTAAATGTTCATTGCGTGAGTTGCTTGTGAAAGAGGCTCATGGTGGGAGTTTAATGGGGCACTTTGGTATAACTAAGACCTTAGGAGTACTGCAAGAACACTTCTTTTGGCCTCACATGAAAAGAGATGTTGAAAGAATCTGTGAGAGATGTGTTACTTGTAAGAAAGTAAAGTCTAAGTTAAACCCCCATGGTCTATATACTCCATTGCCCATTCTAAGTGACCCTTGGGTTGACATTTCTATGGATTTTGTATTGGGTTTGCCTAGGACTAAACATGGGAATGATTCTATTTTTGTGGTGGTTGATAGATTTTTTAAAATGGATCATTTTATTGCTTGTAATAAAACTGATGATGTACCACGAATTGCAAATTTGTTCTTCAAAGAAATTGTGCGATTGTATGGCATGCCTAGAACCATTGTTTCTGATAGGGATGCAAAGTTTTTAAGTTACTTTTGGAAGATTTTGTGGGGAAAGTTGGGTACTAAATTGTTGTTTTCTACTACATGTCATCCCCAAACTGATGGTCAAACAGAAGTAGTAAATAGAACTTTATCCAATTTGTTGCGTGCCATAATTAAGAAGAACTTGAAAGAGTGGGAAGAATGTTTGCCTCATGTTGAGTTTGCATATAATTGATCTGTTCATTCTGCATCTAAGTTTTCTCCTTTTGAGATTGTGTATGGTTTTAATCCTTTAGCTCCTTTGGATTTATTGCCAATACCTATTGAGCATGCTAACCTAGATGGAAGGAATAAAGCTGAGTTTATTAAACAGATTCATGAGAAGGCGAGGCAAAACATTGAAAGGAGAACTGAATAGTATGTGCAGCAAGCAAACAAAGGAAGGAAAAAATTGGTCTTCGAACTAGGAGACTGGGTTTGGCTGCACTTGAGAAAGGAACGCTTTCCAGTCCAAAGGCGTTCTAAGTTGTTACCGAGGGGAGATGGACCATTTCAAGTTGTGCAAAGGATTAATGAAAATGCATACAAACTTGATCTTTCAGGTGAGTATAATGTGAGTGCTACATTTAATGTTGCTGATCTAAGTACGTTTAGTGCAGGTGACGAATTGAGGACAATTCATTTTCAAGAAGAGGGGAATGATAAGCCTAAGGATAGCACTGACGCTGGATCATGGAGTGAAGGCTATGCTGATCCCATCCGGGTTCCAATTAAGTGGCCCAATCACGCGAGCTAGAGCCAAGAAGATTAAGGAGGCACTTACGACCATGGTCCAAGAGATGATGAGCAAAGCTGAAGCATGGAGGAGCATTGAATGGGATCGGGCTCGAGAATGGAAGACATTGCTTAAAGGCCCAATTGAAAATGTTCAAGATAGCAGCCCAATTGATTAAAAACATGTATTAGATAAATGGGCTGGGCTAGGCTTGTTTATTTTAAGTTTAATTTATGTTTAGCTTTGTTTGGGCCCAAATTATGTGGAAAACCCATTAATTTAGTTTTTTTTTTTCCTAGACCTATTAGGTTTAATTACTTTTATTTAAAGGAGCTAACGCTATTGTTTTAAGCAGCTTTTGATTAATTAAGATTTTTGAGTGTTTTCACCTTTTACGTTCTAAAAACATATCGAACAGCTAGAATTAGGGTTCTTGTTGTTCTTCGACTTAGCAATCAATTAACCCATCGATTGATTGTTTGTCTTCGACTATACCAAGGTTCTTTCTCGTTTTCGGGATTGGGTCGAGGTTCCACCTCCATTAACTTCGCGTGATTCCAAGGTTCTTACTTCTTCATACATTAAGGGTTGCGGATCCATCTTGCTTGGATAGAATACGATCGCAGTTCACATCAATACTAGTTTTCTTTTTGTATGATATCATACCTCTAACACGTTGAAATTAGCATTGACTAGTAGTGGCATGAGCTGGCTGATATTCCATTTTAGAAAACCAGGTTCCAAATTTTGCCTATCCTCGATTGGCTCGATCAATGTTGTAACTTCACTTAGCCAGAACTGAATAAGTATCAATATTTAAGTTAGACATTGCTTTGGATTGTGTTACAGATTACATTTAGATAACTTATTTGTGATGCCCCGAATCCCGTTAAGAGGTTTTCACCTCCGGGATCCGGTTAATCACGGTGTCGTACGTGACGACGAGTGTACGTTATAAGAAAATTAAGTAAAAATCTATTTAGAAAAATTTCGTCATGTGGAGTCTATAAAAATATAATATCCGCCCTGTAAAACAAAGAGTAATATATATATATATCCAAGTCATTTTGAAAGCAAACATTTCGTAAAAACACTCCACATAAGATATTACTTTTAAATACAATCAATTTCAAATCCCTCTCAATAAACACCAAGTTATATAGAATACAAACGACTTAAAATATAATATCAAGCCTCTATGGCATAGTCCTTAAGTTAAAGGACTACAAAGTGGTTTGGGGTCATCAGAGCTTTTATGAACGTGCCACGCGTGTCGCCCTTGAATAAGATCCTGCAAAACTGTTTGAAAGGAGGGAATGAGCCAAATCCGGGCTCAGTGGGAACTATAAGGGTTAATTTAGAAAATAAGGTTTTTGATATGTAAACACTTGCATCTTTTATATAAAAAGAAATAAGTCATTTAATACAATATATGGAAACCATGCTATAGGGATCATTTCTCTCCAGTTTGATATTATAGTAAACAATATCGATAACCACTCTCGATTATCCAACAATGTGTAAGGTATATTTATTTCCTAAGCCAAGTATTCATAGTTACAATTTTTCTTTTAAATATATTATTTCATCCATACTTGGCTTGCTATAAGGCTTCTCACATTCTATAATTTCCTAAGTGTATGCTCCATATGATAAATCAATACCTCCCACAAATGACATAAAATATGCTAAAGAACATATACATACATATATACTTTCATAACTCTAGTATACAGCCTTAGCTAACCCCCGCGGTACACTAGGCCTAGAACTTAGGTTCCCGAAGGCCTCCAAGCTTTAAACGAATCATGTGTCCTCCTAACGAACAAACTACCCAGGGACTTGATCCTAACTTGTACTTCATTTGGAGTTAAACCCATGCAGGCCATTTTCCCAGGGACTACGCTCCAAATACTTAACAAGTGGGATACTTGTGTAGGTATGTCTATCGAAGGACGGGAGCTACACAAACTAATCCGCAGTCGGGGAAGCTATAAACCCTAGGAGTACATCCCCTCTCTCCTCCATCGGGAGGCTGAATACGTCAGTATGAATATATCACAATAAATCTTCATAATCATAATCAACCAACTAGGATTTTTCTTTAGGTCTACTGTGCATAGAGACAGCCGGCAAACTCGGATTTTTCTGCCTCCAAGGCAAGAACCCCTACCAGGTCCACCTAGTGGTTAGCCCCCAAGGCTGATATCAAACTCGGGTTTTTCTGCCTCCAAGGCAGGGACCCCCTACATGGTCCAATCCAGTCACCCAAGGACAAATATAATAACAATGATAACAATCACAATCCATTCATTAAAAATATATAAATAATCATCACAACGCGCCATCGCATACATAGAATAGATATACGATCATACATTGCTCGTATTGATATGATATACAATAGCCCACTATTCACTTATCATAATCATAATCATCGTTTATAAGGTCATTCATAGTATAATCCATTCTTTAAGTCTTATAGTATTGTCTGAAATGTGGGACTAAAATCATTTGTGTTTTATCCAAGTATTAACACATAGGTTCCCATCTAGCCGAGATCTCTGCAACGAGGTAGCTTTGTATAACTACTACTAAGGAGGTCCCAGTCTCTCCAACTAGCTTTATAATATGTTTAGGTGGTAGTGTCATATTTGAGTTCTATCTATGGTACATGTAAGCCATGACGTCCCACTTATCACATTTGAACCTACCTTGATGGATGTATGTGGGAATCTTAGGGATCCTATCCAACATGCGTATTGTGTAGTATATTTATGTATATCTATGGCCTAAAACCATTAATCAACCATAAATTAAGTATAACTCCCCAAAACCCCACTAACCTAGTTTATACACTAAGCCTCTATGTGGGTTTGTTATAAAACTTAACATATACTTGCCAATCATGTAAATAATTGATAAATAATGCTATTGGGGCAATGATATGTCCATATACATCACTAATTTGAGATATAACTCGCTCACTCACATGTAATCGCCAAGACTTAGGGTTTTATAAGAAATTCCCATTTGGGTATGAAAATCTTTGATGCGATGAGTAATAAGTTAGAAGATAGGTTTAGTAATATTGTTCCCACCTGGTATGAAGCTTTCCTCGAGCTAGATGCAACAAATCTAAGCTTTGGTGCAAGATCTTCAAGTTTATGCCAAAAGCCCTAACTTGTAGCAATGGAGGAATCAAGAGTAGGAAGATGATGAATAGTGTGTAGGAATGGTGTTTTGGGAGGATGGCTTGATTGTGGTGAGAATTACTCACAAAACCCCAAAATCGCACATCTAACCTCTCTCTAGGAGCTCTCCAATGGTTGTGTACAAATGAGGAAGAAAGGAGATGAAAGAAATATAAAAATCTCGCCCAGGTGCACGTAGTCGACTACATCAAAAGCCATGTAGTCGACTTCCACTATTCACAGCACATATTTCTGCTATTTGGTCACAGGCTCAACTTCGCACCCAATTTTGACTATCGAGGAGTGAGAATTAGGTCTCGGCCAAAACACGAAAGTTGTAGAGGGCATAGAAATGAATCCGTAGCCACAAACGAGGAGTCGTTTGGACCTCAGATGAAGAGGTTATGGCCTCTCAAAGTTAACCAAAATTAACTTTTCCGAAAAGTTCAAAACATGCAATTTACTTCCCGTTTTCGATTCGGGCCACCCGAATAACGAATCGAATGATCCTACAAACTTAATATATCTAATATGATATGATAAAGGTGTCAAGTCAAATGCGTGAGGCTCGGAACCCAATGTCCACGATCTAACGGTGATAAAGCCTTAATTGGGCTTAATGGAAGGATTAACTCGCACAAGGAAATACGAGGCGTTACATTATTTTTTGTGATTGTATGTGTATAACACTTACCAGTAATACTATTGCACATCCTGTTACAGATGAGGGACGATCCTCCTTCTTTATCATATCATCTATCAACCATTTGTGCACAACCTAAGACCAGTTCTATGAACTTATTTTGTCCAAATCATCCATCCAGTTGTGTATGAACCATGCGACAGAATTTTCCATATTTGCAAAGAGCAAAGTGGTACACAAGTATAAGCAGATTAACCTAACTGTGTCGGATATATTTTCTTAGCTTGTTCCTCGTACTGCCAGTTTCAATGCATGTTTGACATGTGTTAAATATAGCTGCCTTAGCCCTACGAAGTATCATTTTCCATAATCTGCCTTCATGCCCTCCTTTGTGTGCAATTTTAATTGGATTCCATTATTTGGCAACCCAAGCATTTGTGATACATGCATGGGGGTAAACTTATCGACACGGCTGCCTATTCGAAATGCCCTTTCATTTTTGTCAAAACACCTAATTAGTTTCATCAGCGCCTTATCTAATTTTGAGTATAAGGCCTCTGTCACTAGTCCTTCTCTGTATGATCGGTATAGTTTCCAGAATGGAGTTTTTTCCAACAAAGCCTCGTGATGCTCTCCTAATCCATTGTTTTTAAGCTCTAGAAGCATTTTTAAGAATGCAACCAGAGATGACCTGTATTGATCCTTCTTGCCAACGATTATATGCCTTTCATTACCCTATATTGGGTTACAGATAAATAATGAATTGTTTTGCATAATTAACTAATATCATTTAATGGTTACACATACGTTAATCGAACGTACTATTTGTCGCGTGCCCCTTTTTTGTTGCCTCTACTTTTTTGAGCATTTGATGCACTCTCACTCATCTCCGTATCTTTGTACGCCTTTGCCCTGATTGCAACGCGTTCCGAGGATTTTTTTATTCTACCCTGTTTAAATAGCAATCGTTTGATTATTTTTTTTATTTTTTTTAACCTGTGTACAATGATTTTTGAACTTCAACATGCAATTTGCGTATTGTATATCACAAAATTACCTTGAGTGGTATTTGTTGACTCATTATCGGTTTTCGTGGGCTACTCCTGAGCCCCCCCTCATTTGGTTTCACCATCTGTATATATACATATATATTATTTATCAATCAAAGAATAACACTTCGAAAACCAGTATACAAATATTAGCTACCATATAAGTATGAAATTTTTTTTGTTAAACAAAGAAAAATCTCACCTTTTTTCGAACTCCAAGTTTGATGGACGTTAATCCTCGTAGGTTAAGATATACTCTTTTTAACTACAAGGAGGCAGAATAGCAAGATGTTTACCTTGTTTTTATACTTGATTTGTTGAGTTGTATTTTGCCTTCTAGGGTTAACGATTTGGGGGGGGGGGGGTTTATGCTGTTTATTGTGGACCAACTGAAATTTGAATAAAGAGTTTTAGCTATCAAGAACTCGTTTGAATACTTTTTGATTTTGCACGCCTCTTTGGCAAATGGCTGAGTGTGATTTAGGGATTTTTGCTTCTCACCAGTTTGTTGGATTCTACAACTGGTAGGGTTAATCTAAGTAATTTTGTTACTGCAAATGGGTAGTAGTATTCTATGTATCTTCACCAGCTAGCTGAACTCTATATGCTCTTTGCGTTCTAATTGATAATATGTCTGTCTACGTTATGCATCAACTTGTTAGTGTGATTCCGCACGTGTCACGACGTTTCACTTGGATGATGTTGGAACTATAATTTGTCATTGTTTTGCAAATTAAATTTTCTTACCCAAAGTTACTTTTTTTTAATTGTAGAAGGTCGGGTTTCATGACTTATTCTAGTTTGGGCTTTTATTTTTTCAGACGATGAGCCAATTATTTTATAATATTACTTTCCTTGCCATGGCACAATTTAATACATTTCAACATAAGATTGCTGGCCCATTACTAATTACATACACAGCTTATTCAGATTCATTTTTTAGTGTGAGTTCTTTTTTCCCAGTGCTCTACTGCTATGTATTCATCGTTTTTCATTGTCAGATACAATAGTTTGCTCTCGTTTTTTGTTTGGGGGTTATGCTACGTATTCGTCTCTGTTGATGGTTTCCTTTATCAGCTCTCTATATATTTCTATTGAACGTAAAGATATGATCTGCTCCGTTGTACGT
Organism: Lonicera japonica; assembly: GCA_021464415.1. Taxonomy (NCBI): domain Eukaryota; kingdom Viridiplantae; phylum Streptophyta; class Magnoliopsida; order Dipsacales; family Caprifoliaceae; genus Lonicera; species Lonicera japonica. The sequence continues at coordinate 68,146,187 of CM038467.1, read as the reverse complement.
ATATAATGATTTTTTACAAGTCAGGATCAACCCGTTGTTCATGGTATACTTTCTCGAATACTAAATCCAGGTACACACTTTAACGAAATTGGGGTTTTATTGTTTGGGTAGTGATAACATGTGCCTTTAGGGCACATGATAAATACCTAAATATAGAAAGAATAAAAGCCCAACATACATTTAATGGTGCACTGATTTTCATGCAAAGACATAATTCTTTCTATATTTAGGTATTTATCATGTGCCCTTAGGGCACATGTTATCACTACCCTTATTGTTTTATCCTAATTAAATTTGTATGTATTTTACAGTGTCATTGATCCCTTTGCATAAAATTAGTAGATTTGAATATATATGCCTGCATGTGTATTATGATATAATATCAGACATATTAGATTTTGCCTTGCTGTTGTTAATATGTCTGAACATGTTGGTAGTATTTTATACATTTGAATTTGAATGTTTGTTTGTTGTCATTATCGCCAAAACTAATTCAAACTAACTTTCAAATTTGTGTTATTTTAGATTTATTATTTAAATATTATTTGTTGATAAATATGTTATTTTGATTTTTAATTTTTAATATTTAATTCAGTTTTTTATTTTTAAAAAGGGCAATAGCGGGAATTTGTTTAATTTTAATTGTATAATAATTTTAAATTATTTTGTCCTTTATTAAAAACTTGTCCTTTAAACTAATTCCAAAAATAAATTGTCCTTGGTTAGAAAAAGATTAAAGAGTTTGTACTTAATAAAAAATGCCCCTTATCTATTTGAGAGATACTGAAAAATTAGAGCATTGTTGAGTGATAATGAGGGAGACTAAAAGTAAAGTTACTATGAGAGTGGTATATTGACGGGCTGTCAATTTGAACTTTTGTATGTGCAAATTTTTTTTGGACTAACAAATTTTATTTTTTTTTTTTTGATATAAAAAACTCAGCAAACTTAATTTTGCGATTAAAAAGGAAATAAAAATTAATGGTATGTGAAAAAGATTTGGTAAGTGTGATGTGTGATTCTACGCAATGATAAATTAATGGGCTTCAGAGCATCAGAGTAATTGCAACCAACGTCTCTATCACTTGTATTTTCTTGATATTTCTTTTTTGACTACATCACTTGTTGACTCAATCTTCTCCATCACCGATGTTCTAAAAGGTGGCACTTAGGTGCTAGGCGGTGTTTGAACATTTTAATTTGTATTTAGGGTGGTGATTAGATGCCGGAATAAATTAGGCAAACTTAAGCAGGTACCTAAACGGGCTGGGCAAGCCTAGGCGAAAGCTAGTCGGATAGACTTATTTTTTTTCCTGTTTTAAAGGAGTAGTCTCTTTCTCTTTTTGTTAAAAAATTACCATTTAAAAAAATGGATACAATCTATCAATCATCATAAGTAAATTCATATTTCATTCCTCCGATTGAAACAAAACTTTAGCCAACAATTGCAATCGCTAGAAGATGTTCAAGAAGAGCTTACTTAGACTAGTTGTAACTTATAAACACACCATGCTATCTTATAACTAATATACAATTAGGGTTTGAATATTCTCTTTGTAGTTTCTTTTCTTTGCAATTCATAATTAATAGGTTTGAACTTTGACATTCGTAATTTGGTGGTATATTTGTTAATTGAACATTTGAAATTCTTTCTATGTTTATTTGAGTACTATGTTTGATTTGATGATTTTTCAGTATTTTATTTTATATATATAATTTTAGATATATTTAAAAATTAAAAATATAATTAAAAAAATCGCCTAGCCCCAACCGCCTAGGCGCACTAGGCACTAGGTCACCACCCTAGGTCCGCCTAACGCCTTTTAGAACGTTGTCCATCACTCCACATCTCTATATAACAATGCAGCACTGAAATTCTTGGCAAGTTAAATATTCATCACAACATAATAAAAAAAATTACTCGTATTAGGACATATTTATTAATATGTGGATTTGTAATCGTATCTGTTAGTCGTGAAGTGTTTAGGTGGCCGGATTGTGTTTGTGTTATAAAGAAGAAATTCTTGAGGTAGTATCTTTTTCTTCTTAATTTGTTCTTTATTTGTTGGTTGAAACCTTTTTTTTCTTTTTAGGTTCAAGAATATATCATGGCAAATAATAGCCCAACACTCCGCGAATTACTGGCGGGCCCATATATAATTGACGCGCCGAAAATACTTCCGTGCTTAGGTACCCAAGTACAGGTTGTCAAGTTATAATACTTGCTAAGTCCAAGTGTCGAACCACAAGGATAGTCGAAAAGACGATGTGGTGATTATGAGTCCAAGGTTTTGTTAAGAGAATTTAATTGGTTGATTTTAAAGTCTTGCAATAAAAATTAAAATGATGTAACAATAGATGAGAAAAGGCTAAGGCATTATAGAATTCATTTGTTTTGCAAAGTTAAGTAAAATCACCCTCATTCAAAGTTCTCAATGCAATTCCTAAGTGTTGAATATTTCACCCATTTCTAAGCAAAAGGGTTTGGAGCAAAAGCAATCCATTCCTATATAAATGCCATATAAAGAAAGGGTGTAAGCAAATATCAACATAAGTGTATCTCTCATTTTTATCTTGTGACAAAGGGTGTGAAGCAAGTGCAACCCATTCCCATATAATGTCAACCAAGATTCAAACTTAAAATACAAAAAAAGAAAAGGCAAAAATTTAAACTAGGCATTTAAGAACTCATTGTTAGTTTCCCCTAGGCAAATGACTTGATTATGAAAATGGCCAACTACAAGGAGCTAGCTCGATAAATCATAACATTTCATTTGTCTAAGATTGGGAGGTCTAGGTGGAGGTCAAACCGTCCTATATAGACTTATTTGATAAATACAAATTGAATCCTTAAAATGATTAATGAAGTTGTTTATGACATAAATTTAAAAGATCTTCTTTGGCAACACTTTAACTAAGAAGATGATGAATCTTAAAATCACATAAAGTGTAGAAAGCACTCAACATATCATTAAAGTATTTAAAGATTAAAATCTCAAATTTATGGTGTTTCCATGAATATTCAAAGACTAATCATGCTTGGCAATGAAAAGCATCTCATCCAAAGAAATAATGGACATAGGCTAGTAAGAAATACACAAGTGTATCATTTCCTCATTAATGCTTGAGATCTATGTATACAAAGTCAAATCATCATATGAAAATTATCTTACTAGCTTATGAATGATTGAAAAAATGGAGAAGATGAAAAATTCAAAAAGTATTTAACAATACTAACAAAGGAATGAGAATTGAACTTACATAATTAATGCATTGCAAATTTCATCTTTTAGCCTTAGCAAAGAAATTTACTCCATAATAAATGTAGAGACAAGAATTATAAAAGTGAACTTCATTTCTCTCTTTAGAAAAAACTATTACAAGCTCTCTAGAAATGAGTGTTGTGTTGGGTGCCAAAAATAAACAATGCTTTTTTTTTTTTTTTGGTGGATAAATTCATTATCTTGGATGCTCTTTAATCACATGGAGAATTCCACTTTCTTGGATTCCTTTTGTCCATGGAAAATTCCACCATTGTATTAAATACAATATTTCTTGAAATCTAAAGACACCAAAATAAACAAAAAATGTGCCTTTTCAAGCATTGTTAAATACAAAATTGCTACGAGACTAATCGCGAAATAAGTTGGCAAACCGAGTAGTTTTAGAGAAATAAACACGTCAAACAACTCCGAAAATGAGCGTATGAATGACAATATTAAGCATTTATCAATAATCTTGTTTATTGTTGACCTTAAATCAAAATTTAATATGTACATTATCTTACATTTTTTTGTAGACTTTGATTATTTAAGGAAAAGGGATTATGCCAGATTGGCAAATCTTATCGAGGAAGTGCATTCTGCCTTTTTTCTCCCTGATATTTTGTTTTCAAATTCGCCTAAGCTAATGAACCTTTTGAAACTATTAAGAGAACCTTTGGAGTAAGATTTACTTAGTATTTCTCTCACTAAATCCAAGATAAATTATATTTGTTTTCAAATTTCACTATTATTTATTGTTATTATTAGTTTAATAATTATAGATTTAATTCTTGGACGTGTATCTATACCAATCTATACATGCAGATATGTAGACCAGATCCACAAGCACTATTGCTTGTGAGGTTTCACAAGCAGACGACATTTTATGACTGATTTTCGTTATTAGCAAGCTTATGATCCCTTTAATAAAATGACGTATCGCCAGCTTAAAGCCATGACTTCCTTCAGATTCAAGAAGAAGTATCCCATGGTTTCTGGAGGGGCTTTGATAACGATACATTTCTTAACGGACATAATGGATGGCAATCCAGCAGGCGAAACTCAGGACAACCGCCCATATAAAAACACATTAGCTACTTTCATAAAATTCATCCGCGATGTGCTCATTCATTGTTCTCCAAATGGCGATGTAAGTCATATGTACGTGTTTCTCTCTCTTTCTTCACACACACACACACACACACACACACATATATATATACATATATTACATTCATATATTCTAAACGTGTTTTATATGTAATAATAGCTTAATTTCTATTGTACATTGGACATGGAGTGGTTTATATACGAAGAATTTCCATTTTACCTGCACCTGATATGCCAAATTCTTCTGAGCCTCGATTTGTTATTCGCCTATGAATGAACGTATGCGCCCAATGTTTTCTCTTTAATTTTTTCTTTTAAAATTGTAGAGGCTTTTAATACAATTATTATGTGTTCTTTTAGTAATATGTCATATTTATATGAATTAATAGATATTTATTATGCTTCTTTAATTTATTTAGCAAAAGAGCTAGGCTTGTAACTAAATCGGGACATTCAATTGTTGATTTCCTTTTATGAATTTACTTTTATTTAATTACTTTTTTATCAGCAAGCTTTTTCTCTTCACATTATATTTGTACTACACACCATGAATCATGAATGTATATATATATTTATTGACATAGATTCATTATTGTTTAAAAAATTTAGGTTTAAAATGCTTTTTTTTGGAACTAATCATTTAATTTAAAGAGTAAGATAATCTAATGATTCATCATTTTATTATGATTTTGGAACTAAAAAAACTAATATTGTGTAAGCGTTGGATCAATATATTTGACACCACTGTAAACTCTTCTAATTAATTAGTTTTGGTTCATAGAGATCGAGATCGTGAATCTATGAATGTGTTAAAATATTGTGGGATAAATTATAATTCTTTTTTTTTTTCAAAATGAACTGATCAAGAAACAAAATTGTGTAGATGCACTAAAAAAGTTACATTGTACAAATTGAAATCTTTACTAGATTTGGATGTTTGGATCAACCGGATCGGATGATCATACTCTTCTTCAATTGAGAATTATTGTTCACTTTCTTTATTATTTGTGGAAAATATTTATTGGTCATATATTTTGATGGGCGAGCTCATACTAGTTTTAATTTATTGACTCAATTTCTTTTTTTCTTATGATTGATCTTCATTATCGGAAAGCTTATCATTCCTTCAATAAAATGACGTCTCGCCAGCTTAAAGCCATGACTTCCTTCAGATTCAAGAAGAAGTATCCCATGGTTTCTGGAGGCGCTTTGATGGCGATACATTTCTTAACGCACATAAATGGATGGCGATCCAGCAGGCGAAACTTAGGACAACTGCCCATATAAAAACACATTAGCTGGTTTCATAAAATTCATCCGTGACGTGTTCATTCATTGTTCTCCAAATGGCGATGTAAGTCATTTGTACGTGTTTTTCTCTCTTTCTTCACACACATGTATATATATATTACATTCATATATTCTAAACGTGTTCTATATGTAATAATAGCTTATTAAAATATACAATTGAGCTTTACAATTAGGGATCACCCTTCTCTAACTATCAGTCCCTTAATTTTTAAATTGGCCCCAAAAAAAATATTTAGATCTACCCACTCTTATAAATAGTAATACATGTGAGTGCGTGAATCATGGTCACATTTTTTTTCGCGGGAAACAAAAGTTTCGCGCAAGACATAGGCTAACCGGAGGATCGGAGTTTCAACTCTCTACCGATAAATCTCAATCTCTCGCCCTTTCTAATTTGGTAAGGATATCGCTCTCTCGATCTCGATCCTAGGGTTCTACAACTCACCTTCATCTATTAGAAAAGGCTTATTTTTACTTGTTTAGTAGGTTTGTAATCAGGGGTGGACCTAAAGGGTATAGGTCGGACTTCGGCTCTGGGGAAAATTTTGAAAAACTTATTAAGACTTGTTTTTTCTTTTTCTTTTTTTAAAAGTTAGTATAAACTCGCTAACCCCTCTGAAGATGCTGGGTCCGTCCCTGTTATTACACATCAAGGAAGCAATTGAAATTTTCTCTTTTTGTTTACGCAATTAAGGAATTAGGTATGTAAAAATCTAAGATACAATCCGTGAGTTTGGAAAGTAAATTTTTTTCTCCATTTTTCTAAAAGGATGTTGCTCTCCAAGGTACCCTATTAGTGCATGTTTGGTTTGTTCCCGAAATTCTAAATCGATAAATTCACGATAGGAGTTTTTTATAATCCATTTAAGAGGTTGAATAATAAGTTGATGTGCCTCAAACATTCTATGTGAAATTACAATTTTAGACTACAGGAACGAAAAACAACTTTGAACCAAGTAGTACTAAATTTTCCTGCACAGTGTAATAGTATCTGTCATCCACGCTTTTAGTATTTGCCGCTTAGACCATCTCCATTGCAATGTCTAAATGGCCAAATTTGGCTTTTTTATTGTTTTATTGGGTAAGGTAAAAAGGTAAAAGTGAAGCCAAAAGTGTAAACCAAAGCCAAAATTGGCTCCCGACAATATTTTAGCTCGGACGATTGATCAAACGACGGGGCAGAGTGGAAGCCTCTCACGACACATCATGTGTCGTGAGAAGAAAAATAATGCTTGGCCGATCAATGATGTGTCGTGCGACACATCATTGAAAATCCCTTGGACGATGCATTATTAATCGTGGTATACATTCGGACGATTCATGATGTGTCGTGGTACACATCATGAAATATCCCTCCGTTGGTGCTCTTTCCAGTATTTATAAACAAGCTCCGATGCCAGAAAATTTTATAGCAGTAAAATAGCTTCAGTAGTACTATCTCAAAATTGTTGAAAGCTTTGAATAAGTGTTCTTTCAAATATTCAATTGAGCTTTCTCTACTGTATTCTCATATTATTATTTTTATTGTGTAGGTTATGAAAAAAAACTTTCATCTTTCATTCTACGTATCGTAAGATTTTTATTTTCAAATAATTTATCTCTATAATTTTTAGAATGTCTAGATCTCGTGGAACAAATATGACACCATTTGAAGATGAAGCTCTTTGTCGAGCCTATATTCACGTCAGTCTTGATTCGGTAATTGGTGCTAATCAATCTATTGAAAGAGTATGGGAATCGATTGCGTTAATTTATCATGAGCAGCCAGGTATCGTATCTAAAAGAACTCCATGCTCTCTCAAATCGCGATATTCTACAATTCATAAATGTCTAATGTTGTATTTATCAAAGTTATCACATGCAATGAGTAATCAAGGAAGCGGTACAAATGAAATGGACTGGGTAAAGTTGCATTCTATCAAAACTATTATTTTCGGTAATTGTATTTTTTTTGTAATTATTTTATAATATCCTTTTTTTATTTTTTAATGCAGGTTAGAGAAGCTCGGGAGAGTTACCAAATAGAAATGCAAAAACCTTTCGTTTTTGATAGATGTTATGAAATTTTAAAAGCACACAGGAAAGTATGACTTAAAGACAACATCATTAAATACACAACGGTCTCGTTTTGACCCAACGGATAGCGCCGGTGGATCTTCTTCGGTTAATCTAGGCAATACATCTTCCCCCATTGATATCGAAGGTCCAGATGAGAATCGGCCTACGGGAAGAAATGAAGCAAAATTACAAAAAAAAAGGAAGGAAAAACAGAAAAGTCTAACTATTAGTTCTGCTTCACTTGAAAGAGCACAAAAATTCTCAGAACTATACGAAAGTAATTTGGCTTTACAAAATGCTGAGCAAAAAAGTATGCATGAAAAAATGGAACGTCTAGTATTTTGCAGGGAAGAAGAACGAGAAAGGAATAATCGTGAAGAAGATAGGAGGAATCGCGAAGAACAAAGGCGCATTCGAGAAGAAGAAAGGCAGATTCGAGAAGACCAAAGACTTGAACGAGAAGAACAAAGAAGAGATGCCGCCGAGGAAGCAACATTAATGGGAATGGATTTAAGTCGCATGACTGATCAACAACGTGAACTTTATGATTATCGGATTCAAGAGTTACTAAACCGAAGACGTCAACAAAGTCAAGCGTCGCAAAACTTTTCTCGCCATTTTCCAAATTATTAGGGAAAATAATTATCTGCTAATGCACTGTTTTATTTTGTAAGTTAATTGCTTCTTGTTGGACTATTTTATTTTAAGTAATGTCTTTTTATTGAACTATTTTATTTTAAGCATTGTATTTTTTCCTCTTTATTTGTAATGTTTAACTGTTTTCTATTAAGGAGATATCTTTTTGCTTTATTATTTCACATTTATTAATATAATAAATATTTCTAATATATTTAACATTGAAATATTCGATTATTTCACATTTATTAATATAATAAATTGAGAAAAACATTTATTAATATAATATAATAAACATTTAAATATCCGATAACATAATATAATTTAATAAACATTTATTAATATAATATAATAAACATTTAATCTAATATATTATTTCACATTTATTAATATAATAAACATTTAAATATATTATTTCACATTTATTAATACATAACATTTATTAATACATAACATTTAAATATATTAATATACTAAATATATTTGATGATTTATGCATCAGATTGTGCATATAGTTGCCAAATGTGTTCAACTAAATCTGCGCGTAAACGGTTATGAATGTCAGCATTTGTCATTTCGGCCCGACGATTAATATAAGCGTTGAACACTAATGTTGGATCTCGTTGCATTTCAGGCAGATCTTCAATTTGATCGTACACACAATCCCAATTTGTACGACGTTCATCTTCAACAATCATGTTGTGTAATATTATACATGCTTGAATCACAATGGTTAGCGCGTCCTGATTCCATAACCTGCCAGGCTGACGGACTATGGCAAACCTTGCTTGTAGAATGCCAAAAGCACGTTCCACATCCTTTCTCACACTTTCTTGTGCTTGTGAAAAAATTTTCTCTTTTTGTGTGTTAGGCCTCTTCATACTTTTTACGATAGTTGCGTAACATGGATAAATACCATCTGCTAAATAATATCCCATGTTGTATTGATTGCCATTTATTTCAAAAAGAATTGGCGGAGTTCTACCATGTAAAAGATCTTCAAAAACATGTGATCGGGCTAAGACATTTAGATCATTATTAGCACCTGGCATACCAAAATATGACGACCAAATCCATGTATCGTAAGATGCAACTGCTTCAAGGATAAGTGTTGGACATCCCTTATGCCCTCGGTATGCACCCTGCCATGCAACTAGACAATTTTTCCATTGCCAATGCATACAATCAATACTTCCGAGCATTCCCGGGAATCCTCTTGCAGCATTTTCTGAGGATAATCGTTCTACATCTGCCGAGGTAGGAGCTCGAAGGTACTCTGGACCAAATATTCCAACAATGGCAGAACAAAATCGCTTCAATGATTTAATTGCTGTGGACTCACCTATTGCCAGATACTCCCCCCATATGTCGGCACATGCCCCGTAGCACATGTGGCGTAGCGCTGCTATTATTTTTTGATGAGGAGTTAACCCTTTTCGCCCTAGAGCATCTGCGTTTTGCACAAAGTAGTTGTCGTAATTAACCACAGCCTCTAAAATTCGATTGAATAGAGGTCTGCGCATGCGAAATCTGCGACGAAAATCACTTTCTGGATATACTGGATTTTCACTGAAGTAGTCATTCCATAGCCTTTCGTGAGCAGCTTCCCTTTGGCGGTGCTTTGTTCTTCTCAATGTAACTTCTGTATTTTCAAGAGTATGAATATTCGCAATAGCGTTATATGTTTCTTCCTGATTATACGCAATCGCAGAAGCATCTTGCATTCTGTTTAAATTCGCCATCATTTGGGTCAAGAGCATTATTTCTTCTTCGTTGCCATCTTGCCCGAAATATTCATCATATGAACTGGACATCTACTATATTTATTTTTGATAATTTATGGTGGGAGAAATGAATTATACATCTGATGCTATGCATTTCTCAATATATATAGGTAGTAGTGGGTAGCTAAATTATGTAGAATGCACAGGGGAAATATGATGGCAAAGAAAAAGTGGTTGGTGGGTGGGAGGTTAATATAATAAAGTTGTGGGGCCATTTGCTTTATTATTTCTTTGGTGGCAAAGAAGTAGTCATTGATGTCTTTTGTTGGTATTTCATTTTTGCTGTCGGTGGTGAAGACTTTGTATTCTCCATTTGCTTTATTATTTCTTTGGTGGGGCCATTTGCTTTATTATTTCTTTGGTGACAAAGAAGTAGTCATTGATGTCTTTTGTTGGTATTTAACTTTTGCTGTCGGTTGTGAAAACTTTGCCATCTCCATTTGCTTTATTATTTCTTTGGTGGGGCCATGAGGAATCAACTTTATTTACCATAGATATTTTATTATGTACATCAAATTCTATATGAATTAGTACACACAATTTATAATAATAGTAATTGGCATTATTTATTTATAATATATTTTTTACAATATCAACAGTACATGTACTAATAAAATTTACCAAAATTTATATCTGACATATATTAGTTATCATCTAAACCGGGCCATTGAGAATACGTTTCATTTGCATCCTGATCAAAATTTGTACTTGGTCGATAACCTCCATTCCTTCGTAAAAATTCAATCTCAGCTTCCTTATCTCTTAATTGGCGAGACATTTCCGTACTATTAGATAATAATATAGAACGCAACTGGTTAGAAATTGTCATTGCATCGATGTACATTTCTCTCCAATTTCCTCGGCTAAATGTCATTGCAGGTGGGACATTCAGATTAGTTGCTTCACGTTCGAAAGGCAAAGTAATTGTTTCACCAATTGGAGTACAAATCTGGTATGTCCAATCAACTTGGGATGGCTGCGATGATGTAGAAGCACCCTGCGTATCATATACGTGCCCTTGTAACTCATGTGGGGTACATGGCAATTGTACTTCATTTCCTACTAATTTATGAAGCCCAATTTGATCGGTGTTTACCCCACGACTAAGTGCTGCCAATAATGGACCATGTGATACAGCTGCCCAATACTCGGTGTACTGATCTATTATAGCTTCATTTATATATTGCGTGGATGGTATCCATTCACCTTGAGATAAAGCAACATAGAGTTCACGAGAAACAGTTCCAAGTTTTTCTGGAGGATCATTAGGGAGCGCAAAAACTCCATATATTTGTTTGTTGCACCGATCACCTAAATACCATGTTCCACCAAGCTGTGGGTCCATTAAAACAAACCGAAATCTTGACATATTGTATGACATGACATTAGTTGCAATTTCTAAAGCTGTTGAATTCATGTACGGTTGCCAAATAATTGACTGCATAGAGCGCATATCCAATTGTTGATTTGCAATATCATAGTTGAACCGCACAGCATTTCTAGATCTTTCATTGTAATTTATCTTTGACCATCTATGAATTCTGGGCCACGTGTCAACAAGAGGTTCTTTTAATATTGGACAAGTTGTGCCGAAGTGTTCGTAATAGAAGTACTGAAATTAAAATTGAATACATAAATAACACATATTAAAAAAATATATATAAAAATTAATATGTTGAATAATAAATAATACCTCTATCACCTGCCAAAAGCAATTTACGCTTTTCATTTTTCTCCGGCACACAGCATCAAGGCAATGATATATTCTGGCTAAAATTGCTGACCCCCAGTCATAGTTGCCAATATTTTCCATATCTATTAAATAATTTAACCAGCCAATTTGGCAAGTATTACTTGCATTTGGAAAGAAGATATATCCGATAACATAAAAACAAAATACCCTAGCAATAATGACTGGTTCAACAACTTCTGTTATTCCATCAGCTAATAGATAATAGGCTAAATCTGAACCTTTAATGCAACCTGAATCAATGGTGGCATGAATCATTGGAAAAAATGTCTCCAATGTATTCTTTGTGTCAACTAATAGTTCCCCATCACTATACGGCGGAAGATCTAATTTTCCTCCAATTGAAATTCCTATATTAAATTGAGAAAGTGGTAAAAATGTATTAGATAGTAAAATTTTGCGTTTAAAAAAATAATGCATAAATAATTATAATAAATAAAAATCGAACCTGTTATCATTGTGAAATCAAACGGTGTAAGGCCAATCTCACATGTAGGTAGGTGAAATGTATGTGTAGTATCCCACCAACGTCGAATACAAGCTTCTACAACACCACGGTCTGATTTTGGCATGTGAAGCGAGAAAATTGTTGACCACCCGGCATTATCGATTAAACGTTTTACCTCATTATTATGCGATAAGGTAACATATAATTCATTGGCTGTGTGCCACGTCGATCGTATCGCGAAGTAATTTCCAGATTTTAATTTTTTAACTTCAGGGTTTGAAACGTGGTATTCGTTATCAACAACACGTTTGTAATTACCTAATGAAATTGAACGTGATTCGGGTTCATTTTGTCGTTGTGTCGACCTACGTCTTGCGCTGCTAGGTCTTGCGCTGCTAGGTCTTGGTGGATCATTACTAGACCCACTTTCATCTGCCTTCCTTGTCGATTGTTTGGCAAACATTCTCTTGATTGATTTCATTCTACACAAAATAAAAATTAGATGTTATGAAATATCTAAAGATATAATTATTGAGAGATAAAGATCAATAACAAATAAAATAAAATTTGTAAAATAATTTATACCTTGAAAGAGAAAATTTACGGATGAAACTGAAATTAATACAACGAAGTGATATAAATAAGATGATTGCGGACGTGATGTAGTTGATGAGAAGAAATGATGAAGAATACACATAGAATGATAAAGTATATATGGATGAAAATCTATGTGAAGACAAAATATTTTCAAGGCACCCGTGAAGGCATAGGCTTTCATTATTTTAAAAGAAGAGAAAGCATGCAAGGTACACAAAGCATGCATGCAATAATGGAATGGAATGAAGACAAACCAATCTATTCTCGGAAATGGAAGAAGAAGAAAAGAAAAAAAAAAAAAAAAATGCCTGCCACGACACATCATGTGTCGTGGCTATCAAAACCGTGAGACGATGCACCATGTGTCGTGCGACAGCTTCCTATTATGCCCCGACATATGATAAATCGTCCGAGTTAAATTTACCATCTCTTGCGCTGCGCCTCTCTGTTTTCAAATAGTAAAAATATACCATTTTAGCATACCTTTTTAGCTTTCCCATTAAAGATGGTCTTACTATCTTCAGATATAATTTGAGGACTACATCCTTCTAAAAAAACAAAGTTGTGGAGAGCATCCTAAAAAATTTTAAATTTAGTATATATATATTCCATGATGTTAAGGACATTTCCAAAGATGGAATATATGTATACATAGAGATGAACTCGTGTAAATGACTGAATTTTTTAATAAAATTTGAGAATGAGTACATCATGTCCATCAAATCTAAATTTGGTTGAAAAACTGTTATATATATATATATTTGATGAAATTTGTGTAACAACCCGGTCCCACCTCAGTACGATATTGTCCGCTCTGGGTAGCGTCCTAGACCTCAGTACGATATTGTCCGCTCTGGGTAGCGTCCTAGACAGGCCTCAGCCCCAGGACATCTACCTTCACGGCTTTGTTTCTGGGAGCTCACGACCAGCTTCCCAGGGGGTCACCCATCCTGGGATTTCTCTGGTCCAAGCACGCTTAACTTCGGAGTTCTCATGGGATCCGAAGCCAGTAAGCCTCCCAAAAGGCCTCGTACTTAATTAGCAACCATATCTTTACTTATATGGGTCTCCAAGGATCCTCCAACTTCCGGTGTGGGATGCCCCCTTTGAGCTACCATTCCTCCACACAAGGGAGTACTCATCACTCGAGCTACCATTCCTCCACACAAGGGAGTACTCATCACTCAGGGCGTCACATCCTTCCCCCCAAGGGAATCGACGTCCTCGTCGACACACCGTACTATATGGGGTCCGCTCTGATACCATTTGTAACGACCCGGTCCCACCTCAGTACGATATTGTCCGCTCTGGGTAGCGTCCTAGACAGGCCTCAGCCCAGGACATCTACCCTCACGGCTTTGTTTCTGGGAGCTCACGACCAGCTTCCCAGGGGGTCACCCATCTTGGGATTTCTCTGGTCCAAGCACGCTTAACTTTGGAGTTCTCATGGGATCCGAAGCTAGTGAGCCTCCCAAAAGGCCTCATACTTAATTAGCGACCATATCTTACTTATATGAGTCTCCAAGGATCCCCCAACTTCCGGTGTGGGATGCCACCTTTGAGCTACCATTCCTCCACACAAGGGAGTACTCATCACTCAGGGCGTCACAATTTGGTAATTAGTACCATCGTATCATTTAAATTCAATCAAAACCTTCAATCGGGAATTGAGTGAGATGAAAATTGATGTAATGCGCCTTTTCACCAGATGAATTTTTTGATAACTCATTTCAGAAAAGCTTAGGCTTTACTCGTATCTATCTTAACAGAGCCCTATATACCTATTTTAACCTGGTTTTTATTGAACGAATAGCTAAAAATTTTCTACTAGGGACAGAGGCAATTTGAGCTTCATCAATAGGAAAAGGAATTCAATCAGTTTGCAATTAGGCTTAGTAATTGATTACAAGTGACGTTACTGATAGGCCTAGAGTACTCACCCAACCTTGAAGGTTGTTTACATTTGGAAGTCTCTGAGGTCTACACTGCTTGCATTGAGGCCGTTCTAGACTCCTGAACTGATTCTTTACACCCATGCCCAAACATCCAATATCCAGCAAAATAAAACTAAGCATCCTCAGTTATATTTTAAAATTTTGAGCACACAGACATGAGAAAAAAGGGAACATTTGTGTAAGATCATCGTTACTATAGTACAATGCTCTATTTATCCTAACCTTGTATTGTTCCATGCGAAGAAATGACAGTAAAAGTCCATCAATTTTTTCAAGCCATCGTCGCCTTTTTAAAATTCACAATACAAATAGTTGTACTGAAGTAAAAATGAAAAAGGGGACAATAAGTGAAACCTTTTTGTTTTAAATGAAATTAACATATAACAACAAGCTTGCATTGTTTAGCTTGAGTTCTCCACATTTGTTTTCTTCTTACAAATTATGTTAGGTTTTAGGTTTTTGGATTTGAGGTCCCAATATTTGTTTTGTTGATATATTGCTACTTAAATTTGTGTTGTTACTACATTTATAAATTTGTTGTTGATAAATGTATTAGTTGTTAAAATTTTGATTTTTGGAAACACGTGGAATTATGATACCTTGTTTCATATGAATGAAAATATAGCGATGTTATGACATGCTATTGTACATGTCCATTGCCACTGTCCGGAGGACACACTATTGTCTCTGTCCTACTTCGATCAGTGTTTAGAGGCAGTCTCTTTTATGATCTCTATCTAACCTCCCACAGAGATTAGCAAAATCAGGGAGTCAAAGGGTCTTAATTTCATACTCATTGTGGGCCATCACTTCTCTTGAAGCTTTTAGCATATTGTCTATTCTCTGTCCTAACTCTTCCTCATGTGATGCAAATAGAAAGTAGGATGAGGAACGACACTCACACAGAGAAAAGGAGAGCGACGATAGAACATCTGGTACTTGATAAAGCAGAAGGATAGCTTTCTACACTTGATGATGCGTTCTCATTGGTTCGGTATTGTAACATATTTGTTCAACTGAGATAACAGCCTAAAACTGTCTTAGAACTTTATCTTATTGAAACTAAGATAACTACTCTTGTTTATACCAAGTTTGACAACTAATTTGTATTTCACTTGTTTTTCTTATTATATCATCCTCAAACAATTGCATATTCAACTTAATCAAGTTCTTGATTTCGGCCTTTTAATTGTGATTAGTTCTAGAATTTATTATTTTGTGCAAGTATTTCTTCTAGAATATTTTGTTTATTTAACTAACATTTCCTTTGTTTCTGTATATCTCATGCGTGTAACAATGGAGCTTGATGGAGGTAGAGCTTTTATCATACATAAATACTCTCAGTCAACAACATCTAGTCTTTGGTATGATGTCACAATGTAAGTATAGTGAGTGACCTTTTGCTATTGTTATTGTTGTTGTTCTGTTATCATTATTTTAGTATGTATGTGGATAATGCTTGTCTTATTTGATTTTGATGTGTTTTACAACCTAGCATACAATTACATTGTTGATGGGGACACCCGACTCTTTATTGTAGCCCGTGACTGAGAAATTAGCACTTGTTTTACCCTATTGCGTCGCTGCCCAATAAAAGGTACTACAAGTTACCGAGAAGTTACTGAAAAACTTAAGGGTGTTTTTGGATATTTTTTGTTTTGGGTACAATAGTGATGTATATTTGAATTCTTAACTTTTGTCTTTCCCCTATTCTTTATGAGAATTGATCAGAATATTCCCCATGTGTTCGTTCCACGTAAGGAAGCTCTTGCAAATGTTTCTCGTACCGGAGCTAGCTATGTCCCTTTCTGTTCTATTGTGAATGTGTATAATGATGGTTATTTTGACAATTTCTTGGTAAGTGTTAAGTGGTTATATATATAAAATAAATTTTGTATTTAATTATCAACTTACCAATTCTTTATGAAATGCAGCACACTATTCGGCAAGATGGACCAAATGTAATGCTGCCCTCCAACTCCGGCATCTGTGAATCTGTTGGGAGAGAGTCAAAATAAGAGATGAAGATTTCTTAGTATTCAGATCCTTCCTTTTGTATTAGAAATGTTTTATTGATGGACTGTACATGAAATAGCTGAGTTAGAGTTACAAGCACTTTTCGCAAAAATACTATTATCCTTAAATAATAAAAGCTTTTCCAATTTTGGGGGGGGGGGGGGGGGGGGGGGGGACATGCAACGTGCTGCTAAGCGCTAAGTTTCATTTTAAAAAAAAAATTAATTAAAAAAATCCGTTTTGGACAAACTAGTCTATCATATAAATTGTCATATATACAATCTCCCTCTTTACCAGCACTACCTAATTAAGTTGAACAATCCTTGATCTTTAGGGTTTATATAGTTTTTGTTAATTGGCATTTTCAAAGTTTTAGAAATAACATACCCAATATTTGGTGAAATTTATCAAGAAATAGATTATAAGGTAGGCATTTCAAAACTATACCCGTATTCAGATTGTAATTGTAAAATCTGAATTTAGACATAAATTACATAACAAATGAGAGACAAATTTAGCTGTCGGCTCGAACTTTGAAGCTTTCATAATTCCCAAGTGGTTTTTTGAAATAAATCAGTGTATTTAGCTATGCTAAGGGCATGCATGAACGGAATTTTATGAAATAAGCTAGTTAGCCACATAAAAGCACATGAGCACTGTGTCTTTGGATCATATGTAGTCAAATAGACACGCAATCATGGGCGTAGCTGTGCTTGGGCTACCCCGGGCTGTAGCCCGGGTCTAATTTTTTTTTTTTTTTTTTTAGTAGTAGACTTAAATTTTATTTATAAATATATGTGTATATAAATGTGTATAGCCCACCTCATTTTTTCTAATATTACTACTCTACACTTATTAAAATTTTATCAATGCATTTACCACCTTCATTTTGATTCTATTAAGGAGCACAAGGTTCAATTACGATAGGCTATTATGTCTTTTTGTTTGTATTGATGGCGTACATGGCTAGATATAAGGAGAAATTATTATATTTTTTTGTATATTTTTGAATATTTCATATCTGCACTTCCAACGTATAGAAAAAGTTGGTATCTTTTGAATGCATTTGAATTTATTATAGTTGCATTTTGGTTTGTTATATTTTAACGTTGTCATTGTTTAATTCTTAGCCCGGGTCATTTATAATTCCTGGCTACGCCCCTGCACGCAATCCTAATTTAAGTTAGTTATATATAGTAGATATTATCGTCTACAATTTTTCTTCCTTTTTACCACCGCCACAAATCATAATAATATTAGAAGCTTCTTCCATAAAAAAATGCACAAACCCATCCACCACTTTCACAACACTACTTTCCTAGATATATATCTATGTATATACGGAAATTTTCAAGTGCGGATCAGTCCGTACGATCCGATCCTTTTTATAACATTTTTTCATTGTAAAAAATATCTCCAATGTATTTATGACGAAAAAACATTGTAAAAAGGTCCGATCCGTATGGACCAATCCGTACCAGTTTCGAACTCTGTATATATATATATGTAAGTACAAATTAGTGTCTGTAACAAAATAGAAAGCAACCAGGCCACGAATTAAAAGAATCTAAATTAACTGTTTCTTCTGCTTTGTCTACTTAAGCTTTAAGTTTAGTGGCAGTGGCGGCTACAAAACTCAAAACCCAAAGAAAGACAAATGCACAACCTTCCTGAAACTTAAAAAAGGATAAACTAAGCAAAATGAAAAAGAAGAAGAAATATGATCATCCACAACAGTCCAAATTTGTAAGATTAGTTTGTCCTACATACATTGATATATGAAGTCAAGGATAAACAAAAGTTTAGCGAAGTTCATTATCATACACACATTTGTTACTGTTTCAATACAACCATATTCAAACATCTCTTTTCCGTTTGTTTCTTTATACTAATCATCATATACAAATTAGATTGTTGTGGATCCTCTAACCTTGTCATAATCTAGTTCTATTTTCTGTATTATGCAATTATTTTATATGCTAAGCTTATTTAATTTGATGAGCTATTTTCCCACTGGATTATGTGGCTATGTTTTAAATAGGCCAAATATTAATTTGTTCGTAATTAATATTTAACAGGTCCATAAACTTAAAAACATTAAATGTGGTAGGAAGGGATAGGTTAAAAGTAGACATTGATTTTATATGATTAATATGTAGCTAAGATTCATAGGCACTATTAATAAGAGAAGGTTGTGAGATTCTATTTTTGGATAAAAAGTTGCTAAAATCAACAGTCATATGATTGTAGCAGCCATAATCAAAGAACCAAAAGTTACCTAGGGTCATAGACATAGCAGTACTAGATAAGGATAAAAGTTGTTTAAGAAAAGTGGCAAGTTCATTGAGAAAGACAGATGGAGTGTGAGCTATTGCACAATTCATTTACAGTTACGACAATGACGAGTTATTGTTTGGAGATTCATGATACAATCATCTTCATGGCAATAGGTGCACTGTAGCTTACTTTGAAAAAATCTAGCGTATAACTTGGAACTATAAAATCAAGACTATGGTAGCAGCATGCTTTACACATCTAGGTGGTCCTGTAGGGGGACCTCGCAAAGGTGCCGCATACCCCGAACCACAGTGACTGTGCACAATATAAAATCCTAAGTGGTTATGTTCTTATTGGATAAAACGAAATCTAGAACATGTTCGAGCTACTAGTCATGTTATATATTGTTCCTGTAGTGGAGCGAGCACGAGGCAGTTCGTGCTACCTATTAGATATGAGATAGATAGTTAAGACAAGATAGTCCCTATGATTATCTTATGAGTATGCTTATAATTAGTAATTTTATTTATTTGGATCTTAGTATTACCTATCTTGGGAATTGTGTATCATGTGATGTGCATCGCAGTAGCTTAAAGTGTGGAACATATACTTGTTATCATAAGCTTGCGAACAATACTTATATGAGTTATATACTTTTGTTGTAGAACCTTATTTTAATATGGCATGTTGCGTGTGCATGGCAATGTGTATTTTCATAAATAAATTAAAAGCATATAGCTTCCACTGAACCTGTGTTTGGCTCAGTCCCATTTGCTAAACCAATTTTGAAAGTACGACATTTGGATGACGCGAGTACTGAGTTTAGATACCTCTGATGACCTCCAACACTTAATAGTCATCCATGGTTGGACAACTTAAGTCGTCATTTGTACCATTTGTATAATTTGGATTGTAATACATTGTGCTAAAGACTAGCTTCACTTAGAATTTCATAGATTGAGTTGTATTTGGAAATATAAAAGCATATTGTACCCTTAAATATTGCTTACTATTTATTGTTGGACTTATTTTAAAAATAAACAAGGACTTGATATAATAAGATGATCAATTTTATTCATGTTTTTCTTTAAAATGAGTAATCCTTTTAGAAACGTTTTTAATTAATTGAAAGTTTTCATACTGCGCCCACCATTATGAGAGATGGCATCCGTAATTAACTGGGTCCCAATGATCTAAACCTTATAGCGAGATTCGGGGTGTTATAGAGGTTTTATCAAGGGCATACCCTAGGTGATACTTATAAAATGCATCACCGGCCACCACAAATGAAAAAGCGGCCTCGAGATTCTGAGGAGTAAGACGGACCCTATTCAACTTGTTCCTCCAAAGAAGAGTCATGAGATTGAAAGAGTAGATATAATCCGAATAAGTAAAAACAACTGATTTGTTTTATTGTTTGTCAAATGCGTGATCTTCTACCCAAACATAAGGTGCACTAGGAGGTAGAGGGCATGAAGTCCATGAACGAGAAGCTAGATCGAAGACTTCCCCCCTCGATTACCTCATTCATAATATCTCCATATGTATATAGTTTTCCATAAGACGGGGGAAATTATTGCGAAATGGGTAATCTTTGGCTAGCTCATTAGAGGACGTTCTTCTTTAGTAAGTGATTTGGATCCAAATCACAAATAAAAGCCTTTATGGAGATTGTGGAGCAATGAGTACTAGGTGATGTCTCGTCATCCTCATCAGCATTCTTCTCATCAATGCCACCGGTAACACAAACAACTTTCTCATGCTCTTTCTTTTGCTTCTTCTTAGAGAATAGGCTAGAGTCCAAGGATACGACTATACAAAACTCAGAAAGAGTGGTCGTGGGCTTGTATGGATTAAATTAGAACAGAGAGTGTCATTCAAGAGATTAATACACAAATCTTGTTGACACGCGACGTCCCATGTGGAGTGCTGAGCGCCAAGGGCAATTACGAGTATGCCTGTTGTGGCAGATAAAGATGCAGGCAAAGGTAAGGGTATCGACATACGAGACGCAGATCTTTTATTACCAAAAAATTATGTTTGTGAAGGATGGGATAAAGTGTTGAACAACAACAATGAATCTGTTAACCCTAGAGAAGGAGAACCGATATTTTTTTATGCCGATTTCACAAGATATAGAGTGGGTGCATCTAGTTCGACCGAGAAACCATATCAGGTGAAGGGTATGGATAATTGCAAAACAAGTGACAGGGATTCAAATGTTCGTGGTGGGCAGGACCATCAATCGGCATCTCATTTTGTACATGATAGTGCACCGCATGGGTATACTGAATCTGATCCTTCCAAAACCAGTGAGTTACCAAAAGATCAATTCTTTAGTTTTGATGGTGAGCCGATGGAGTCAACTAGATATGGCGACGATCGTGTATCTGTAGATTATTCCAAAAATAAGGTGGGGTCATCATACCACCAATCAGGGAGTCATGTGTTTGTACCGTCCGTGCCACCAATCAGGAGTGATATGATCAACCAACTAAGGACTGAAATAAACGACAGTGCTACCTCCGCGTTGAAAAAACTTATGATTGTGCATGAGCATTTGACTGATAATTCATGAAGTCATTAGACGAGATAAAGCGTAAGGACATTGAGATAAATGAACTGAAGTCCCATTGTACTACACTCGAAGATACAGCAAATGAAATGGCAGTTCGGTTGAAGAATAATGAGGGTCATCTTGAGAGGAGCGAGACGTAGGTTGGTATGCTACTTTGCTTACTCGATGAGTCTCGTGCAAATGCCCCTGAACTTGAGAATAGATGCTTAAGTGTAGATGTTGCCGACACTATACACAATATCATCAAATCTAGGAGCAAGGGGAAAACAAGCTTCGATCTAGTTGAACATAGTGGTATCCCTTCCTTTGACTTACATGTAACGCAAGTAGCTCAACCAAAAAAGACGTGGCAAGTTCCAGCTCACAAGTTGAAACAGATGAAAGAGTGATGGAA
Organism: Lonicera japonica; assembly: GCA_021464415.1. Taxonomy (NCBI): domain Eukaryota; kingdom Viridiplantae; phylum Streptophyta; class Magnoliopsida; order Dipsacales; family Caprifoliaceae; genus Lonicera; species Lonicera japonica. The sequence goes on along the minus strand of CM038467.1, from coordinate 68,124,010 downwards.
TTGGAAATTAACAACGATAAGCTAAAAGTTGTAGTTGAAGTTCTTCAACACACAAACTATGACATGATGACACAAAAAGATCAGAAGATACAGTGTTTGGTTAACAACAATAATAGACTTGAAGAAGAGGCAGAGAGGTGGCGGAGAAGGATGGACATGGCAAACGGCGAAGCAAATCATATGCGGATTGTGTTTGACAGGAAAAGAAAGGATTTTGATGAGATGGCGGTGTTTTGCAAGAAGACTATAGATCAACTGATAGAGATCCAATATGTAAATGACAAGCTCACGATAATAAACTGCACGTTATAATCTGAGTTAAAAGAAAATGAACCGAGCATTCCCATAACAAAAGGGGGGTCATGGAGCGAGGTCTAGGAGGGAAGGTTGTGACAAAGATAGACGTCAAATAGGGTATTGACAAAAATCACAAGGATATAGACATGGCTGAATGCATATCACTTAATGAGCATCATACTAAGAGGACTCGAAGGTCTGTTTCTTTGAAGACTCAGAATCTGAACGCACTGAAGGACTGAGACAAACTTAACCCTGTTGATATTAATGATTGCGTGGAGGGATTTGATAAAGCTATATCACGTAAACCTTCAAAAAGGTTCATATCAATAAAACAGCTATTTCAAAACACCTTGATGCCGGAACAAAGATGAAGCTCCAGGATATTCTAACTGACAAATCACCTGGGTATATATGTGTTACATAATCTTTTAAATGAAATTGTAGACACCCCGATCCATGACCCCCGTAAGAACCCTAACGACCTTCTAGAAGTACTGTTTTTGAAGTCCGGGACCCACCCAAGTACCCGAAACTGCCTCGAAAAGGTTTGTTGGCCAAACAAACCTATTTTTAAAGGGAATTGTCGCACGACAAAACAATATGTCGCGCGACAATCTCTTTTATGTCGCACGACAAAACAGTATGTCGTGCGACAATCTCTCCTGTGTCGCGCGATAAACCCCTCTGACACAAACCATCCATTCTCTGACACATCAGTCTGTCAGAAACATCACTTCAGTCGTTTGTCGTGCGACATGGTACACATTGTCGCGCGACACATGCCCTTTCTGGGGAAGTGTCGCGCGACATACTCTTCCCACCATTATAAATAGGCCAACACCCCCAAGGGTTCATGACAGCAACTTAGGATCTAAGAATTCTAAGCTTTAAATATGATTTTCTAGTCTTTCGTCAAGCATTTTTTATTATCGTCTTATTTTTGAAGAATTATCGAATCTATTCTCGACACTCGACGTGTCCTGCTTTTGGAATCAAATTCTTGAAAATATCTGAAGAAGGAAAAGATTATTATCGCCGGAGATCTCTCTACCGTATTATATTTTCTTTCTTATTATTATTCTCGTCGGGGAGGTAAAGAAAGTCCCTTATAGTATTTAAAATTAAATACCTGTGTAGTTGTTTTACTTTCGTTGTTCTGTCCACGTTTTATTTGAATAAACTTATTGCCAAGTTATAAATAGTCTACTGTTTTCAAAACAAAAGACCCTGATAAAAATCATTTATAAAACCAGAAGGGTGAGTACATTATCATCCAGATAAATTTCTGTTTTCAAAACCCGGACCGGTAAAACTTACTTAGGAATTAACTATATCCTATCTCTTTCATAGACTGTGATATGTCCGGTAGAATTCTCCTCAAGAGTTCTAATTCCATATTAAATTAGTCCCGATACAAGATCCGAACTTTTCGAAAAGAAGTTAAAACTCAAGGAAACCGTCATTATCTGAGAAATAATACGGGAAACTCTCTCTGAAATAAAACAACTTTTGTCACTTGTATTTACATCTTTCAAAACAAAACATTTGGATCCCAAAACACAAAGGTTTTTATGATTTTCCCCGCTTTCCCCAGAAATTAGGGTTTTTCACTTGGAAAGTAGTAGCCTGTCAGTAAAAGCATCCAAGTTTTTTAACATAAAATAAACATATAAGGCCACTAGGGATCGAAAGGGCGAAATGGGTGCTTAACACCTTTCTAATCCGTAACATAGTTTCCGAACCCTATAGAATCCTGGTTTCGTAGACAAACGTGTAAAGAAAGGCTTATCTGTAGCCTTTCCTCTTACACAACTATTTTGTCTGTTTTCTCGTAAAACGTACTGACGACTCTGAACGAACCCTTTTGCATCTAGAAATAGGATAAGGGACACCCGATATGAATTATCAACACATAGAAGCAAATGGAACAACGGAAGACTTTCCGATGTTTCAGACTCCCGAAAGAAAGGCTGAGACCCTGGGGTCGCATTTGCGGATTCTCACAGATATCATTGCATAATATTTATAATTCAATATTATTAAAATGTTATTCAACTAATACATATCCCAAAATATATAGGCACAAGCTTATATTGCTGGATATTGTGTCCCTATCTGTAAAGGACATGGAAGATATACTGGAAAACAAATCCTTATCAAGCAATGTATTATTAACTACCATAATCATTTAAAAATGAAAAAAAAATGAATGTTTTATATATAAGTTATCTAATTTCTAATTTTGGTTGAATAATGTCTCAGGTAATTGATACATATTCAAAGTTTTTGAAAGCAGGTGGAGTGGTTGAAAGTGGATGTAGTGTGAATCAAACTATCTTGACTACATTTGCATGGGTAATTTCTTATATGAATATATATTGATCAATTACTTAAACCAAGTGCAATTTTTATACATTACTGGATCTATATGCAATACATTACTAATCCATGATGTCGATACAGCAATATGTACTACTGCGACGTGAGATTAGGATCAACAAGTTCTTGCTTGATCCTATATTGGATGACATCCATAAGTTAACTCATATAATAATGTACCTGGATAAAGCAGTATGGGTGTGGTACCATGTTAACTCGATAAAGCCTCAGAAGAAGGGAAATGAATATAACAAATATTACCGAAATGCATCCCGAATGGTATATAACAATCATCGTCAATAACTTTGCCATCTACATACCTTTATTTTGATACTGTTTTATTTTTATTAAAAAATAATTAAATTTCCATATGTAGCATTATGAGATAAGGCGATTCCTTGTGCAAATGAAGGAAAATGCTCCCTGCATCCTGGTGGAAGGTATAATGGAGCATTTCAACACTAAATATGATGGGAAGTCAAAGCACAAACAGGTGATAAGTGAGAACAAACGTGATGCTCTTCAGTGGTTAATTAGTTCATATGTCGATAATCCTTTAGAAGCAAAGATTGACTGCCCTCATATATCAAATGATAGGTATGTGAGGTGTAAGTACATGACCTATTTAACATTGTGTTATTATCGGACTTACCATTTCTTTTTTGCAGTGTCAATTACGTTATAGCTGTTATGTATTACAGGAAGAAGTTATTCGCTGGGTGGGAGTTGGATGGAAGTTTGCGAAGTAGTGTAATACGAGACATGAGGGTAAGGGTGGTAGAGGTTTTACGGGATCTATGTTGGAAATGCTGAACAAAGAACAAAACACCATAAAATCGTCGACGGGTGATGCACCTGTAAGAATGCTTGGTTGTGCTAGGAATGACACGACCTAAATATTAAAAGATCAAAGATATCATGAGTTTTATCTTTAAATATGAACTATTTGCGTATTAAATAAACTATAATAAGGAATATATTATAATTTTCACTATATATTATGGAAACTTTTGCACTTTTGGATATCTGTAATGGAGTTAGTCAGTATAAATGCAAATATTATAAATATATTTTAAGTTTATGTAATAAATTATAATCGCTAATTTCATTGTCTTAGACATAGGCAATATATGTGTAAATGGTGGGACCTGACAGTGATAAACGCTTAATATTGTCATTCATACGCTCATTTTCGGAGTTGTTTGACACGTTTATTTCTCTAAAACTACTCGGTTTGCCAACTTATTTCGCGATTAGTCTCGTAGCACTTTTGTATTTAACAATGCTTGGAAAGGCACATTTTGTGTTTATTTTGGTGCCTTTAGATTTCAAGAAATATTGTATTTAATACAATAGTGGAGTTTTCCATGGACAAAAGGAATCCAAGAAAGTGGAAGTCTCCATGTCCATGTGATTAAAGAAAGAAAGTGGAATTGTCCATGTGATTAAAGAGCATCCAAGATAGTGGAATTCTCCACCAAAAATAAAAAAAGCATTGTTTATTTTTGCCATCCAACACAACTCTCCTATTTATAGTCTTCTTTGTTGCTTTGGAGAGGAGTCTTATTTTTACTTCTCATTTCTCAATTTATAGAGAGCTTGTAATATTTTTTTCTAGAGAGAGAAATGGAATTCACTTTTATAATTCTTGTCTCTACATTTATTATGGAGTAAATTTCTTTGCTAAGGCTAAAAGTTGAAATTTGCAATGCATTAAATATGTAAGTTCAATTCTCATTCCATTGTTAGTATTGTTAAATACTTTTTGAATCCTTCATCTTCTCCATTTTTTCAACCATTCATAAGCTAGTAAGATAATTTTCATATGATGATTTGACTTTGTATGCCTTGTATACATAGATCTCAAGCATTAATGAAGAGATGATACACTTGTGTATTTCTTACTAGCCTATGTCCATTCTTTCTTTGAATGAGATACTTTTCATTGCCAAGCATGATTAGTTTTTGAATATTCATGGAAACACCATAAATTTGAGATTTTAATCTTTTAATACTTTAATGATATGTTGAGTGCTTTCTACACTTTATGTGATTTTAAGACTCGTCATCTTCTTAGTTAAAGTATTACCAAAGAGGATCTTTTAAATTTATGTCATAAACAACTTCATTAATCATTTTAAGGATTCAATTTGTATTTATCAAATAAGTCTATATAGGACGGTTTGACCTCCACCTAGATCTCCCAATCTTAGTCAAATGAAATGTTATGATTTATCGAGCTAAACTCCTTGTAGTTGGCCATTTTCATAATCAAGTCATTTGCCTAGGGGAAACTAACAATGAGTTCTTAAATGATTAGTTTAATTTTTTGCCTTTTCTTTTTGTGTATTTTAAGTTTGAATCTTAGTTGACATTATATGGGAATGGGTTGCACTTACTTCACACCCTTTGTCACAAGATAAAAATGAGAGATATACTTGTGTTGATATTTGTTTACACCCTTTCTTTATATGACATTTATATGGGAATGTGTTACTTTTGCTCCACACCCTTTTGCTTAGAAATGGGTAAAATATTCAACACTTAGGAATTGAATTGAGAACTTTGAATGAGGTTGATTTTACTTAACTTTGCAAAACAAATGAATTATATAATGCCTTAGCCTTTTCTCATCTATTGTTACATCATTTTAATTTTTATTGCAAGACTTTAAAATCAACCAATTAAATTCCCTTACCAAAAACCTTGGACTCGTCATCACCACATCGTCTTTCCGACTATCCTTGTGGTTCGACACTTGGACTTACCAAGTATTATAACTTGACAACCTGCAGTTGGGTACCTAAGCACGGAAGTATTTTCGGCGCTTCTGACAGTTAATAAGTCATTCTTGTGAACAGGTAATTCAAAATGTGAAATGGAACACAAACATGGTTATATCGTATTATATATGCATATATAATAATCCAGCGACATTGGTACAGTATGAAATCAATGACATGGTACATCATGTTTGCAATGAAATGAGATTAATATGAATCGTATTTTATTAGCCAGATAATAATATAATACTACCATTTTATATGCATACAAATATGCAATCCAAACAACAATTCATTTTTTAAACTTAGAATGCTTATGAAGGTATATTTGCTAAAAATACATGTATATTAAATTCCATCTGTATATGTTTATTATATAATCATATTGTATATATACTATTTACAATGAAAGCATAATGTAAATGTTTATTATGTAATTGAATAATAAGATATACGAAACCAAACTTTATTGTGTGTTTAAAACAGATGGAACACCGACACCTATAATATGTTTTATTTTACATAAACTTACTGCAAAAATCAATAATATTCAAATAAATGTACTCGTGTTCAATACATATGCAAAAGTCCACATCCTATATTAAATTAATGATTCGTTTTCTAAACAATTATATATGTATCTCAACAAAGTTTATGATTACTTAAATAAAAAATGTGAAAGATATATTTGAATTTATTTGGAATACATGTACATCATTGATAAAATAAGATAATAAACTAATAAGAGTTGTATCCATTAACTGATCTAAGTTTGTCTATTATTTGAATCAAACTATGCAAGTTACTTTTTATGTGACCACGATTAAAACTTATTTAAATCGCATTTTCTATACAATAGTCAAAAGATGAACAATATAAGTTACACCTAACGTTATATCCCCAATGATGTGGTTTTAATAACTGCCCCAAATTATTAGTACAAAACATAAAACGTTTATGTTTGAAAATTGCTGAAAATATATGTACCTGTGATAACTTGTGTATCTGTTTATCAAATAATTGAATAATGAGCATCACATATACGATGAACAAAAATATGTAAATGTAACATAATATATTCACAATTTTATGAAACCAATAATGGTCGATGCATTATTTACACGCGTTTTGTATATGTTAACAAATTGGTGTATACGAAAATAATAATAAAAATAAACGGACTATTTAGTATATATGAGGCCACATCTAGATGCATTCTTTATACGTCTTATGAGTGTTTTGTTATAAACAGATAATGAAAAAAAATCCATCTGAATACGTACTAATTAATGAAATACCTATATATTTACATATAAATTTAATATATGTTAACTTCTGAAACAATTGTATAACATTTGCGATTAATCCAAAAGACAAAAGATTTCCTAATAAATCGGCTTACATAATATTGCCCGCTTTATTTAGATATATATTGTTGAACATTATTTTCCTAATAATAAGCTAAATAACCTTAGAACATCTACAACGATTGTGCCTGCCCAATTGACCACCTCAGAACATCTACAACGATTGTGCCTGCCCAATTGACCACACCTTCCACATTTTATCTTTCCAACTTTGCCGTTTGACTTGAATCGTTTTGTCCATGGCTTGCCAGTTGATTCTTAGTCTTTGGAGGAAGGAGCACTAGAACTTTATCATCGTCAAGCAAGTCATCGGGATTCTGAACAATGGGTAGAATGATGTGTGAATAACATTCCCTAGATTTCAAATTTAGGGCAGAGAACAGTGGACCACTTGCTGGCTTTGTGTGACTGATCGCCAATAAATCGCATAATCCTGGCTCTTATTCCATCAACTAGCTATGTGGTGGCCAATTTTCTCTCGTTAAGTAACATTGAATTGAATGATTCCATGATGTTCGAGCACATTTCACCATATCATTCTCCCGGAAAGTATGAGTTTGCCCAATTTTCAAATGGTAAACCATTTAGAAAAGATTTTATGACGCACCACCTTCCTTTTTCAGCTCATCAAGCTTTTCATGAAACGATTTTTTTTAGAACGTGTACGCACAACTTGTAAAAAGCTAAATAACTGTCTCATATGTGTATCTGTTATTTGATCTAGCGAATTTAGTCTCAATATTATTCTTTAGATGATGGTAACAAAATGCATGAGGATGCCCAGGGAACCATTCTCTGATTGCATTGATCAGTCCATTGTTTTGATCAGACATGAATGTGATTTTCCTATCATCACCCTGAAGAATGTAGTGTAGGTGTTCGGCAAACCAACCCCAGCTTTCATCGCTCTCATTGTCAACAATTGCAAACACAATAGGATATAGTCCCATGGAACGTACAAAATATTAATTAATAATTATTTCTTAATGTAATATAATTGTTAATTCGAAACGAAAATTAACAGATAATAAAAAAAAACTGTATCGATCACCTTAATCATCGTTCTTTCCTGTTGCTACTAATAGAGTACCTTTGTGTTTACTTTTCAAGTGAGTACCATCCAAACATAGATATGGCCTTCAAAATTTAAAACATGTTATGCATGCATCAAAAGATACAAAACACCTGGTAAATATTGTGGTTTTCTTATCGAACTCTATTCTATAATGCGATCCCAGGTTTGCGTCTATAATTGAAAATATGTACACAACGAGCTGTTGGTAAGATTCATCGTCATCGCCGTGAAGCCCCTTCCTTACTAATTCTCAACCATACCAAGTATTCCAATACGGCACATCAAGCCCGTAGTTGGTTTTCAGGTCTCGTATTATGTTAATGGGATGATATAGGGGATTTTCATGAATCATATTTATCATTATTTAAGCCACAATTCGAGATGTGACCATAGCACTCCTACTGGCAGTAATATTACCACCACAATTGTAGACATTATTGAATGTCCTCACGTAGAAATTGCCATTCAATTTGTAAACAGAAGCATGTATATGCCATGGGCAATCGCTTGCCACACGCTTAGCACATACTTCCGTAACTCTGGTTTTGTCGTTTTTAATGAATTTTATTTTAAAACCAACAACAATTGTATATTTAATTAATTGTTGCCTAAACTCTTTCACTCCTCTATAGAAAACCTACTTAACTTATGTTATGTATGTATTCCATGCATCTGTCATAGAAATGATGCTTTCATGCTCGGTGTGACCAAGTAATGCGGGATTGGCATTGCTTATGGGGTCACAGAGCTCCATACGCATGTCCCTTTCAACCTGATCTATTGTTATCACGTTATTTTGGAGTTCGGTAACTTTGATATCAATGAAGTTTGCCTTGGCAACTCTTTGGCTCACAAACATCATGCGTATGTCGCGATCCGAACTCAAACTGCATTTAGCCCATCTATTTAGAGAATACCTGATTACGTTTGTGCCCAAGTCTGCGTCGACAAAAAATCCCTTTATCTCGCTGCGTAGCTGTTGGAATGATGAATGTTCTTATATGTACATGGCATTTGTGGCCGACCTAAATGTACATATTGCAACAAAAGTTATGCCTACATCCATTATCCTGCACTATAGGATAACATAATGAATGTAAAACAATACAATTGCATTTACTAAACGTAAATATTGTATCAGTGAGTATAATAAAAAACATTCGTATAATAATACAAATAAGAAGTGAATATGAGTCCACGAATGTCGTCACCTTTTGTTGAACGTGTAAACGAGTGGTTTACTTTGCAAACAAGTGATTTTGTGCACCCCTGTTAATAGTTATATTGGAATACCTAACAGATATAATTCCTTCGATATGATTAAGGACATGAAGACGTTGGCTATATATAACGGAAACTCCGATGGGTAAATTAAAACTTTAAAAACTGGTTAATTTATATAACTTTTTCAAATTTCAAAAAAGTTGTCTTTTTTAACGCATATACGTATGATCCATATATTGAGTGTATCCCAAATGATACAACCATTATATTCAAAAATCATAATATGTAGTAAGTTTTAAAAATATACATTGCCGGTCTACAACTTAAAAACACTAATTATTTTTAGAATTAGTTTTCAGTAATACATATTTCATAATTTATGAAATTCTAGAAAGTTTGAGACTACAACATTGATAGTAATGTTAAATATACGCTGTTAATTTATTTATTTTTTTGGACAAAAAAATTGTTTAAAATTTTAAAATTCACATCCATGTCATATAAAAACTAATATATATCGTCGTATATTAAAGTTGAATATATAATGTTGACAAGTTGATCTATTCATTTTTAATAAAACTAATAAATGGATACTAATTTTATCACACTTTTCTCTAAACTATATTGCCATACCATTAACGCAAAACACTAACGTAATAATAATAGTAGTATTAATTATGGAAAGCTAAACGATTTAACGTTTCAAGTAACACAATAATTTTTCAGTAATCACCACACACTACAGCTTGCATCAATAGACAGCTAATAATTTAGCACGAATACATATATAATTAATATTGTACGTTAATTATAGATATTATGAACCAATCCCCTTTTTACACCATTATGTATCTAACGGAGATATGTATTAAATGCATTAGAATATACGTACATATAATTACAATTTTTTTGTTTAAATTCAATGGAATCCATGGGCGTAGCTGTGCTTGGGCTACCCCGGGCTGTAGCCCGGGTCTAATTTTTTTTTTTTTTTTTTTTTAGTAGTAGACTTAAATTTTATTTATAAATATATGTGTATATAAATGTGTATAGCCCACCTCATTTTTTCTAATATTACTACTCTACACTTATTAAAATTTTATCAATGCATTTACCACCTTCATTTTGATTCTATTAAGGAGCACAAGGTTCAATTACGATAGGCTATTATGTCTTTTTGTTTGTATTTATGGCGTACATGGCTAGATATAAGGAGAAATTATTATATTTTTTTGTATATTTTTGAATATTTCATATCTGCACTTCCAACGTATATAAAAAGTTGGTATCTTTTGAATGTATTTGAATTTATTATAGTTGCATTTTGGTTTGTTATATTTTAACGTTGTCATTATTTAATTCTTAGCCCGGGTCATTTATAATTCCTGACTACGCCCCTGATGGAATCCATTAATAGCAATAATTCAAATGAATGAACAAATATTTAATTTATTGCTAAACTTATTGTAAAAAATGTTTAAAAAATACAAAATTTAAACATAACGTACAAATTCATCTATACGCTATTTAAACATAAAATTTAGGAGAAATAATTAAATATATTTTGGAACAAATTCATAAACCTTTATTAAGCTAGTAATAATGTAGTATAATACAGATAAAAAAATATGCTTGGAACATACATATTATAATCTGTTTTATGAAAAACTCAAACAGATATATGTAGTTATTTGGGTTAAACATAAAATAGTCATATAATAATCTAATATATACAAAATAGATACATACAATTTATGTTTATTAATAAACGTATATTATAAAAAGAAAAAAAATTTATGTATTAAACATATGAGTAAAACTATTGGAACAAATTAGGATATTATATAATAATTAAATATAATCTCCGAAACAATATCAGATATAACAAACAGATACAGATTCATAAATATATTAGTAAAACTATTGGAAAAGATTCATAAACCTTTATTAAGCTAGTTACAATGTAGTATATATTAAAAATACAAAAATATGCTTGGAACATACATACTATAATTTGTTTTATGAAACAACTCAAACAAATATATGTAGTTATTTGGGTTAAACATAAAATAGTCATATAATAATTTAATAGATACGAAATAGATACAAAAAATTTCTGTTTATTAATAAATGTAGATTATAAATAGATACAAATTTTATGTATTAAACATATGAGTAAAACTATTGGAATAGATCAGGATATTATATAATAATTTAATATAATCTCCGAAACAATATCAAAAATAACAAACAGATACAGATTCATAAACATATGAGTAAAACTATTGGAAAAGATTCATAAACCTTTATTAATCTAGTAACAATGTAGTATAATACAAATACAAAAATATGCTTGGAACATACATATTATAATCTATTTTATAAAACAACTCAACCAGATACATGTAGTTATTTGGGTTAAACATAAAATAGTCATATAATAATTTAATATATACTAAACAAATACTTTCTGTTTATTAATAAACATATATTATAAACATATACAAATTTTATGTATTAAACATATGAGTAAAACTATTGAAACATATCATGATATTATATAATAATTTAATATAATCTCCAAAACAATATCAGATATAACAAACAGATACATATAGCTATTTTAATTAAACATAAAATATATGAATAATAATTCAATATATTTCGGAGCAGATGAATAAAATTTTATTAAACCAGTAACAATGTATTATAACACTTATACAAAAATATGTCTGGACCATAAATATTATAATATGTTTTATGAAACAATTCAAACATATACATGTATTTATTTGGGTTAAACATAAACTAGTTATATAATAATTTAATATATACGAAAAAGATGAATAAAATTCCGTAAATTAATAAATGTATATTATAAATAGATAAATATTTTATGTATAAAACATATGATTAAAATCAGAAACAAACATCACAAATTTTGTATGTTTTTTAAACAATTGGAACATAAAATAATATTATATAATAATTTAATACAATTTCTGAAACAAAATCACAAATAACAAACAGATACAAATGACTATTATTTTTTTTTCAATATTTTTCATATATTTGTTTATTGTTTGTTTATTACCGAAAAATACATTTAAAGTAAGGAACAAAAAATCCAATAATTTCTCAATCAACAATGTTGTCATAGAAGGTGTCATGGGTAGAATTGTCTTCTCCAATATAACAAACAACTATGCATTAATCACAAAAACCCTATTTTAAGAAACAATTTGAAATGAGGGGTGTAATTCTAATAACACAATAAGGGTTGTCCTAACCCCTAATATGTTTCAAAAATGGGGGGTGTGATCCTAGTTTTCTAAAAAGAATGGGTTCACTTGGCTAACTCTGGAATTTTCTTTATTAAATCAGCATATAGCTTGGCAACTTACATGCTCGAAAGGGATGATACTAGTTTGGCTTCCTCCTCTTTTGTTCCTACTTCAAAAATGTGGAACTCTATCTAGTCTTTGGACACTCAACCAAAAATTCATCATTTTTGGTGAAAAGTTTCTTCAAATGTGCTTGCAACAAAGGAAAACCTATGGAAAAGAAAATGTGCGAACAACCCGGTAAGTTGGAAACATTTTGTATAAATATATACAATTTTTTCTTGATTCTATATGTATATTATTATAAATATATTTGTGCGTATGGATTTGTTGGTTGCAAAATGAGGGTTGTGATAGGAATTATTCATCCTGTCGTGGTTAAAAAGACAAGTTAAATACTATATAATAATTGTAAACATGTTTTTATTTGAGTGCTTTAATTAACAAGAGTGCTTTAAAAAAATTAAAAAGGGATGCTTAAATTAGTTTTTGAGGGTGCTTTTATCCTCACCCTTAAAATTGTATATTCCTGTCTTTTTACTTTTTCATTTTCCAACATTTTTCACATTCTATATTGATTCTAGAAATTGGTAAAAAGACCTGTCCATGAGCATTTTTTTATGAAAAATCTATGGAATAATAATTTTCTGAATAAGAGCCTATTTTTTAATTTTAGTAGCGTAAGTTTTTCTGTTTATCAATTGTAGTTTAAAATGCTAAATTTTTGTTTTGTGCAAACATAAAAAAATTTAACTTTGTAATTCAAAAAATTTAATGCAAAACTGTTTTGTATATATTTTCATTTTTTAAGAATTTTTTTTTAATGTGCCTCTTGTGTAATTTTATAAAACAGTATCAATCAACTTAATTGAAAGGGGGGGGGGGGGGGGGGGGGGGGGGGGCACCTCACGAATGATGCTGCTATAAATACTTGGTGCATTTTTTGATCCGCCGCAGTCTTCTTTCTTTCGCTCCCCCCCCTCTCCAATATCAAATTTCCATGAGTGCTGCATATGGCAAGGAAAACCTGGAATTTCAAGGAAACGAAGAAACGATATTTTGAGGTAGTATTTTCTTCTTTGTTTTCTTAGAATCTTTTTTTATTTTATTTTAAGGAAAAAAAATGTCTAGATATGCTACAATTAATTTTATAGTTATGGTGCGGTGTAATATTTTTTTTAACTTCAAAATAACCATGACATGTAATCGTCAAACTCTAGAGGACTTATTTGATAATGGTTCTAAGGAATATTTTTGGAGTTGTTCAACAAAATACTTTGTATTTACGCCTTCAAAAATTTTCGCTCGGATTTTAAGGTAAGTATTTTTATTTCCTCTCCTTTAAATTTTGTAACTTCAGATGTGAAATGATTAATTAAAGAGATATAGAGATATTTCGAGTTTGAACCAAAGGTATTTGAGTTTACACCTCATAATTTATTTCGGTCCTTGCACCCCATTATTAGTAATTTAGTTAACTGATGTTACAAATTTCATTTTGTTGAAGAAAATCTGCTTTCGACTTCCAATGTTTTGTTACTATTTTGAGTTTAAACCCCAAATCCAAATCCAAATCCAAATCCAAATCCAAACCCAAACCCAAACCCAACCGCCCCTCTCTGTGTGCATAGCTCTTCATTATTCTTGGCTGCTATAAAAATTATCCATGAAGCATAGGGCGCAAATCCAATTTAGAAGAAAAAGCGGAGGGTGGAAAGTTACAAGGGGTATAAATGAAGAAAATAAAATATGAGGTGCAAATGCAAATATGACCCAACACATAGGGTGAAATGTCAAAATATCTCTTATTTAAACTTTTACTACACATTTTTCAATCTAATAGTTTTTTATTTCCAAAATATACGAGATCTTGACAAATTGAAGTATTCCAACTACATATTTCATCGTGAATAATGACACATCTGATATAAATTTTATGATGACATTTGGTTCGGTTGACGCTGAAGATGGTATAATCACATTCTCTTAAACGATCAAAGTCTAACAGACATGTCACTTTTTCCGATTATAGCATCGTCCATGTGGTTGACGTCCTGGTTATGAACATTGTTTATGAAGAGGGAATGCTGCAATTTGTCAAGATATCTCCTATTTTGATGTGACAAAAATTATTATGTTGAGAAAAAGAAAGAAAAGTATAAGAAATCATTTCACAATATTAGTTATATGATTTAAAGGAAAATCAATAAATTTGAGCTAAAATTTCAGAAGGCCTAAATATAGAGTATGTTTTTGAACAACTCCAAAAATATTCGTTAGAACTATTATCAAATAATTCCTTAAGAGTTCCGTGATTATTTGCTATGGTTATTTTGAAGCTAAAAAAAATATTATACCATGCCATAACTATATAATTAATTGCAGAATCTCTACATATATATCATTTATTTAAATATATTTAAAAGAAAAAAATTCAAAGAATCAAAGAAAGAAAGAACAAAGGAAAAAAAAGACTACCCCAAAATATCATCTCGTCTTCTTCTCGATTTATAGCAAGTATTTTGCATTGATCTGACAGCGAAATTATATAACCCAATTGCATTGATCTAATGAAAACAACTTGGATGATTCATTGATTTGTACATTCTTTTTATACAAGCCACGTTTGTAAAATTTTAAACTTGCGATCTCTGAAGGTAAATACGATTAGTGACCTGAGAGACTTACGTTGATAGATCTAGGGTCCCATCCTTTAAATTTTAGGAAGGTGGAGAAAATCCTTTTTAAGTTTTAATTTCACGGACCGGATCCTAAAGCCCTTTCATCCCATAGATGATATTGATTGATTGTTGGGTTTTCTTTCATGTCCAATTGCTTCTTCTTCTTCTTATTTTTTTTTTCAAGTTCTTATATGACTTCCAATTTTTCAAAGAGATGCTTTCAACATGTATTTCTCATGTTTTCATTGGCACCAAATTTAGCAGCGGTGCCAACAAAGACGTTGCTCAGTGTTGGTGGTGCTGCAAGAAAATGCTTCAAACAGAAACGAAATTAAACCAAGCAAATAAGGTAATATATACTCCTTATTTTTCTTTATTGACAATTTCTAGTTCTAATATTTTAGTTTAGTTTAATTATAATGAGATTTAATATATTGATTTTGAGGGTGTAGGAGTATATAACCTAGGGAATTTCTGTATATTATCCCCCCCTCCCTCTTTAACTTTGTTGGAATTAATCCATAAGAAGCCACCTCATATTAGATCTAATTTATGTTTGACTAAAAGACCTGTAGTTCTCAACTTCCTGCCCAAAAAATCAGTTCATAAACTCCTGAAAATATGCAATTATAATTTTCTTTTTTGTAGAAAGAAAGAAAATGCGTGCTAAGAGAAAAAAATTCAGAGCAGTGGAAACAACAAAATTGTCATATTAATGTGCGTGCACGCATTTGGTTTTGGAATTCTCTGTTTTATTATGGAATTCATTTTGCAACTGCCCCATATGACTTTTTGGAACGGCACATGCGTTGGTTATAGGGTATCACATTAGGGTGGTATCGTAAACACTTTATGCAACGGTAAACGCCGTGCTAAAAGATAACTTGAAACATATTTGTGTGGCTGTCCTAAATAATAAGGAAGATCTAAAATATTTGGAAAGGATTGTTAACCGTTCCATTAGACATTATTTGGGACTATTATTGTCATTCCATATAAATTGGCTCGAATTTTGGAGCGTAACTTTGGCGCATCATTAAACATATAAGAGACGGAGTTTTCCATACCACCAATGATATTTTCCTTGTCCCAAATATTTTCAAGTTATATGGCACAGTTATGATATTAGTTTTAGGCACAGTTTTACTATCCAAAAAGTGGAATTGAATAAGAATATAATTAAAAATTGCATAAAATGATATAATATGCATAATTATTTTATTGGCTCATTTAAAATTTACACGAAAATTTAGAAATATACTATTAAAATATATTTTTTTAAAAATTCAAATTTTATGTAAAAATATTTTGATACATAAAATTTATATAAAAAAAATTACACAATGAATAAAGATGTTCTAAGAGACAAGGGGAGACTGTGGGCCAAAAAAGACACCCACTACTTAAGTGGGCCAGAAAAATTCCTCTAACCCAACAATGGGCCATCCACCTCTAGAAATACGGAAGGTATGACTAACTTTTCTAGTCAATTGCCAACTAGCCACACTAATTATGTTGCCTTTGTGCAGTCAGTTTAGATCCAATTACACAAGCAAAATCAGCTTTTTCAGAGTGGAACACTATGAAAGAAATCCGAAAGCCATGACAGTAAGACAAAAGGATCATACCACATGACCACTCCAAATCCCTTTCCATTAAACCCATCACAACCTCAATCTTATTCTCAATCTTGTAGACTCTCACTCCGCTAGCCTTAAACTTGCAGTCTCTGAATGTATATACAGTTAATGAGCTGAGACTTAACTTGATAGATCTAGGGATCCATCTTTTAGATTTTAAGAATGTGGACAAAATCCTTTTAAGTTATAATTTTACGGACCGAATACTAAAGCCTTTTCGTGTCATAGATGATATTGATTGATTGTTGTAATTGCCATTCTTTGGCCTACAGTGTTTAGTAGCATTTTGAGTCAAAATTAATTTTTTTCGTGTCCAAATTACACGCCCATCGGTCTTACTTTTGAATAGCATATGAAGTTGTATTCGAGAAGAATTTATTGCACTGCTGAATATGAGATAAGGTATATTTTTAAAATTCATTTTAGTATTTTTTTGTAAGTTATAAAGTTTTAGAAAAATGGTTTTTGAATTTTTTTTAATAGATAAGTGTGTGTTTTTTTATGTGCATGTATTTGTATATCTATCTTTATCTAGATATAATCTTAGCTTTTACTCATTTTTAATCAATGGCACACACATTAATCCATGTGAACATTTTACTTGATTTTGATTGATTGCAAACGAGGGTTTATTGTACTCCTTATTTCAGGTTTTTTAAATGATTTAAGACCATCTCCATTGCAATGTCTAAATGGCCAAATTTGGCTTTTTTATTGTTTTATTGGGTAAGGTAAAAAGGTAAAAGTGAAGCCAAAAGTGTAAACCAAAGCCAAAATTGGCTCCCGACAATATTTTAGCTCGGACGATTGATCAAACGACGGGGCAGAGTGGAAGCCTCTCACGACACATCATGTGTCGTGAGAAGAAAAATAATGCTTGGCCGATCAATGATGTGTCGTGCGACACATCATTGAAAATCCCTTGGACGATGCATTATTAATCGTGGTATACATTCGGACGATTCATGATGTGTCGTGGTACACATCATGAAATATCCCTCCGTTGGTGCTCTTTCCAGTATTTATAAACAAGCTCCGATGCCAGAAAATTTTATAGCAGTAAAATAGCTTCAGTAGTACTATCTCAAAATTGTTGAAAGCTTTGAATAAGTGTTCTTTCAAATATTCAATTGAGCTTTCTCTACTGTATTCTCATATTATTATTTTTATTGTGTAGGTTATGAAAAAAAACTTTCATCTTTCATTCTACGTATCGTAAGATTTTTATTTTCAAATAATTTATCTCTATAATTTTTAGAATGTCTAGATCTTGTGGAACAAATATGACACCATTTGAAGATGAAGCTCTTTGTCGAGCCTATATTCACGTCAGTCTTGATTCGGTAATTGGTGCTAATCAATCTATTGAAAGAGTATGGGAATCGATTGCGTTAATTTATCATGAGCAGCCAGGTATCGTATCTAAAAGAACTCCATGCTCTCTCAAATCGCGATATTCTACAATTCATAAATGTCTAATGTTGTATTTATCAAAGTTATCACATGCAATGAGTAATCAAGGAAGCGGTACAAATGAAATGGACTGGGTAAAGTTGCATTCTATCAAAACTATTATTTTCGGTAATTGTATTTTTTTTGTAATTATTTTATAATATCCTTTTTTTATTTTTTAATGCAGGTTAGAGAAGCTCGGGAGAGTTACCAAATAGAAATGCAAAAACCTTTCGTTTTTGATAGATGTTATGAAATTTTAAAAGCACACAGGAAAGTATGACTTAAAGACAACATCATTAAATACACAACGGTCTCGTTTTGACCCAACGGATAGCGCCGGTGGATCTTCTTCGGTTAATCTAGGCAATACATCTTCCCCCATTGATATCGAAGGTCCAGATGAGAATCGGCCTACGGGAAGAAATGAAGCAAAATTACAAAAAAAAAAGGAAGGAAAAACAGAAAAGTCTAACTATTAGTTCTGCTTCACTTGAAAGAGCACAAAAATTCTCAGAACTATACGAAAGTAATTTGGCTTTACAAAATGCTGAGCAAAAAAGTATGCATGAAAAAATGGAACGTCTAGTATTTTGCAGGGAAGAAGAACGAGAAAGGAATAATCGTGAAGAAGATAGGAGGAATCGCGAAGAACAAAGGCGCATTCGAGAAGAAGAAAGGCAGATTCGAGAAGACCAAAGACTTGAACGAGAAGAACAAAGAAGAGATGCCGCCGAGGAAGCAACATTAATGGGAATGGATTTAAGTCGCATGACTGATCAACAACGTGAACTTTATGATTATCGGATTCAAGAGTTACTAAACCGAAGACGTCAACAAAGTCAAGCGTCGCAAAACTTTTCTCGCCATTTTCCAAATTATTAGGGAAAATAATTATCTGCTAATGCACTGTTTTATTTTGTAAGTTAATTGCTTCTTGTTGGACTATTTTATTTTAAGTAATGTCTTTTTATTGAACTATTTTATTTTAAGCATTGTATTTTTTCCTCTTTATTTGTAATGTTTAACTGTTTTCTATTAAGGAGATATCTTTTTGCTTTATTATTTCACATTTATTAATATAATAAATATTTCTAATATATTTAACCTTGAAATATTCGATTATTTCACATTTATTAATATAATAAATTGAGAAAAACATTTATTAATATAATATAATAAACATTTAAATATCCGATAACATAATATAATTTAATAAACATTTATTAATATAATATAATAAACATTTAATCTAATATATTATTTCACATTTATTAATATAATAAACATTTAAATATATTATTTCACATTTATTAATACATAACATTTATTAATACATAACATTTAAATATATTAATATACTAAATATATTTGATGATTTATGCATCAGATTGTGCATATAGTTGCCAAATGTGTTCAACTAAATCTGCGCGTAAACGGTTATGAATGTCAGCATTTGTCATTTCGGCCCGACGATTAATATAAGCGTTGAACACTAATGTTGGATCTCGTTGCATTTCAGGCAGATCTTCAATTTGATCGTACACACAATCCCAATTTGTACGACGTTCATCTTCAACAATCATGTTGTGTAATATTATACATGCTTGAATCACAATGGTTAGCGCGTCCTGATTCCATAACCTGCCAGGCTGACGGACTATGGCAAACCTTGCTTGTAGAATGCCAAAAGCACGTTCCACATCCTTTCTCACACTTTCTTGTGCTTGTGAAAAAATTTTCTCTTTTTGTGTGTTAGGCCTCTTCATACTTTTTACGATAGTTGCGTAACATGGATAAATACCATCTGCTAAATAATATCCCATGTTGTATTGATTGCCATTTATTTCAAAAAGAATTGGCGGAGTTCTACCATGTAAAAGATCTTCAAAAACATGTGATCGGGCTAAGACATTTAGATCATTATTAGCACCTGGCATACCAAAATATGACGACCAAATCCATGTATCGTAAGATGCAACTGCTTCAAGGATAAGTGTTGGACATCCCTTATGCCCTCGGTATGCACCCTGCCATGCAACTGGACAATTTTTCCATTGCCAATGCATACAATCAATACTTCCAAGCATTCCCGGGAATCCTCTTGCAGCATTTTCTGAGGATAATCGTTCTACATCTGCCGAGGTAGGAGCTCGAAGGTACTCTGGACCAAATATTCCAACAATGGCAGAACAAAATCGCTTCAATGATTTAATTGCTGTGGACTCACCTATTGCCAGATACTCCCCCCATATGTCGGCACATGCCCCGTAGCACATGTGGCGTAGCGCTGCTATTATTTTTTGATGAGGAGTTAACCCTTTTCGCCCTAGAGCATCTGCGTTTTGCACAAAGTAGTTGTCGTAATTAACCACAGCCTCTAAAATTCGATTGAATAGAGGTCTGCGCATGCGAAATCTGCGACGAAAATCACTTTCTGGATATACTGGATTTTCACTGAAGTAGTCATTCCATAGCCTTTCGTGAGCAGCTTCCCTTTGGCGGTGCTTTGTTCTTCTCAATGTAACTTCTGTATTTTCAAGAGTATGAATATTCGCAATAGCGTTATATGTTTCTTCCTGATTATACGCAATCGCAGAAGCATCTTGCATTCTGTTTAAATTCGCCATCATTTGGGTCAAGAGCATTATTTCTTCTTCGTTGCCATCTTGCCCGAAATATTCATCATATGAACTGGACATCTGCTATATTTACTTTTGATAATTTATGGTGGGAGAAATGAATTATACATCTGATGCTATGCATTTCTCAATATATATAGGTAGTAGTGGGTAGCTAAATTATGTAGAATGCACAGGGGAAATATGATGGCAAAGAAAAAGTGGTTGGTGGGTGGGAGGTTAATATAATAAAGTTGTGGGGCCATTTGCTTTATTATTTCTTTGGTGGCAAAGAAGTAGTCATTGATGTCTTTTGTTGGTATTTCATTTTTGCTGTCGGTGGTGAAGACTTTGTATTCTCCATTTGCTTTATTATTTCTTTGGTGGGGCCATTTGCTTTATTATTTCTTTGGTGACAAAGAAGTAGTCATTGATGTCTTTTGTTGGTATTTAACTTTTGCTGTCGGTTGTGAAAACTTTGCCATCTCCATTTGCTTTATTATTTCTTTGGTGGGGCCATGAGGAATCAACTTTATTTACCATAGATATTTTATTATGTACATCAAATTCTATATGAATTAGTACACACAATTTATAATAATAGTAATTGGCATTATTTATTTATAATATATTTTTTACAATATCAACAGTACATGTACTAATAAAATTTACCAAAATTTATATCTGACATATATTAGTTATCATCTAAACCGGGCCATTGAGAATACGTTTCATTTGCATCCTGATCAAAATTTGTACTTGGTCGATAACCTCCATTCCTTCGTAAAAATTCAATCTCAGCTTCCTTATCTCTTAATTGGCGAGACATTTCCGTACTATTAGATAATAATATAGAACGCAACTGGTTAGAAATTGTCATTGCATCGATGTACATTTCTCTCCAATTTCCTCGGCTAAATGTCATTGCAGGTGGGACATTCAGATTAGTTGCTTCACGTTCGAAAGGCAAAGTAATTGTTTCACCAATTGGAGTACAAATCTGGTATGTCCAATCAACTTGGGATGGCTGCGATGATGTAGAAGCACCCTGCGTATCATATACGTGCCCTTGTAACTCATGTGGGGTACATGGCAATTGTACTTCATTTCCTACTAATTTATGAAGCCCAATTTGATCGGTGTTTACCCCACGACTAAGTGCTGCCAATAATGGACCATGTGATACAGCTGCCCAATACTCGGTGTACTGATCTATTGTAGCTTCATTTATATATTGCGTGGATGGTATCCATTCACCTTGAGATAAAGCAACATAGAGTTCACGAGAAACAGTTCCAAGTTTTTCTGGAGGATCATTAGGGAGCGCAAAAACTCCATATATTTGTTTGTTGCACCGATCACCTAAATACCATGTTCCACCAAGCTGTGGGTCCATTAAAACAAACCGAAATCTTGACATATTGTATAACATGACATTAGTTGCAATTTCTAAAGCTGTTGAATTCATGTACGGTTGCCAAATAATTGACTGCATAGAGCGCATATCCAATTGTTGATTTGCAATATCATAGTTGAACCGCACAGCATTTCTAGATCTTTCATTGTAATTTATCTTTGACCATCTATGAATTCTGGGTCACGTGTCAACAAGAGGTTCTTTTAATATTGGACAAGTTGTGCCGAAGTGTTCGTAATAGAAGTACTGAAATTAAAATTGAATACATAAATAACACATATTAAAAAAAATATATAAAAATTAATATGTTGAATAATAAATAATACCTCTATCACCTGCCAAAAGCAATTTACGCTTTTCATTTTTCTCCGGCACACAGCATCAAGGCAATGATATATTCTGACTAAAATTGCTGACCCCCAGTCATAGTTGCCAATATTTTCCATATCTATTAAATAATTTAACCAGCCAATTTGGCAAGTATTACTTGCATTTGGAAAGAAGATATATCCGATAACATAAAAACAAAATACCCTAGCAATAATGACTGGTTCAACAACTTCTGTTATTCCATCAGCTAATAGATAATAGGCTAAATCTGAACCTTTAATGCAACCTGAATCAATGGTGGCATGAATCATTGGAAAAAATGTCTCCAATGTATTCTTTGTGTCAACTAATAGTTCCCCATCACTATACGGCGGAAGATCTAATTTTCCTCCAATTGAAATTCCTATATTAAATTGAGAAAGTGGTAAAAATGTATTAGATAGTAAAATTTTGCGTTTAAAAAAATAATGCATAAATAATTATAATAAATAAAAATCGAACCTGTTATCATTGTGAAATCAAACGGTGTAAGGCCAATCTCACATGTAGGTAGGTGAAATGTATGTGTAGTATCCCACCAACGTCGAATACAAGCTTCTACAACACCACGGTCTGATTTTGGCATGTGAAGCGAGAAAATTGTTGACCACCCGGCATTATCGATTAAACATTTTACCTCATTATTATGCGATAAGGTAACATATAATTCATTGGCTGTGTGCCACGTCGATCGTATCGCGAAGTAATTTCCAGATTTTAATTTTTTAACTTCAGGGTTTGAAACGTGGTATTCGTTATCAACAACACGTTTGTAATTACCTAATGAAATTGAGCGTGATTCGGGTTCATTTTGTCGTTGTGTCGACCTACGTCTTGCGCTGCTAGGTCTTGCACTGCTAGGTCTTGGTGGATCATTACTAGACCCACTTTCATCTGCCTTCCTTGTCGATTGTTTGGCAAACATTCTCTTGATTGATTTCATTCTACACAAAATAAAAATTAGATGTTATGAAATATCTAAAGATATAATTATTGAGAGATAAAGATCAATAACAAATAAAATAAAATTTGTAAAATAATTTATACCTTGAAAGAGAAAATTTACGGATGAAACTGAAATTTATACAACGAAGTGATATAAATAAGATGATTGCGGACGCGATGTAGTTGATGAGAAGAAATGATGAAGAATACACATAGAATGATAAAGTATATATGGATGAAAATCTATGTGAAGACAAAATATTTTCAAGGCACCCGTGAAGGCATAGGCTTTCATTATTTTAAAAGAAGAGAAAGCATGCAAGGTACACAAAGCATGCATGCAATAATGGAATGGAATGAAGACAAACCAATCTATTCTCGGAAATGGAAGAAGAAGAAAAGAAAAAAAAAAAATAATGCCTGCCACGACACATCATGTGTCGTGGCTATCAAAACCGTGAGACGATGCACCATGTGTCGTGCGACAGCTTCCTATTATGCCCCGACATATGATAAATCGTCCGAGTTAAATTTACCATCTCTTGCGCTGCGCCTCTCTGTTTTCAAATAGTAAAAATATACCATTTTAGCATACCTTTTTAGCTTTCCCATTAAAGATGGTCTAATATATGTATAATTCTCCTTTCTTTGTGGCCATCGGATTAAAATGATCTTGGCCGTTTATTGCTCACACACACACACACACATATATATATATATATATCTTTCTCCCGCTCTTAACAGCCAACACACAGACATTTTTTCGTGCCCTAGAATTTTCTTTTCTCTCTCTAGGTATTTGAAGAACTAAAGTTCTTTTATGCTTTTCTTTTGTTTAAATCTAGAGATTAGAGTGGTAATCAATTGAATACGCTTTGTTTTCTTGTCTTCAGAGAGCAATTTGGGTAGCTATTTGATAAAATTACTTGTGCATCTTTGTTGGGCTTTTCGAAACTCAAGATTAGTGTTGGATCAGCTGTGTCCTGTGCTGTGTATATTTGGCTGTGTGCTTGCTGTGTATTCACTCGGTGGTGCTGTGCATTTGTCTTCAAAACCGGTTCTAATTTTGCTGATCTTGCGTGTTTAATTCTTCTTAATCAGGTAAAATTGTTTTTAATCTTTTTCTTATTTTATCTATGAGATTTTCTTGTATAAGATTAAACGCAGTTGCTTAAATCTGTTTCTTATTGTTCTTAATCTCGTTTGACTGCTGTGTAAATATGTTTTAGCTGTTTGCTGATAAATCTGTTACTGCTGCTGTTGTTGTTGTTTCTGCTGTATCTATTACTATTACTATTACTTTGTTTTGCAAATCAGTTTTGAATTAATTACTGCAGAAAATCTGTTTATATTGCTGAGAGTTTAAGGGCTATTTTTGGTTAATACCTGTGGAAATCTGTTTTTGTTTGGATTGTTATTGCTGTGGATAAATTGTTCATTGTTTTTTTTTGTGGACCATTTATGCAAATTTGATACTAGTTTCGTACATTTCTGTTTTGTGACCTGTTTTATAGATTTGCTATAATATCTAGTTGATACTTTGTTGTGTTTTTTTAAAGATTTTGGTAAAAGATATTTTATAATTGATTATTGAATATTCTTTACAAAATCTGGAACATATGGATGCATATACTCTTGGTTGAGCTTCTTTGTTGATTCTTGATTTTTGTTGGTAAGGTTATCTCGGAGAAATCTACTAGTGTTTGTTTGAGTTTATTGAGTCGATTTGGTGAGGGAAGTGTGTACCCTTGGGTTGTATGGATGTACATTAGGGTCATTGTTTATTCCTTTTGTTCGTTTAAACTCTTGTAAACATTTGTTATATAGTGGATTTTGTTTTAAGGTAGGGTGCCTCCGTAGATGATTTTCTCATGTTTAGAGTTTACCACGTAAAAAATCTTTGTGTTGTGATTAATTGATTAATTTTTATTTTTTAGTTCATTAATTGCATCATTATTACAAAGGTTTTCAAGAATCTTGAAAATTAAATAAGCTTTTTCATAAAATTTAGATTTGACACACTTATTAAAAGTAAATCTCTGGTTTACATTATTTTCGGAGAATCCATTGAAGGAATTTCAATTGTTAGGGTTTCTTTCAATTTCATTTGCATATTTTTTTTGAGTTCTTATATGAGTACCAATTTTTCAACGATAGACTTTCAACATTATTTCTCATGTTTTCATAGGCACCAAAATTAGCAGTGGTGCCGACAAAGACGTTGCTCAATGTTGGTGGTGCTACAAGAAAAGGTTTCAAACGGAAACGAAATTAAACCAAGCAAATAAGGTAATATATATTCCCTATTTTTCTTTATTGACAATTTCTAGTTGTAATATTTTAGTTTAGTTATGCTATAATGAGATTACATAGATTTATTTTGAGGGTGTGGGAGTATATAACCTAGGGAATTTTCGTTCCCTCCCCCTTTTAACTTTGTTGCAATTAATCCACAAGATGCCACCTCATATTAGATCTAATTTATGTTTGAATAAATGACCTATAGTTCTTAACATACCTTCCAAAAAATTAGTTCAGAAACTCTTGAAAATATGCAATTACAATTTACTTTTTTGTCGAAAGAGTGAAAATGCGTGCCAAGGGAGAAATTTGGAGTAGTGGGAACAAAAAAATTGTCATATTAATGTGTGCGTGTGCGTGTGCGTTTGGTTTTGGAATTCTTTGTTCTATTCAATGTTTTAAAATTTGAGAGGCGTATTCGAGGCGTTTTGCTCAAATGAGGCGAGTTGTATGCCTCGAGGCAGAACGAGGCGTAAGCCTCAGTTTTTTCGGGGAAAAAAATTATATAAAAAAATAAATTAATAAAAGCATAAAAATATATTTTTTTAAGTCATCTTATTGTTAGATTTTTGAGTTTAAGGGGGTAAAAGTGTTAAATAAAAATAACTAAGGGGTTTGTTGTAGTTTAAAGGGTCAAAAATAAAAGACCTTTTAATTTGAGGGGTCAAAAGGCTTATTTTACTTAAATGTTCAATTAGTTTAAGGACAATGTTGTCCTTTAACAATCCCACCAGGGATAAATTGGTCATTCAAAATGCCTTGGAGTTGCAAAACCCTAGCCTTCATCTCCTTAGCCACTTCACTCCTGCCTCCGTTTTCATCTCCAGCAATTCTCATCCTCCTCCTCCTCTGCCTTTGCCCCTCCTCCTCATCTTCCTCATCTTATTTTACTTAAGCATTGATATATATCCACATGCCCGTAACTTTGGAGGAAGAGAGACGGCCAAAATTTTTTGGATGGAGAGAGACGATCAGACTAGAAAGGGATGGAGAGAGAGTGACGATCGGAGTAGAGGGGGATGGAAGGAGAGAGACGATCGGAGACATAGGGATAGAGGGACGATCGGAGTAAAAATACGCCAGTTACTAACTCGTCCGCCTCTTTCGAGTCAACTCGGTTATGAGTTGACTTGCCCGCCTCACTCAAAAAACTTGTAAGTATTAGATTTTCCACCTAACTCGTACGACTCCAGGCACCACTCTTCCGCCTAGCCTCGACTCGTACGAGTCGCTTGTTTTTTAAAACATTGGTTCTATTTTCGTCCTATACGATTTTTTGGGATGGCACATGCGTTGGGTATAGGGTGTCACATTAGGGTGGCGTCACAAACATTTTATGGAATGATAATCACCGTGCTAAATAGATTTGCGCGGCCGTCTTAAATAATAAGGAATATCCAAAATATTTGGAGCAGATTGTTAACCGTCCCATTAGAAACTATTTAGGACGATTATTGTCGTCCCATATAAATTGGCTCGAATTTTTTGGAGCCTAACTTTGGTGCCTCATTAAACATATAAGAGACGGAGTTTTTCGTGCCATAAATGATATTTTTTGGTACCGCTTTGCTGTGCCATATACTCCTGTCCCAATTATTTCAAAGTTATATGGCACAGTTATGTCGTCACAAAAATGGGATTGAATAAGAATATAATACTAACAATTATCAATTGTAGCATATGTCCCAACATAAAAAAAAGTTTCATCTTTTAGCATATGAGTACTAATAAAAAGTAGTAAAGTCTTAAAGGACAAAGATTGCATTAACAACAAAAAGATTTCTTTGATCAACAACTTTTTGAAGCTCCATCCTCTAACTGACCAATTGCAATTGAAAGAACAAATAAGGTTGTATTTTTTCCAATATACGAAGCAAAAAATAAATAATATTGACTAAATGTAGAAACTATAAGTTAATCACAAAGTACCATCATATAAAACTAAAACTCAATCCGAAAAATACGATAAAAAAATCTCTATAAATAATGTCAATTTGGTTATAGGTATGAGGTACTTAGATGAATCTCGACATGTATGTACATACGTACATACATGCATACATGAGTACATACATACAAATGCAGCATTGTTACTGCTAGCCTCCAATCACATTTCATTTCCATTTCAAACTACTTATAAATTCTCCACTTGTGGAACATAATTTTTTTTTCCTTAGGGCTGGGACCGATTCAGTTCCTAGCTAAATTATGAAGATTTGGAACTGGTTTTTTGTTGTTCTTAATGGTTTGGTTTGTGTATTTTTTGAGGAACCATTATAACTGTTAGGAACCAGTTA
Organism: Lonicera japonica; assembly: GCA_021464415.1. NCBI lineage: Eukaryota > Viridiplantae > Streptophyta > Magnoliopsida > Dipsacales > Caprifoliaceae > Lonicera > Lonicera japonica. Next base: position 68,095,815 of record CM038467.1, on the reverse strand, counting down.
AAAACTGTTCTAACGGGTATTCAGGGAACCATTAGAACAGGTTAAAAACCATTCTAACGGTTATTCGAGAGACTGTTAGAACCATTAAAACCGTTAAAACAGTTAGAATCGGCCAAGAACCATAAGAACTGTTATGTATTTATATATAGCGGTTCCTTTAATTAAATTTATCGAGGATCCGGGAATTGAATCGTTAACAATTATTAGAAACCAAACTGTTAAAAATGTGCACTTTAATACTAAGAACCGAACCGAACTGAACTAGCCTTTTTTGGTTCGGTGCGGTTCAGTTCTCTGGTTCCTGGTTCGAAAATCCCATCCCTAGTTTTTCTCTTTCTTTTCATAGTGCAAGCTTCCACTTCATAGTAAAGAGAACTAGGAATAATATGATTAGTATATTACAAGAAAGGCATAGCACATCTAATGTGAAAAAAACAATTGCATTGGGAGGACTTGTTCTACATATTATTTTATTCCTTCCAATTCATGGCATTGGAAGGAATTATGAATACTCAGTGAACTGGCCAAGTGCTTTTAGATGAAACCCCACACAATGATTAACGTATGTGCTCAAGGTCAAAACAACACCTTTGGATTCTTAAAGCTTTGGGAAAAAAATAGACCTTTTCAGAATCTATGCTTTGAAATTAGATGCTTAAGAAAACTCTAAAAATGATAATACATGCCATTTGTTAAGACATTGATTCTTACTAGTTTTAGTTCTTTTTACTAAATATGTTCATTCTAAGCCAAAAGGAAAGACAAAAAATTCCATTGTCGTGAACTATGAGGTGACTGGACTTATATAGAGTCATCTTTCATAAAGGGTAGTGTTATTTCCACCCCAAAAAGTACTTAGCACCACATCATAATTTAATAACTTCAAATGAATATATTGGGCAAAAGGGAATGAGACGACAGTGAAATGTAAGTGAATTATACCAAAGAGTCTTTAACCTTGTAGTTATATTTTATATCAATGCACCATTGAAATTTTTGTAGAGTTAAAGAAGAATATTTCAAAGGAAAAGAGGAGACTTGAGGTAGTAATTTTTTTTTACCTTTTTATTAAACATATTACATGGAATGAAATAATATTTAATAAATTACTCTAAATGTAAACACAGGTTGATTTTTTGCACCATGATGACTGTCCCACTTTGGTAATTTAATGTAAAATATAAAGTGAATGGTATATATATATATGTAGCAGTGGACAACATTTTTAGCTGATGCCCTTGTAAAAGAAAAAAAAGGGAAAGAGTAACAAATACTTACATCATCTCTTGGAGAACAATGAATGAACATGCTGCAAATAAATTTTACGAAACCAGCGAATGTGTTAATATACGACTAGTTTTTCCTATATCCGCCTGCCATATTATTATCCATCATGGTTATTATGAAAGAATCATTTTTAAATTGCCTCCAAAAATCATACATATATTCAGTATCAAAATCGATAGTACTGATGGCGTTAAACTCTATATTTGTCATCATGTTGAAGGGCTAATAATCTTACCTATAACGAGGATCAATCATGAACTGTCGTCTTCTTTTGAAACCCCACAAACAATAGTGCATGTGGATTTGGTTTACAATTCTGTATAAATACAAAATATATAACATTAGTTTATTTAGTTAATTATATTAATAAATAACAATGACATGCTTAAATTTTGGATTTAGTAAGACACACATGTATATCATTAATCTTACTGCAAAGGTTCTCTTAATAGCTTCAAAAGTTGATGAGCTCGGGCGAATTTGAAAACAAAATATCAAGGAGAAGAAAGCCGGAATGTATTTCCTCAATAAGATTTGCCAATTTGGCATAATCCATTCTTTTTAAGTCTACAATTTTTATTTTTATTTTTTTTGTGGGGGGGGGGTAAAAAAAGTAGTAGTTAATATATGTATATATACACAACAATTTTGTTTAGAAAGCTAAACAGTACATTAAATAATATTACAGGTATGTGTATGTATAAATGTATACCTTCTTCAGCATCCATTCGAACAGGCTCTTCGTAAAACGTATATCAATTGCGTCATTATTCCTGATAATGATGTTATCCATGAGGCCATTTCTCCAATTATGAACTCTGTTTTTAGAGTGAGGATTTTTTGAGCAAGTAATTTTCGAAGAGTTGGGCTAAATGCATGGTTTATTCTTGAACAAGTAAAGAAGTAATCCTTGGAAGCAATAGCAAATAATTTCCGACGAGTTGGGCTATTGTTTGCAATGATTATTTTTAAACCTTAAAAAAAAGCAAAAAAACACAGGTATCGGCTAACACCTTAACTATTGAAATGAATTATAACACCTAGGTAGTCATATATTTATATGACTACCTTAAATCTCTACAAGAATTTCAATGGTGCATTGATATAAATTAGAACTACAAGGTTAAAGAATTTTTGTAAAATTCGCTTAAATTTCACTATCCTCTTGTGGAGACTTGAAGTAGTCATATATATATATATATATATGTAAGAGTATTATAATTTATTTTGGTAGTTACGGTGTTAGCTGAGCTATTTTTTTTCTTTTTAAGGTTTAAAAATAATCAAAGCTAACAATAGCCCAGCTCTCTAGGAATTATTTGCTATTACTTTCAAGGATTACTTCTTTCCTTGTTCAAGAATAAACCATGCATTTAGCCCAACTCTTCGGGAATTACTTGTTTAAGAAATTTTCTACCAAATTTTACAGTAATCTACCATTTTCAATTTATTTCGTTTAATTCCCTTTAATTTTTTTTAAATATCGATCTTCTTTTTTAATTAAACTTTTTTAACTTATTTTTAATCTCGTACATTAATGGATCTTCAAATTATAATACGGGGTATCATGACCAATTAAAGAAATCACACTCTAAAAATAGTGTTCATAACTGGATAAATGGTTTCATGGATAACATTATTATTAAGAATAATTACACAGATAATATACGTTTTGCGAAAAGGCCTGTTCGAGTGGATGCTGGAGAAGTATATATATACACATATCCATAATCTTATTTAATGTATTATTTAGCTTTCTAAACAAAATTATTATGTATATATTTATTAATTACTCTTTTTTGCGCACCCCTTCTTTATTGTAGATTTTAACTACTTAAAAGAAGAGACTATACCAGATTGACAAATCTTATTGAGGAAATGCATTATGTTTTCTTCTCCCTAATATCTTGTTATCTAATTCGCCTGAACTCATGAACTTTCTGAAGTTATCAAGAGAGCCTTTACAATAAGATTGACTAAATATGCATGTATTACTAAATCCAAGATTTAACCATGTTATTGTTATTTATTAGTTTAATTAATGAAACAGATTATTGTTATATGTTTTTGTATGCATACAAAGTTGTAAACCACATCTACATGCACTACTGTTTGTGGGGTTTCAAAATGAGGCAATAGTTCATGATTGATCCTCGTTATAAGCAAGATTATGAGCCCTTCAATACGATCATGAATACATAGTTTAACGCTATCAGTACTATCGATTTTAATACTGCATATCAATATGGTTTTTGGAGGCAATTTGATAACAATCCTTTTATAATAGTCACAATGGACGGTAATATGGATGGTGGAGTTACGAAAAATCGGTCATATACTAACACATTTGTTAGTTTTGTAAATTTTTTCCGTAGCATGTTTATTCATTGTTCTTTAAGAGATGATGTAAGTGTTTATTACTCTCTCCTTTTTTTTTCTTTTATAAGGGCATCTGCTAAAAATGTTTTCTATTACTATATATATGCCATTCGCTTTTCATTTTATATTAAATTACTAAAGTGGGATAGTCATCATGTTGCAAGAAATCTACTTGCCTATGAATGAAGTATGTGCATACTTTTCACCTATGAACAACCTTTAATTAGTCTTGCACATTTGAGAATTATTCTTAACTTAATGTACCTTTGGTATGATTTACTTACCCAATCTCTTTCTTTCTTGAATGAGTTCAACTATGGGTACCATAGGTGATCCTATTATGGGTTAATGGCATTTTGTGGAAGTTTTGTGGTCGGCGGATGAGGTGATTTTAGTGAATGAATGATTTGGAAGATTGAAGTGTCCCCTGTTATTTTTTAGTAACTTTGTGCAAGTCCTCTTAATTTGTACTCAATTAATTACGTTATCTGTTATAAATGATTTTGTAATTTCCTAATGGAAAATCACTCTTTTAATTAATTATGTATGTTTTATCTATGCTGCTAGCTTACAACTCGTGCGATGCATGAGTGTCTATTTTATTATAGATGAACATGATAATATATTATCAATTTATCAAATCTCATAGTAGATTAGATTTTAAATAGAGACTTCTAATTTTGTTAAAACAATTGAGCATATATTCTTAATTGCCCAAATTTTATCTACGAGAACTCTCAAATACTAAAATTATTACATAAATCAATGACAGTTGGTGCAAAAGATCATCATATTTGATAATAGCAGTGAAGAGACGAAATGTGTTGCAGATATATCTCCTGAAAGTGCATATTTATAATTTTCGAGAAGACATGACCAAACATAACATACGAGGACTAATAAGCTACTGCAAGCCTTTGTTCAAAAAAGAACATTGTTTTCTAGAAGTGATATTTTCACATTACAAAACACTTGTTTCGCTTCTACATTTCATTCGTCCCTTGAGAACCGAGTAAGATGTTTGTTATTTGGTCTTTAAGCTTTGGATATATAGGCATACGAAGAGAATAAACAGATGGATGTCAAATCAAATGTATTAACCATCTTAATTAATTGCAATAAAACCCATTAAACAATGGTAAGAAGCCATTCTACAATTTAAGTCGTAATAAATGAAATACATGTGATTAATTTGGAACACTTAATTTCACCATATTAGTATAAATAGATTATAAAAGCGAAGCATGTGTTTATGTTATGACACCAAATTTTATTTTTTTTCTTTTTTGATCTAGCATTATTATTATTTTATTTTCAGTAAAAATATATATGTAATTGTTTAAGATTGAACTCATGACCGTTGAGTAATAGGAATAATTTCGACCACTAAGACAACATTATGTTCTAATTTTTATGATTTCAAATTTGATAATGTATGTGCATATGAAAAAAAAAATCGCATTTTCACTTGAGGTAACTAACTACAACCCGAACAAACACTTTTCGTATCGAAATCCACTCAATTTAAATTAAGTTCTTATAATATTGAAATTTACAAAAGCAACCTCTAGGAAAAAATGATTTAAAATGGATAGTTTTAGGACATTTTAGAAATTACTCTTCTCCGGCCTATGTACAACTATTTGATTATAACATACAAGCATTTTAAGCTTCCACTTGATATTGAGGAAATAAAATTTTGTGTATACCTGCAAAGATAAAATTTAATTCGCTTTCGCACGCTCTAGCTTTTTTCATATATATCTGTTTGGGGGTTCATCTTCACGGAGTGTTCACGACGAGCTTTTGCGCACCTCTACTAATTTCCGCTCAGGGTTGGTGCCTATCGCTGACCACAACAAATTTTTCATTGCTAGAATTCGATATCCAAAACTTTTAGCTAGTCAAATCTAATAAAACCCAATGTACCAATGGGCAAGTGCTTGTAGTTCACACTGGTGCACATGTATGAAAAAATTACGACTCTCCCACCTTTTGCAAGTCCACTAGTGATATAAAAGAGTTATGAATTATAAAAAAATTATTGTGTACGAGTACTTTTTCTTTAAGTTGAGTTTAATTTGAGCATTTGATTTTTCACCGTAATAGTCTCAACATATCCCCTAAAGTGTAGCAAATAATTTTGAGCTGAACACATGGACGGATTAGGTTGAACTTTATTTAGACAATTAACTTTCTATGACCCTGAAGTTTGGTTGTTTTCTAACTTCAATTTCTAAAGTTCCATTTGTCTCATTTTGATACTCAAAGTTTGAGTTGCATCTCACTTTTATTCAATATAAATGAAACTTCAAGAAGTGATAAATTATTTTGCTTACTTGCCTGTTTTAGATGCGACGACTAATTGTTAGTCTAAAATTTCAATTCCTCTAGTACAACGAGTTCTTCACTTATAAAAATTATGGTTAATGTTCAATTATATATATATATATTTAATTCATAGTGCATACTTGCCAACTAAAAAGAATTGAGAATGGGATGTACTAAAAAATAAGAGTTCATTGCACTTTGCCCCCCTGAACTATGTACTCCATTGCACTTTGCCATACGAACTATCAATTTCACCAATTTTCACCATAAACTATTGATTTTGTTGCACTTTGCTGTTAATTGCAAACTCGGTAAAGAACATTTCCGTCTCCTTTTTTTCCTTCCAAAACGTGTTTTATAGTTTTCCCTCCCTTATCTATGTACATATATATATATGTGTGTGTGTGTGTGTATTTGTCTGTAAATATTTGACACTAAAATACACAACCACAGAAGAAAAGAGAGAAAATTTGAAGCAGCAGCCGCCCATCTTCTTTGAGAAAAGCAACAGCACCACCATGGAAGGAGTATGCATTTGTGGAAAGTGGAAACAGAGTAGTCTTCGGAGGATAAGAGAAATAGGGGCAGAAACAATAATGGGGAGAAATAGAGGAAGAGAGGTTTTTATGGGTTTTCTTGTGTTGCTTTTGGGTATTGATTCTAGTGTTATGGCTAGTGTTTTCCATGGTTGATTTTCCAGTAGTAGATCAAGAACAATCAACAAGGCACAAAGGCCCTCTAAATCCAGTAAAAAACAACACTATTTAGTCAGAATCAATGTAATACTTGGGGTAATTAATCACCCGAAACTCCTCTTTCTCCAAATCGAAAGAGAGGAAAGACTACGCAAGATTCCATTCCTTGCTCCATGATTTTCCAGTAAAGAATCCCATTGACGCATATTGCCGAACAGTTGGTGTGCACTTTATAAGCACAATCTTGAACCCTTCTCCACCCACCAGAATTAATTACACCATCAACATCTCTCAAAGTGAAAACCTCGCACCCTATCGTTCCATCCGAATTAAACGGACCCAGATTGAACAAGTGAATAACTTTGTACTCGTTCGAATTACAAACATATCCAAACCCAACATTGAAAGAAGTAAAAACAGAGTTAGATTTGGTTCTTCTGTGGTTGTGTATTTTAGTGTCAAATGTTTACACACACACATACATACATATGTGTGTGTACATAGATAAGGGAGGGAAAACAATAGAATATGTTTTGGTAGGAAAAAAGGAGAGAGAAATGTTCTTTACCGAGTTTGCCCCCCTATTCCATCTATTATGTTAACCCCGTTAGCAATTAATGGTAAAGTGCAACAAAATCAATACTTTATGGTGAAATTGATAATTCATATGGCAAATTGTAACATATTACATAGTTCAAGTGGGCAAAGTGCAATTAACTCAAAAAATAAAAATAAATGGTTGAAGATCTAATATTACGAATAGAAAAATGAGAGATTCTAGGGAGTATCTGTCCAAAAAATCATATGCCCCCCCCCCCCCCCCCAACCCAAAAAAAAAAACAAAAAAAAGGAAGAAAAATTCTATGAACTTTTCCAGGAAAATTAATATATATTACGAAAAATGCATTCCATAAATATTCAATGAAACCTATCACAAGGTCATTGTCTTTTTCAGATTTCCATTCCATTCACATTTTTCTAAACAAAGTTATAACAATACCCTTATTTGGGGATGTGAATATATTACAAGAATGCTTTTTATTTTTTTCAAATTGATTCATTTGTTATTCTTTACACAGTATGTACATATTTTATTTTCATTATTCCTGATGAAATTTGACATATTTTTCAAGATTGCTATAAATTACTTGGAACCACCAAGGTCTCATTCAAATTGGCTAGTACAAGTTGCAAGTTAGGTTCATTACACCCACATATATAAATGAAATTTATGTAAGTTGGTATTTTCACTAATGTTCTATTATAGTGTTCTAATCAAATATTATTCCTTAAATAAATGGATGTATTTTTATTTTTTGTAAAAGGGATCTAATTAAAATAACACATATAAATATAAATATACATTCATATATTCAAGGTAACTTAAATCAACTCATCTAAATTTTTAATAATATTTAGTGTACTTGACAATCAAACTAATAATTCCATTAATTTTCTAGTATACATAATTAATATTAAATTCAAATTAATTATACTTCCAGAATGAATCAAGCACAAATATTATTTACACATCAAAAATTGAAATCCTTATGATATCCTAATTATTAAATCCGGAAAATAGTCAAAAGTTAAAATTTGTAGGATTCAATCTCAATCATTATGTCATGGGGGCAAAATGGCCTTAAATATCTTTCACAAAGCAACAGGCTGCAAATTCAAAGATTTTAAAAACCGGGGTGTAAAATAAAATTAAGGGGTGTGCAAAATACAAAATTTCCCTTATATAAGAGTATTCTAAAATTCACCTGCAATATTATTCTTCTCACCCATATACAATTGAAATCTAAATTAAATAAACTTAAAAAATAGTTTAGTATCCTTTTTTCTCAGCCCCATTTCTATCTATCAAAAACCATCACTTAACTATATGCAATCAAAAGCAATAGTTGTTCTCCATTTCTAATTTAATGACAAAAAATAAAAATAAAATTGCATGGGCCTTTGTACATACATATAAAATATAACTTTCCAATTAGGATATAACATAAGGTTATTTTTACAATAATTTCTAGATTTATGGATTTAATTTGTTTTTTAATCGTTATTTAATTGATTACATCTTTCTGTTAATTTGACTGCGATTATCCAATATTTGATCATTATATTAGTTATAAATTTTTGATTAAGAATTGAAATATACCTTTTTTTCTTTTTAATTTGAAGATGATTGAATTCTAATAGATATATGCTTTGAATATAATTTTACTTAATGGTATATACGATACAAAAATACAAAAGTTTGATGATTATGACATGCCGTAGTAGTGGCCAAAGGTCATTTTTTGCCTAAAATAAATTTAAGAGATGTTTTTATAAACTACTTTCATGGAAAAAAGTGGATTGTTATGACTTGTATTTGATATTTATTTCTACAATATACGTGTGTTTATTGTTTATGTTATGTAGCTCTTAATTGTGTAATTTTTTAATGATTAATAAAATACGAAACGGTTGTATTATTTTCCTGATGATTAGTAAAATATGAAAAGTGGATTACCTTTGTAAAGTATGAATAAATAACCCATTTGAAGGTTTATGGGAGATTTCAATTGTCAATTAACCATGAATTCAAAGAAAACTTTATTAGTATAGTAAAGAATTTCATGGATGTGCAATGAACAAAAAGGCTTTATTGTTTGGCGTATAAAAGAGAGGTAGTGTGTGGTTGGCATGTATAAAATATATGGGGTGGATTGAATGTTTTTGATAAAAAGAATGGTGGTGTACAGGGCAAGCAAACTGACCCCACTGGTGGGGTGAACTGAAAGTTTATAAAAAAAATGAGTGGGGCGTCGAGAAAGTATTCCCCCCACTTGGGTGAGAAGGCCAAATTTTTGGGTTTATTTAAGAACTCCATTGTATAATTAAAGATAATTAGATTATCATGGGTCTTTTTGTTGGGAAACAAGATGTTACTAAAATTACGTGGTATCAACAAAATGCCCATAATCGACACAACACGCCTAAAATTTCACTATATCCATAAAGTTTTCTTTTTCCCTATTGGTAGCATAGCTAGCTCCCATGTCTTCTTGGAGGTAAAGGAACTTGTCCTTTATTGCAAGCTCCCACTTGTTCATATCTTGTACCTGACATGCTCCATCATAGCATTCCCACGGGAAGGATAAGAAAATTGTTTAATCAAACACAAGGCTATTTTTGGGTGTTCATTAAATTTAAGAGATACATAATAGTCAACTTGGCCAATTGATGAAATCCATCTAAGGTGGACTGGTTTGATCCAAGGTGGAGATTATTGAGAATAGTTGACTCAAACCATTGATCCCACATGAAAAAATTATAGAACTCAACATAGGTATATAAGTGGTGGAAAGTCTCCACATAGTAACGAGGCATTTTAAGATGAAAACCCCACACATAGGGCCCAAAGGTGTTTAAGTTGGGGACAATATTGTTACTATGTGCGCAACCGACTGGCCAAGTTGGTGCCCCGGGCCCGACCCAAGTGCTGGAGGGCACAACATCTTTGGTATTGTGAGATTTCGTAAATGCGACTCCTGGCTCTCAAACTTTAGTTTTGGGGTCTGAAATGTTGGAAGAAATTCCATTATTTCTTTCGTTTTTATATGGTGATAATTCATATCATATATCCCTATATCATATTCTAGATGCAAAAGGCTTTATTCAGAGTTACTAGTATGTCTTACGAAAAAATGGACAAAAGAATGGTGTGAAGGGAAAGGCTATATATAAGCCTTTTCCTTACACATTTATCTACAAAACAGGATTCTATGAGGTTCGAAAACTATATTACAGATTGAGAAGGTGTTAAGCACTCGTTCTGCCCTTTCAGTCTCTAGTACTCTTATATGTTTATTTTATGCGAGAAAACTTGGATAGTCTTACTTGATATTCTACTACTTTCTAGAATTATCTTATGAAAACTTGATTTTAGAGAAAAAGAGGTAAGGGATGAAAATCTTGCATTCCATGATTTGATGTTTAGTTTTGTCAAAATTTAATTACTAGTAACAAAATTTTATATTATATGTTTTGAAATCCTAAGATTGATTCGGTATTGTCTCCTCAAGTAACAATATCAATTATCTCATTTGGTTAATTTTTAGAAAAGATCGAATTTTATCGGAATTAATTTGATATATAATTGAACTCTTGAGGAGATTGAGTGTACCAAATACATTATAGTCTCTATGGAAGATATAATGTATCCAAGTTTAATTCCTAAGTAAGCTGCATCAGCTCGAATTTTGAAAACTTTGTTTTATCCGAACGATAATGAACTTACTTCTTTTGGTTTTACAAATTATTTTATCAGGGTTTTGAAAAGAAGTTTTGTTTAAAAACGATAAGATATCGGTAACTTGACAATAATTTTATCTAACTAGAAAGGGGATAGAGCAACAAATATAAAAATTATACATATATGAATAATTAAGTTAAACAATTAAGATAACATAGGTACACAGATATATAAAAAGAGACTCAAATATATAACTTAATTGAAAAAGAAGTTTAGGTGATTACCTCCCCGTCGATGTAATATAAATAAGAGATAAATAAAGTGCTGCAGAGAAACCTCCGGTGTGTACTTGTTTTTCCTCTTTGAAATATTTTCAACAGTTTGACTATAAAGGTGGCACTCCGGGTGTCAAGATTAGATTCGAGACTCTTGCGGAAATAAATATTATAAAATGTGCTTTTGAAGAAGGCTTGAAGATTGAAAATATGAGATAAAATAAGAAATTTTGGTGTAAAACCCATGTCTTTAAACCAATGGGGTGTTGGCTTATTTATAGTGCCGGGGAGGGTTTGTCGTGCAACAAACCTTAATAGTGTGCCGTTTGTCGTTCGAAAAACTCAATTTGTCTTGCGACAAATAACTAAAGTGATAGGTTCTGATAGACTGATGCGTCAGAAAATGGTTGTTCTATGTTTTAATGGGTTTGTTGTGCTACAACCCCATCTAATAGGCTTGTTTGTTGTTGTGCAAACTTCCCTAAAGCATGCTCTAGTGTGTGGGTGAGTTTTGAACTCGATGTGAATTCTATGGGAGTTTAACAAACAATATAATATAGACTTTAATTAAATGAGTATGCATAATAATAGACTTAATTAAATTAATGTGCATATAATAGACTTAATTAAAATAAGACAACTATGCATATAATAAACTTAATTAAAATAAGACAAGTAAGCAACTAATAAACTTAATTAAAAGAAGGGGTCAGATGATTACATTCTCGACGATAATATAAATATAAGAGAAATGGATAGATCTCCAGCGTTGATAAAGACTAACACTCTAGGTGTAAACTTTATATTGAAAATGTTATTATTTTCTAAGAACTTAATAAAGATTAACAAGAGCATAATTCTCAACACCTTTAATAGAAGAGTATGAGAATCTTATTAATGAGAACTATCGATTCAATGGCTAAAAGCTTATACATGATATTTCACCTCCTCATTTTGGTCCCCTTTAAAACACAAGCCTTAGTCCCTTATTTATAAGGAAACCCAAGGCCTTACTTTTGGCTTCGATCCAATGTGAGATAACCAAAAGTGGGAAAAAATCAAGAAAATGCAAAATAAGCCTCATAAAGGCTAAATTTTTTTTTTGCCAAACTAACAAATCAAAAATTAAGCTTAAAATGGAAAATAACATAGTAATAAAATAAGGGTTCTTATGGGAGTCACAAATTGGGGTGTCTACAGGTATATATGATATGCTTTGTTTTATGTATTTATTCTCTTCTTTTTGAACTTCGTAATAATTATCATACAATAAAAAAACAGAGATAAATAATGATAAAATCATGTATTATGAGTGAAAGGAGAGTAAGGTTTGGGGGATAGGATATTATTGGGAGAGAATTAGGGATTTTGGAATCAAGGGTACTGAAGAGGAAGATGAGATCTAGGGTTTGAGTGTGGATGTGAGTATGTGTTGGTGTAAAGGTGTCAGACCTCCATTGTTGTTAATGAGAAAGAGAGGGTGGGAGGAGAAGGGGGCCTAAATGTATATCAATGAAATGGTTAAAAAAATCGATCTTAGTTAAAAATGAGGATATTTTAGGGGATTTAAGTAAATGTTAAGACCACCAAATAGTTTGATTGACTTTTGGATAAAAACCATCCAAAATGGCATAGTTAATGGAGGCTAAGCACCGCATTATTGTACATGTACTTGCAAGAATCCCACAACGCAATAATTAAAGCTGGGGCCTTTGTCCTTTTCTTCAAATTCTACCCTACCCTCCGATTGGGAAAAACTCAAGACGTAACAATACATAATATCCCAGAAATTAAGTTGCATGCCGAACCATCTATTCACTTCGGCCAGGCCCAAAATTATCCTAACTGTATTGGGGGTGACTTAGGTTAAATGGAGATGGGTACGATGGAAAAAGTCAACCAAAAGGGGGTCGAAGAGAATTCGTAGTCCAACCTGCAGGAAATAAGAAGTATAGATGGGATATGTCCCCTCATCAAAGACAAGATTTTCTAAAATTGTATTCCCATCACCTTCAATCTCTTCCTATTTGAATTGATAAGGAAGAAATCAACATTGGAATTCTCTTTTCCTCTCTTAGTTATAAGTTGGTAACGGCCCATGGAATCTTGTAGGGTTTCATGAGAGAAGGAAGAGAATGAATGAATCAATGAAAGACGAAACGCAAGAAAACAGAGAAAAGACTGAATCAGAAAACCTTAGAGTGAAGAAAGAAATAATTTGCATAAACAAAAATCCCCTTTTTTACGAAGTAGTGAGAGTAGAGCAAAGGCAATGGTGGGTTTGATATTCAAATGGCAATTATACCTTTTGAAAACACGTGATGAAAGAAGAATAGTCAAAAATTAAAAAAGGAAAATGGAGCACAGGTAGTAAAATGATCTGGCCAATGGCTGACACATGGAAAAGGGCCGAGTTATTAAAGAAAACTTCCGAACGAAGATTGAGGTCAAGCATGTGTTCACTATCCTGTTAGGCGAGATCGCATGCTTGATGAGAAATTGAGGGAGAATAAAATTTGGTTAAGGCAAGCTGGGCCGGCCCAATTTGTTTTAGGATCCTAAACAGCAAACCAGGCCAACGAGTCTGACACAAGTAGAAGATATACCGAGTTGAAAACTGTCCAAAGTTACCGAGACAGCCAAGCCGATGCCGACTTCGACAAGGAATGGCACACGTGGCCTCACATGTGGAAAGTGTATGGGGAGAATCATACCGAATCGCATGGACCTGCACAGAATCATACTAGACACCACAACCCTACAACAAACGTACATTTTCATAAGTGTATAGTTGTGGATAAGTGAGAGGGGGCTGAAATTGTTATCTTATTCATTTTACTATTAATTTTAATGAGCAAGCGTAACCCTAATTCTATACGTATAAGTAGAATGAGGAGGGTTCAGAATAAGGGTTGGTTGTTGAATACTCTAACTGTTGATAGATTGCTGGCTAGCTTTTTCTGTTTAAGAGAGAGATAGCTTGTAATCCATATATCCTTCATTGGTCAATACCCTTAAGAGCTCAATATAACAATCACACACACAAACAGATGACGTACTGTCGGGCTGGCATCATCATTATCGGGAGAACCTACTGTACCCAAAAAATCCTTTGTCTAGTCTCACATTCTTGTTACTATCACAAACTCCTTATCTCAGATTATCAACGTGGCTGGGCTTAAATTTTGCACCACATATATTTACATTCTTTTAATTAATTTTCTGATAGACATATTAAACTGTATCTTTTAAATTTTCTATCAGATATATTAAATTACATTTTTTCAAATTTCTGCTAGACATTTTAACTTTAATCTTTTCAATTGTATACTTTTCCTAAAATGGAGCCTTCAACCACTTAGTAGTTGATATGCCTTATTGAGCAAAATGATATTATTCATTTTATTCGTAAACATATGTGTTATACCCATTTAACATAAGGCCCATTAAGCCCATGATTAAATAATGATACATCTTATTGAAATTTAATGAGCTTATGGATCTAGAGCCCAAATCTTATTTCCATTGTCATTGATACTTGACCTATTAAGGTAGTTTGCTTTAAGTTTACTAACACAGTTGCTTGCAACTTCATACCTTAAAACATATTTCGAGATGGATTTGCTATCACATGCTTTGTGTTATGGCTTTTGCAAACAGTATTGCATTACAACCAAATGATTTTTTTTGTTATTATCACGGAATGATGCTCATTTAAAATCAAATCCAAGGTTATTATGTTTTTATTACAATGTAATATTCTTCATATACGTTTGTTGTTTCACAATGTCATCTAGATTTACAATGTATTTTTTGCAGCATTGATATTATTTATTCGAATGCAAATGAGATTTACTACACTTCTTTCAATTCTATAATATTTTAAGTTTAGTTATTTAATCAAAGTCTATCAAACTGTTCATAGTAATTGTTGATCATATGTTTTCATCGTTAATGTTATCATTACCTGATTTTCGAAGATTTCCTATTAATTTCTTGTTATTACGTTGCTTAAGTTGTTTATGTCATTTGATTCCATACAATTCCTTGCCGTTAATATTCTCAGATGAATTGGTCATATTTAGAATATTTAGCATAGTGCGTGTGTTCATGTAAGTCCCCAAAATTTGAATTTCAAATGTTAGTTGACTTTTGTGTGAGGCTTTGATTACTCGTAAATATCCGCATTGCTATATTTGATATTTATATTTGAATTCTTTTGAAATTTTTTTGTTAATTAATTCTTGATTTCTTATTTAATTATGATAGTTATCTGCATTGAGGGCATTCATTGAATTGTCTAATATTATTAAATTAATTAATTAAATATTGATTTGTCCTTAAATAAAAAGTTGTTCTCCAAACTAATAGTTTAAAAACATTATCATTCATTAAAAAGAGAGTTTGACATTTGTCTTTTATAACCAACCCCCCACCCCCCCCCCCCCCCCAAAAAAAAAAAAAAAATAAATAAATAAAGATAAGAAAAACTAAACGAGTCATAAGATTTTTTTATAAAATCTACGCCTTTCCTTCAAGAAAAAAAAATTATAAATATCCTAAATATTATCTTTTAATAAGTTGCCGCACTAATTTAGGGACTTGGCTCCCCTCCATTACACCTTCCATCCAATTTCGTCTAATGAAATTAGTTGGAGGCTTAAACGGATGAATTTTTTAATAAAACTTGGTGGAGGTGATCTCTACAATTAGTAGATCATATCTAAAAGAATTCATCAAGAAATTCAAATTAGAAGTAGGTGTACTAAAATTTTAATAAATATGTTTATTTTCGACCATTAAATTTTTTAAAGATCATCTCACCTACTTCCGGTTTTAATTTTTTGATCAAATTTTGTGAAGATGATTTACTCATTGTAGAAATCATCTTCATCAAGTTTCGTGAAATAAATAATTCGTTTAAACCTTCAACTAAATTCTATTTGACGCAATTAAATGGAATGTGTAATGGAGGGGAGCTAATTCCCTAATTTTGTAAGTTATTAATAAGCACTTTTAATTTTTTTTAAACTCATTAACACCTTTAAGTTTTGTATGGAAGATAGCGTAATTTAATATAACCCCAATTAAATAGAGGTGTGCAAAATCAAACTCCTTAAATTTTAAAATTTAAAATTTTACTACACGCATATTAGTTAAGTTTGACTTCCCCTCACCCAGATTTTAAAAATTACACAAATATTATTAAACTTGCTTCCTTAATTTTGAATAAAAATAATGCTAATATTAAAAAAAAAATGTTTCATTTTTTTTAAATAAAATTAATATTAAGCTTGTCCTTTTAAAAAAACCCCTTACCCTGCCAAACCCGCAGGAGTAGGTTTGCTGTGAAAGCCTCAAACTCATACAAGTGTATTTAAAGCTAAAAACGTTATGTTTTAGTCTTGACGGCGAAAATGAATACCGGTTGAATTATATAGCTTTTCTCATTTACGCCTACATAAGATGGGAGTATAGAGTGCAGTGGCGGAGTTAAGAATTTATCATAGGAGATAAAATTCAAAATATAGAAAAATATATTTGAAGTATTAAAATTTTAACTCAAATACTCAATGTGAATTATTATTTCTAATTGTTGAAAAAAATGGGTACGAAAATATTTTTTCAAGTTATTTTGAGAGTAATTATGAGTAGGACATCACACTCAATTGTGAAAGGTTATTATAGATTCATATTATCGTCTATTAAGTACATTGAAATTGTATAATTGTTTCGGCAAAATGGTTATCACCTAAAGTGAGCTACTTGAGATAGAAAAATTGAATGTCAAAAGTGGCAAAATTAAAAGGAAGTCTCACATGGAAACTTTGTTGAAAATTAATGGGTTTATAATGGGTCATCTCTTAAATGTTTGTTAAGCAATCTAGAAAAATAAGATATTCTCAAACGCCCGCAGCGGGTACAAATCCCCCTGCACTTGCGAACACGAATGTTAATTCGAAAAAGCCCTTCTGCGTGTGGCACATGGCTTTGTTTTTCACTTGGAGACGTGAAAGAATTAATTTGGTTGCGTCACTAATTAACCAAAATGTTTTGATTGACATAGATGATTGTGCTCTTCCATTATACACACTTAGATACCCTAAAGTTTCAAGTTCTAGTTCGATTCTGAGTAATATGCTTTGTTTTTCACTTGGAGACGTGAAAGAATTAATTTGGCTGCGTCACTAATTAACCAAAACGTTTTGATGGACATAGATGATTGTGCTCTTCCATTATACATACTCAGATATCCTAAAGTTTCAAGTTCTAGTTTGATCATGAGTAATATGTTTTGTTTGGCGGCAATTGTTGATACTGCTAGGTGTATGGGAAGGAAATTCACATTTTCCAATTTTTTTTCATATATAATTTTCAGCAATTTTTTTATATTAATTTCAATATAATCATAGGCTAACAGCAAACTGTTTATTATCAAAATTATATTTTGAAAAGAAACTAAACTCTTAATTAGAATATTTCAAAAAAATAATAATAATTGAGTGTTGAATTGTGTTAGGAAAAATATTACGTAGAATTGTACTTATTAACACCCGCATCACACTCTCCATGTAAGCACAAAACTATATAAATGCTTTGTTGGTTAAAACATGTACCATAGTTATTTATTATGAAAAAACACGCATATAAAATTGCATTGAGAAATGAAATCCATTAATATGTACAAAAACAGAGGATCGATTACCAGACCTTAAATTTTTTAATTTTTTTTTTACCTTTTTCTTTCCAGTGCAATAGAAATGCACACTACGGCTTAAAATGGCATTAGATCCGGTGAATAAATATAAGAATACCATGTGGTACACTTGTGTATTTGTACAAAATATTTTCTCTATCATTTATAACGACGGTGTTTGTTTGACTTCTTAATACTAAATGGGAGCTTATTCAACATTAAAATGTAGAATTAATGTTTGTTTTCTCGCATTCTAGTGCCGAATTGAATTAAAATTTAGCATTATGTTTTAAGAGACAAGCCAGGCACTTAATGGTTAGTTTAATTTTAACGAAATTTTATTTCGATGCTACACGTACCAATACTTTTCATTCATTAAGTATTGACGTATATCACAACAAGATTAAAACCATAAAATGTCACGTGCATGTTCAAAACAAGAAAATAGAAAATAAGTTGAGAAAATAGAAAAGATAATAAGTTTATTATTAGTACATGCATAACCACTAGAAGTCTATAATATAGTCGCACGCCACACACCAAAATAAAAAAGGAAATAACACAACATAATAATTATAATAATAATAATAACATGATAATACCTTAATGAGAAGGAGGGAAAACAGAGGAGAGGAACTCCTCATCCTCCAAAAACAGCTGCAGATTCTTTGTCTTCATTAAGAACTCAATAGCTTCCTCATCAAATTCCACAAGAAATCCCAACCTGATGAGCTCAGCCAGCTGGTGCATTTGATCCTCCATCTCCCATAACATCCCCTCAGCCACTACTTCAGCGAAATACGAAGCAAACTCCATCAGATTCTTACGCCCACCAGACATATCCATCTTCTGCGTGAAAAACTTGGAATCCTCTCTCTCCCAACGTATCATTCTTCTTGCTTTCAGATTCAACATTTTCCCCGAAGAAAGTTGTAAACCATAGCCCATTGTAATTGGCTCCAACGTCTCTAAAAATATAAGCTTTAGGAGGCGTTTAATAGCTTCATGCCTCCTCTCCGCTTCCATTTTTAGAGAAACATCAGCCAAAAAGCCAAGAATGAGTTTACAAAGCCCTTTTCTAATGAAAACTTCCTGTGGATTCACTTGTTTCTGCCCAGCGCTATCCACAGTAGACAATTCTTTCTGTACACACTCGGACAAATTTCGAACTCCGATTTTGCTGTATATTTCAAGGAGCTTGAATCGAGGCAAGGAGGGCGAGCTTAGTTGAGGATACCAAACAAAAAGCGAAAGAGAGGTTGAATTTTCGAAAAGATCCTTCAGATATAAATCATCACCAATGAAAACATCATTCTTGTCAACCAGAGGAATTTCATCACAACCTGAATTTACGTAACCCGGCAACTTCAACAATTTTTCGGCAAGAGTTTTCTCCGTTTTCTGATTCCAGTGCTTTACAACAAACCCCCAAAAGGTACAGCATTCAACACGCGTCAATCGGTGTCCAGAAACTTCCCATACCTTCCAAATCTTGCAGTAGTCATCGAGGGAAGGATTAGTTCTAACTCCGAAAACATTGGAGAAGAAGTTGAGTATTTTTTGTTCATAGTGTTTCTCCAAAACGTTCACCTGCAAACCAAAGAGATCATTTTTGTCATGAAGAATGCACTCCACGGGCTTAACCCACTCTCCGTCGTCACTTCCATTTGGGATCCAAATCTTTTTGGATACTTCATCAATCAGCTCCACATTGAACTCGCACAAGTAACTATAAATGCGATTAATTGTGGTGAAATTAGAATGGAAATCGAGGTGACTGAGAAGCAATGGGCAGCCACTTTTAACATCCATTGTCACTCCAAGCAAACTAAGCTCTTTTTCGTAAGACATAATTTCGGAACCATAAAAATTTTCATCAATGAAAGGTCCATCCTCAGGCCTTAAGAACTTATTCCAATCAGAAGTAAACAACAAACACTCTTTTGGAGACCTGTAACCAGCAAGGGTTTTCATCCACTTTTTACCGGTCTGCTTCATAAACGAATCTGGAAAATCGTAACTCGGCTTTTGCGGTAGATTCCGAATGCAATTCAGCAATGAAAAAACATTTGCAGGAGTTATACTGCTTGGGTTCTGAGGTAAAAAAAGGCCATTAACCACAAACTCAGCAGCATTTTTGAATTCAGAAACAACACCCATACTAACCAGTTCCTTCTCATATTCACGGATTCCATTTCCATAATAATTATCACTATCCTCAATAAAAGGAAGCAAGCAGATTTGAGAGATAGATTCCCATTCATGGCCAAACAATATGCATTCATTTGGCTTTCGGTAATCACCAAGTCGTGTTCTCAACCATTTCAACTCACGGATGCTCTTCTTAAGATCCGTCGGAAACTTGAAATCCGTTCTATTCAGCTTTCTGTAACATGCCAGAAGAGAGAAAACATTATTTGTTCCAATTGAAGACGATGACGATTGCCTCTCGAAAATGCGAGCAAATGCTTTTGAAGCGTCCTTGAAATCCACCACTACGCCAAGTTCCTCCAATTCACTTTTGTATGAAGTTAAGGTGCTTCCGTAAAATGCCTCATCAATAAGAGGAAAACTGTTGAAAACTTGCAGAAGGCAACCCCAAGAAGGATTAAACAGGAAACACTCAGATGGACACTTGTAGCCCATATTTGTCTTCAGGCATTTCTTATCTTTGAGCTCTCTAACAAGTTTGTTAGAAGATCTTACACGACGTATGCAGTCCAGTATCAAAAGAAAAGCTTCAGCTGTAGGAGACGTTAAGCGTGTTGATCTTAAGTTTTCAACAACAAGCTGGTAATTTTGATTAAAGCCAACAACCACATCAATCAGTTCGAGTTCTTTTTTGAAAAGAACAATTTCCTCGCCGTAGTAATTCTTATCAATGAATGGAATTTCACTAATTTGTGAAGCAACTCTCCACTCCTCGTCAAAGAGAACCGATTCTGATGGAGCCCTATCACCAATCAAAGTCCTCAGCCACCTTCTACCTTTAATACTGTTGATGAAGTTTTCGGGAGACAGATATTTATCTCTCAAAAACTTGATGAAGTTCAGTATTGAAATTACATTGCTTCTGGATAAAGTGGACGAAGCTGCCAGAGACATTAGATGATTCCCGATGAACTCACACGCTTCTCCATACTCGAACATCACACCGACCATTTTTAACTCCTCTTTGTATTCAATTATTTTACCACCGTAGAATTGCTGATCGATTAATGGAATATCAACAAGAACCGACTCATGCTGTAAATGATAATCACGTGAGGAAGAGAAAAGGAAAGACTGTGACGGAGGCCTATAGCCAGAACTGCCACAGAGTGAGATTTTTAACCAACTGCCCTGCTTAATGCTTGTTAAGAATCTCTCTGGGATATGAGTTCCACACCTTAAATTACGAATCCAGTCGAGTAGCAAGAACACGTTTTCTTTGGTTAGTGGAGCAGAAACAGAAGGAACCGCCGCATTCGGAGGAGAGAGAATAGGGATATCAGCAGCTTTAACATGATTTTTTAGGAAATTAGCGAACTCTTTTCCAGGCGTTAGTACACCTGCGTAGTACCCAGAACGCAAATAGTCTTCTCCAAGCTCAACATAACCTTCTCCTCGCCAAGGATTTGAACCAACCAGCTTTAGCCATCTGCTTCCGTTAGCAGGAACAAGGACTCCATTCCTTTGGCTCATCAACCTCCCATAATTGTCAATTAGAGGCATTGCATTACACAGAGAATCAACCTCTTGCGTAGTCAAATAATCTTTTGAAAACGAGTGATATAGGAAATGAACAAAAGCAAGGGCAAGTTTCCTATCATCACCGAGCGACTTAATGAGGATTTTTGCATAGTCATGCACATTAACAGAACTATATAAACACTCAACAAGTGGTCGAAATTTGGAATAAGACCCGATAGCTTCTTGAGTAGATTTAGGAAGAAAAAATTGAGCTACGGCATATCTGAATTCCTTGTTCCAATTTACTAACCACGAGATGTGACGAAACTCTCGTGATAGAAGCAGTGTCATACCACCCGGCTGAACTATGCCATTTATACTGCACAAAGAGACATTCCCATCACGACCCACGTACTTCAAAATGGGAATGTTATTAATGCTGGCATTTTGAGAAGACGAGTTCCATTTATCAACAACAAATTGTAGAAGCTCTAAGTAAACATCCTCTGAAACTCCCAATGCAAGATTAGAACTCTGGATACACTTTGCATACCATTCATCGCTGACATATTCCACTCCCAAGAAATTTAATATGCTGTTGTACTCCTCCGTGTCAAATGAAGAACATAGGACATACCTTCCATGTGAAGAGATGTTGTACAAGTTCATCCCTTTCTCCCTCGCCTTACCCAATATGTTCCAGAAAGCAGGCATTAGCCTACTAACTTCACTGGGTTTCTGGAAGAACTTCTGTTCCATGTATGACTCACACGGAACAATATTTTCATTGACCAGTTTCGCTTTGATAGACTCCCTCACGGCATTCAGCTTTGCTTCGGAAGACTTCTGGACTGGAAGGAACCCGAACATAGGAGGCAGACTAGAAATTGGGGCATTTTCTATGGATTTCACAAGAGAAGTGAATGCCTCAATAAAAGCGACGGGCACACAATCAAGAATCCCTTTGTTCCATTTGTCGTCAAGGAGAATTGTTTCCCTTGATGATGCTAGAACAAAATCTGCTTGAATTATGAAAGGGAAATTAGTCACCATCTCCGTCGGTAGAAATGCATAGAGCCCAACAGAATTCTTTCCTCTATCGAGACGTTTTCCATTTGGAAAAGCCAATGTGATAACCCATTCCTCGACTTCCATTCTTCTTTCTACTTTGTTTTCCTGCTTGACGGGAAACCTCTGCCTCCACATATGATAGCTGCATTCTCTATCCTCATTCTCACCATTTTCGTCAGCAGAGAGGTGGAGCATGTAGGACTCAGCATCAATGTTCTTTCGGGTAGAAAAATTAACCTCACTTGATATAGATATTGCACTCACAGAATTGAGCTTAGGGTCCTTATTGTCTTCCCTGACAGAAAGCCGCTTTATCTTCGAAAGAAACAATAAAAC
Organism: Lonicera japonica; assembly: GCA_021464415.1. Classification (NCBI taxonomy): domain Eukaryota; kingdom Viridiplantae; phylum Streptophyta; class Magnoliopsida; order Dipsacales; family Caprifoliaceae; genus Lonicera; species Lonicera japonica. The sequence goes on along the minus strand of CM038467.1, from coordinate 68,072,829 downwards.
TTCAGGATGAATGCTTGAAAGCTGATGCTTCACAGGTTGAACCTTGTCAGACTTCAAAGGCAAGACTATAGTTGTGGTGGGGAGAGCTTTTCCAGAGCCATATATCTGTTTAATGACGGAAAGGCTTGGGTTCTCATCGACCCATTCAGGAACAATGTAGCCAACGTTGCAATGCATGCAAGGTCCTTCATTAAACCTTATCTGATAGCCATTACTGAATATGTAAGGTTGAGCCGTGATCAGAAATACACTTTTAAATCCAATACCTGAAAATTGGCAGTTGTATTAGAAGGCTACAAAATAAAGATTATGAATATTTTCCTATTAAAGGAGAAGATAGGTAATAATCCTAAGATTTATTCATGAGAGTAAAAGCTACTGAATGAATTTCAACATATGCCGGATTCTGACAGATGCTTATGCCAATTTAAGTTCATGTTGTGAAAGGACAATGACAAGAAAAAACTCCAGTTGCAAGAAGATGAAGTTATGTTATTTAATTTTTAAGATTTGTGTTTCAAAAATTAAATCATTTATGAAGTAATTTAAGGATGAGGGTAAATAGACATAATGATAAAATGCTAAAGAGACAACTATAACAATTGAGAATTAAGGGGTACAACTATTAGAGGTCCAAAGTAGTACCAAAATTAGATCTAATATGATCTTAAACGAAAGTTTTCATCCATCTTTTAAGACACTGCTTGATACATTTGTGATAGATTTTAGAGCGCTTTAGGGCTTATTTTAATTTTTGACATACATATCTCAATAGTGTTATTCATTTGGAAGTGATAAGACATGCTCAACAAGTTCTAATTCATATACCAATATGAAAGAGTAATTTTATTCAAGTTGAATGCAAAAATTATATTAAAGATCAACAATATATCACAATATGACAAATACGGTGCTTGTTTTAGCATTTGGAGTTGCCGCGGGAAGAGGAGGGAGGGGGGGGGGGGTGGGTTGGAACACAAGATATTATTAACAAGTCTATTGAGAAAGACATTTTAGAAATCATGAATACGAAAAATACTTAAACAATTTTGCCTACATCAAAATAATTAAGAGCAATAACTAGATATCTTAAGAGAAAAGGAGAGAAAAATCTCTTATATGATCATATTTTCAGGAAAGGTCCATGATAAGATATTTTAATACAATAAGAACGACATTTGTTACTATAAACAATGACAACGACCAAACTAGAATTAATTGCATTGACATTTGACATATGGACTCATATCAATATATATATTATAACATATATTTTGTAGATTCAAAATATTTTCTAACAAGAATTGTTTACTAATTATATTCCTTATGTCTATTTTTTCTAATTTGTATTTTTTTTTCTCTTTATTTGATTCATTGGAAACACCAAAATTCTCTATAAAAAAATTTGAAAATTTTGTTACAAAACTATAATTAAAATTTTCAAAGTTTCATAGTAAACTTGAAGTGAAAATTACAAATTTCAATTTTGATTTGCAAGAAACTTTTATGTGAAATTTTGCAAGTTTAACAGCAAAATATTAATTGCAGTGAAATTTAAAAGTTTCACTGCAAATTTGCAAGAAAATTTATGTAAAAATTTAGAAATTTAACGAAAAAGATATTAATTGTAGTGAAATTTATGAGTTTAACTGAAGAAATATGAATTTATGAAAAATATTGCAAACGATTGTTTCCTAATTTTCATTTCTAATTATCGTTATTGTAAATTTCCAACTTTACAAATAGTATTCAAATGACTAGTGTGTAGTATTTAAAGTAAGTTTTATTTTTGTTTTATTGGAAAAAAAAAGTGAATGTGACCTTATTGGATTTTAAATTTTGAAAACTGAAAATAATGATAAAGGGTCATTTCTATCCATAACAATGTGGAGCTCGCAAAAAAAAGGGGGAGATTTTACTTCTATTTGAAATATTTTGCAGTTAATCCACATTGTTTTATTAATGATTTTATATTAGAAAATTCACTAGATTAGTAAGTACACCCACTTTAACTAAATAAATAAAAATATTACATTTTATATGATACGGATTTCTTCTTTTGTTGGAATAGTATCATAAAAGTATTGAAATATTTTAAAACGTCAAAAGAATATTTTATTTTTTCCTTTGTATTCTAGAAAAAAAAAATTAGTTGGGTTTTTTTTTTTAAAAGAAGTTTTTAAAAGAAAAAAAAATCATGTTTGGTTCACCCATTTTAAAATTTTCATTCAATTAAAAAGAATATTTTATTTTTTCCTTTGTATTCTAGAAAAACTTTAAGAAATGAAAAAAAAACAAAACAAAAATTATATATCTTTAATTTTTTTAATGCTAGTGTACCATACACAAATCAAACTAAAAAACAGTTTTAAAGAACTCTATTAAATTTTAAATTCAAAATTTAAAATTTAAAAATTCCAACCAAACGGAACTAATTGTTTAAATTTTATTTTCAATATATGAGTCGTCTAATTTAAGTTATCCTCACTTCTCGATTCCCTTCTAATTAAACCATGAATTTATTTAATAATTTAAGAAGTGATTCTAAATATTTTATATTTAACTAAGTCAGCTTTTTATTGTTTATGCAATATACAAAACTCGATATTACTGGCAAAGAAAAAAGGTGATTGGCAATTGAGTGATAAAAAGTAGCTAAGGTTAACATTGATGCAATAAGAAATAACAATGCCAACAATTGATTAATAATAATAAAAAATGTAACACCGATGGTTATACAAATAGAAAATAATTTGTTTGGTATATAATTATGATTTGAGATTTATAAATATATTCAAATCTTTAAATTTGATACTTAGCTTAAAGTCATAACTTTCAAATTTTAAAAATAGTACTGTTACTTCCGTATCCCAAGCTCGCGAATTTAAAAAAATAATAATTAATTTTTAAACAAATTATTATTTGTCATTACTATAACTATACTTGTAATATTAATCATAACAATAATATTAGGGATGACAAAGGGTTGTATTTGTCCAAATCTGAACCCGATACATTTATAAACCGGTCCCAACTTGCTACGGGCTTTATTTTTAAATCTAAACCCGTCGCAAATAGTGTATGCATAAATGCACTGCCACCTCGTGGTAATTATGCTATAGTATAACGTACAAAGAAAATACTATAATAGGGGCGGGACAGGTCAAACAGATTAATTTTGTATAAACTCGACTTCCGCCACAGTGTCAAAAATAAAAGTAGCATGCTAATTAACTAAATATAAATTTTAGCAAAATAATATTTTGATTTAGAAATCAATTTCCTTGTATTTGTTAAGCAAACACAAAATTTTAAATTCTTGTATTCAAATACGTAATTTTTGAATTTTAGATTTATGAATTTTAAAGCTAAATCCAAACGTACCTTAAAAGGAAAATAGGAAATAAATGAAATGGAAGTAGATTTTGATTAGGAATCTAAAGTAAAATGAAATCTAAATTAATTCAATTATAAATTAATTTTAATTGGTGGATATATGCTTCTCAATTTAAAAAAGATAACATTATCAAAAAAAATTCAAAATTTTCATAAATTAAGGGTTGGACGTATAGAAACAAAATCACCCAAAAAGAAGTTTTGGTTGAAAAAGTTTGTATTATATCTTTATTGTCTAAATCCATACATACAAATGATTTATCACCAAATGAGCCATACCTAAAATATTTAATATAAGTGCTTTAATAATTTTAGTATCATTTGTGTTTTGTTTTCATAATAAATTTTGGTAATCAATTTTATATTTCTTTGGACTTTGGGCCCATTTTGGATATAAACGGACTTGTTTAGTTGAGATAAATATAAAAATGTAATAGTTATTAATTTTCTAAATACCGCTCAAAATAAAGACCATTTAATAAAGCTATAAAAAAATTAGAAGGGTATGGAACTATCAAAATTTTAAAAATATATTTTACATAGAAATAGATGTGTAAACTGATAATTTTACAATCATTGTGTTAAATAAGTTTATTCATGCTGCATTTTGTTTATATTATTATTAACATTATGTTCTCAGTGTATATATATGGGCACGTCTCATGCAGATTACTATTCACATACCAATTGTACGGATTGGGCCATTTGGCATGCTTCTTAATATAATTTTTTGTTCAAATTTGGTGAGAATATTCTTCATCATATATAGAACATCTCCACCAAATCTCTTCAAAACATTCAATCGGAAAGTGGCTTAACTACAAGATTGAAAAATATTGGATTTTATATATCTATTTCTGCAGTAATATTTTTCAATCCTCTAGTTAACCCACTTTTCGGTTGAATTTTTTTTATAAAATTTGGTGAAAATGTTATACACATGATGAAGAACATCACCACCAAATTTCATCAAAAAATTTCATCGAAAAGCGTGTCAAAAGGCACAATCCGTACAGTGGTCCGTGAATAGTAATTTGTATATGTATATATCAATTCTTATAGAATAGTGCATCAGCATTTTTTAGCTTAATTTGGGTAAAACAAGAAATAACATAATCGTGCAGCAACCATTTTCAACTTCATTTTGTTAAATTTTTAAATATCTATAATATTTATTTCATATTATACATACATACATACATACATATATATATATATATATAATTAAGAACGTATCCCCACGTGTCATATTGTGCATTTTGGAAAATTCGTGTATCGTGTCAAAACGTGATTTTTGTATTGTGTCCGGACTTTATAGCACTTCACATAAATAATTTAAAAATACTCTAACACATAATAGTTTATATAGATCTTTAGAATATATTTTTATTTCACTAAAAATAATTTTGAAGTGTTAAATTACTTTTTACATAGTGCTAACACGATTATCCTTAATTAAATCCAGTTCTCAATCCACTCTAATCACCAGCCATTTATGTCATTAATTCGTGAACAGAGCTCCACGACCACAATTACTATTTGAATAGCTAACAAATTATAAATGCAATTGATCAAAAATAGTAAAGCAAAGGGGTTAATATAATTCAAATTTCCTTCCCGTCCTTACGTTAATTAACTTAAGACAGTTAATTTTGGCATGTGAACAGATGAATATTTTCATCAATTTTCAACTAAATTTATCAAAAAAACTAAATTGAAAAGTGAGTTAACTAAACATTTAAAATTCTAATGTTTAAAAATGCGCGTATAAATGCACCTTTTTCTCCGATATAACCGCGCTTGCGGTTCCCTTTCTTGGTGGAACGCCCAACGCTGCAAATAGACTCGATGTTCTTACGAGAAAATCCTCTCTCATTGTTGAATACCAGCAACGTCGACGTAGCGCCAGTTGCCGTTATATCCTGGGAAGTTATCACGAACTCGAGAGATGGTCGAACTCCTTCCGAATATTCGTTATCTTCTGCGTTCTGAAACATTACCATTATAATATAATTAGGCTAAAACTGAAGTAATTTTCAACAATCTATATAATTTTTGTACGTTTTAATTACTCCATGTTCAAATTAATTTCTCATCCAACAATGAAGTCGATTGTTAGTACCAGCCTTCAACAATAATATGATTAAATAAAGTCGATCCCATTAACATATATATATATATATATTTTACTTGAATCAACGCACTTTACATGGGGGCTTTTTTTTGAAGGACCGTCCTTAAAACATATGGATTGTCCATTTCGAGATGGTAAACGAATGAATTTTTTTATGAAAGTTAGTAGAGATAATATCTATAATGAGTAGATTATCTGTACCAAATTTCTTCAAAAAAAAAAAACTCAATCGAAAAGTGGGTTAACTGAAAAATTGATATATATGCATATTTTTAAACATTGAAATTTTAGATTTTTAAGTAAGCCACTTACCATTTGATTTTTCTGATAAAATTTGGTAGAGATAATCTAATAATTATAGAGATCATCTTCGCCAAGTTTCATGAAAACATTCATCCATTTACCTCTCGAAATAGACTGTCCTTAAATTAATTAACATAAGCCCGTCCTTGAAAGAACGGGACTGATATATATATGCATATATACATACCTGGATGAGTTCCATGAGGAAGTGGACATCCTTAGCATAGAGTTCAGCAGAAAGATTCTTAACGGCTTGATGCAGATCTTCAGTTAGAGGATTCGGTTCTCCTCCGATCGAGAACTTTGTCCTCCGAATTTCTTCTATGTGATCTCTGGGTGTCGCCATTACCGAACCACTCCTCCTCAGCTAACGAAAAACCAGAAGTACTGATCGAGTCGAGTCGAGTCGAGGAGCGGCGTATGTATGTATGATTGAAATGCAAACTAAATAGTATAAAAAGAGAGAGAAGATGAGAAATGGAGAGAGAATAAACCACGTTCGTACTCGCGAAGAAGACTGAGTGAGGCCTTAATTTAAAAGAAAGTTGCTTAAGTGAGGGGATAAAAAATTAACTTGGTGAGGAAGAAAGGGAGAGAATATAAGAAAGTAGTGTAGTGTTGTACACTATTTTAGAAAGAGAGTAAATAACTACAATAGAGTAGCCCATTGGTTAGCCATCTTAGATTTAAAAAATTGGATTCGACTGTGAGTTTCTCAAATTGAGTTTCAACAAATGCAAAATCTTTGGTTGTTAGTGATCGGCACTTTTCACGAAGGGTATTAATCGAAGTACACGAAAACGGGACCGGACACTCTTGATATGGAGGAAAAAAAAGTAAATTAATGTATTACGGATTTAATAAACTTTTGACGTTCATTGGACTGTAGGAAGAAAATTGGGAAAGATGGGTTTTTAATTTATTATTTTACTTAAAAGGAAAATGATTAAATCGTTCCTTTAGCTACCCATTGTTGAAACGGAGCCCTAAATTCGTAGTTCAGTTGTCACACCCAAAATTTAGTGTGACTAAATAAATAAATCCCAATTAAACTCACCTTTATTTACATAATCACCAACACATCACTATTTATTAAACAACTGCCACTTAGCATAATAAAATAATCGTGACATATATGAGACAATAGTATTTGTAAAAAGGTGTTATAAATACCTTCAAATTTTAAATTTTTATTGTTATAGTTCTTGCGTGCACGAATTAATTTAACACTCAATTTAATTATATAGTAATTTAATACACGAAAATTAATTCAATAAATACAATCATATATGAAATAGTATTACTCGTAAATTTATCACAAATTCTTTATTCTAAGGACTTAAAATCACCTCTTTTTTTTTGGAAAAAATGTTCTCTTTCATAAAGAGAAAAAGACGTTAATCGATATAACTGTCAAGCTTGAAAAAGATGAAAGGTTTACTAAATCCAAACTTATACAAAAAATAAAAAACTTTTAAAAGAAATATATTTAAGTTGAAATCCATTTTGTCACGTCATTAAGATTATTTTCTTATCTTTAATTATTCACTAAGGCCTCGTTTGATTCAGGTATTAGGATCAGTGGAATTAATAATACCAACATTAATAGTACTGGATTATTAATCCTGGTATTAATTTAATACCAATACCATGTTTGATTCATGCAGTATTAATATTGGGATATCCTATGCTGATGTTAATATCATGTTTGGTTCTGTAATTCGTATACGGAATTATATTTTGAAATAACAAAAAAATATATTATTATTATCATTATTTATAATAATAATAATAATAATAACAATAATAATAATAATAATAATAATAATAGTAGTAGTAGTAGTAGCAGTTGGTTGGGGTGGTGGTGGGGGTGGGGTGGGTGAGGTGGGGGCATGGGGGTGGTGGGGTGGCGGTGGTGGTGACATTTCTAAAAATATTATAGCAGCAATGGCATTTTTGAAAATATATAGTTCATTTTTTTTAAATTCTAGATAAATAATACTACCTCCTCCTAGTATTAAATTATACCACAAATAGTGGGATTAAGTTTGCCCCGATATTAATAATCCCAACACATTTGTGTGAACCAAACAAAGTATTATAAAAAAAGTGGTATTAATAATTTAATTCCATTTTTTAATACTCGAATTAAACGAGGCCTAATAGTACATATATATATATATATATATATAGAGAGAGAGAGAGAGAAAGAAGAAACCACATTCGTACTCCGTGAAGAAGATTAAATTAAAGAAAGTTTAACAGAGGGAATAAAAAATTAGCTTTGTGAGAAAGAAAGGAAGAGGATATAATAAAGTAATTATTTTACAAAGAGAAAGTAAATTAAAGTTGTACGGATTTAACAACTTTTGACGATCATCCGTACTCCGTCAACTTTTAAAATTTTTCCTTCCTCTTTTTCCGATGATAGAATTGTGTCGTTTGTGATGAAACGGACTTTTACTGTTTGGTTTGCACTGACGGAAGAAAATTAGAGAAAAATGGTTTTGAATTTATTATTTTATTTAAAAGAAAAATGATTGCTCCTTTTTCTCAAAGGAAGATTTTTTTTATTATTAAATTACTGCAAACTTTTAAAATGCCACTAAATGTACCACACACTACATACCAGAAAAAGTAAAAAATAATAATCTTAAAGCACCCACTAATAAAAATAATAACAATATTTTACCTCTTTTCTTTCTTTTTATCCTTGTTTCTCTTACTTTAAACCCTAAAAAAAATTAACCTACTCTCTTATTCTCACGGACCTCTTTTACTAAAAATACTATAATTGACTCTCTCATTCTCACACGCATGTCATTCCCTCACTCTGCTCTTTGTCACTGTTTAAAATATTGATTTGTTTTGTAACTTTGTAATTTGTGACAATATTTTGAAAATTATAAAAATGTGATAACCTTTTGCCAAATTTTTCCATAAACATCAGCATAGTATTAGTGAAAAATATATTGATCTCGGCACCTAATTACCGATTCTTAAAATTCGGCGATGGCCAACCAACCAAATTTTATGTTTAAATACTCTGTTTGGCATACAAAGTTTATCAAATTATATACAATTTAGTCGGCAATACATCACCAAAAATATAAGCTAATTTTGGCACAAAGATACTGATCTAACATGTTTCGATAATGTCCTATCGACTTTGCAGTAATTGGTTGCCGATCATTGTAAATTTATAGCTTTAGGCTATGTTTTGAAGAGAATATATTTGCCTTATTTTTATACATAATTTCTAACAATAAACCCATAAAACAATACATATTTATATAGTCTTGGTCATGCTGAGGCAAAATAAACCTTGGTCATGCTGAGATAAATAGAGATATTAAAATGTATATATATATATATATATATATTATCCACATGGACAGAATACTCAAATAAAATTTAGATCCCGGATTGTAAATTTTTCTACAAATTTTGTGGAAAGGAGAGTAGACATTTGATTTAAAACTCTTGTGCTAATATATATGTTACTAATGTTCCATTCTTGAATATGTAGCAACTTTTATAAAGAATTTTGGCTTGAGTCTCATCGATTTTAAAGTATAATATTAATCTTTCTTCTTTTTTTTAATAACCTAAATTTGCTCTAAAGAAATATACAATTATATATTTTAAAGCATGATCAACTTTAAAGTTTTTTAGTTATATATAATTTGCTCTAATTCATCATTCATTCACTTTTGACGTTCATTGAACAGTAGGTCTTCCTCAAAGCAAGTCTACTCGATAGTTTAGTCGAAATGTTTTCTAAGAATCTTTTTCTTCTTTTCCTCTTTTTTAATTTATTTTTTTCGTTTCTAGAAGAGAATTGGGAAAGATGGTTTTTAATTTATTATTTTATTTAAAAGGAAAATGATTCGTTCCTTTATCTAGCCATAGTTGAAACGGACCCTAAATTCGTAGTTCGGTTGTCACACCCAAAATTTAGTGCGACTAAATAAATAAATACCAATTAAACTCACCTTTATTTAAATAATCACCAACACATCACTATTTATTAAAATCCAACTAGCACTTAGCATAATAAAATAATTCTTGACATATGTGAGACAGTAGTATTTGTAAAGGGTGTTCTAGATACCTTAAAACTGGAAAACTTTATTAGTGTAGTTGTTGTGTGCATGAATTAATTCAACACCCAGCTTAACTATATAGTAATTTAATACACAAAAATTAATTCAATAAATATAACCATACGTGAGACAGTAAAATTTAGCTATGTCGTTAAAAACATAGATTATGAACACTATAACATAGGAAAATCTACATGTAAATTTATCACAAATTCTTTATTCTAACGACTCAAAACCACCTTCTTGTTTTTGGAAAAAATGTTCTCTTTCGTGAAAAGGGGATAAATGAATTTGAAAATTAAAATAGTTTTCATAAAAATAAATCATTTATTAAAATATTTTGCTACTTTCGATTTCTATGATATTCAATTTTTTTGAAGACTCATGAAAATGATTTTCTTGCAATATATTAAAGGAATAGAGAATTTCTCACCAAATTTCACACAAAATATATGAATACGAGAAAATACTCATGCATAGAGGTTTTAAGTCATCTATTTCTCAAATTGACTCTCGAAATTATTAACAAAATATTCCAAAAAGAAATAGAAACTGAAATAATTGAAAGAAAAGTTTTGAGTGTAGAAACAAGCAACTAATTTGAGTAGGGAGGATAAAATAGATTAAATTAATTAGGGTTTCATTATTACTACTCACAGTGTGTGATTTGATCCATTGATATTACTGTACTGCTTCCAACTGAGAAAAAGAGGAACTAGAGTTGTAAACTTGTTTGTTGGAAAGAATGAAGTTTTTTAATTAATTTTTAATTTTTAAAAATTTAATTGGGTAAGAAGATAAATTAACAGTGATTTTTCCAAAGTATAAAAATCGGAGTGAGAAGAAAGGGTTTTACACTATTTTTTTATGTTAAGAATGACGTAATTTTGACTTTTCGTGGGTGAGGAAATATATTTTATAGGTGCATTTAAGAACACTCTATTTTTATTGCAAAAATCATATTAACAAAAAATTATAAGTGCCACTTCTATATTATAAGTGGTATTATAAAAAAAAAATACACATGTGTTAACTCAAAATACTTACAACATACATACATATCCACACTTTTGTTGAAATTATAAACTACAAAAACATGTGAAATGGCTATAACAGAACAATAATAATTGTAACAAATCAAAACTTCTACTTGAAAAACTCGTGTTGTTCACAGTTAGTCTAGGAAGAATTTTTGCCTTCAAATTGTTAACATAAGGACAATAATAATTCTAGATTGAGCGGTACATTCATTCATTGATTTTTTTCCCCTAATTTGATGCTTGAAATTTAACCAAAACTTCTACTTGAAAAACTCGTGTTGTTCACGCAGTGCCAAAACTAGATCATATGCACATGTGATATGTGTGCTACTCAGATATTTTCAGTTCAAACAAAAATATAAAATAAAAATATTAAATGGTTTAATGGTTAAGCAACACTTTATTTTGTCAAATATCCAATGTTCGAACCCTTGTCAAAGCATATTTTTTAATAAAAAAGAGATCGTAGTGGTAAAATAGATAATTCAAAAGTCTAACACAGTTTCATGATAGTTAAAATTAGTTTTGACTTTACATAATAATATAAATGTACAATATTTCAATAACCCGTCATCGAGAGTATGAGTACAGCCGTGGCCGAGTGGGCTGCTGAGTGCCAATGTCCCCTTTTTGGTAATATATTAAAGTTCATATAGTTGTATATACCCTTATTTCATAACCAAAAGCTGTATTATTTCCAAAGCTCGTCTCTTAAAGTCTAAAAAGATGTCTTCGATCTACTAATACACACCTAAAAAATTGGTAATAATAATTTCAATTTAACAAAATAATATTAATAATTTCAACTCAACAAAATAATATTACAACTAATGCATGTAAGATTATTTGAATGGAAGTGAAATTATTTTGTAATCTTATTACGATCTTTTTTTTTTTTTGGAAAGATTATTACAACTTTTTGATATTTAACATGTTTTACGTCAACTTATTTTGTAACTAGTAGTTTGTGTTTCGAGGACATATAAATTCTAGACAACGTTTCTATAGAGAGAGGGAAATATGGCTTTAATGTAATAGGATAAAAACATTAAGCTCTCTTGTGCCCCTAAGATATCTCATAGAAGGACTATATAATGTTTTTATGGAGCCACCAAAGTCAAATAATGTGCCCACTGATCACTTGTGATTGCTTTTGTGCTGAAAATATGGCAAAGTAATTTACTTGCTCTCTCGCTTTATGCCAAAAATATGGAAAAGTGATTTTCTTGCTCCCTACACATATGTGTAGATATTTTCCTTTGGGTCTATATGTGGAAAAGTGCACAAGATGTTTGAGAGAGAGAAAAGAGAGTTGAAAAAGGGCTGAAGAAAATGGCAGAGGGTAGAAGTTGAAAAGAAGGAAAAGATTTGATTGAAGTTTGGGTTTAGTTTTGTATGAAAAATATGTTGTATTTTTTATTTAAGTGTTCTCGTGAGAGTATTTTGTAACACTCATTTGTATTTGGAAATTAATATATTGATAGAAAGTTGTCTGTGGAGTAGTGACAATTTATTGATACCATGTATATTGTTGCCGTCTTCTTATTGTGTGTGTTTTTCCATTCCATAGTTGTTTGGTTGCCATTTTTGTAATTAGAGATATGTATCATTAGTATAAATTACAACAAGAACTAGTCGAAATAAGCAACACTCGACTCGGATAATTATTACTGAAAAAAAAAACAGAAAAGAAAAAGTAGTTACATAGATTATGGACCGGTTCATTCATAAAGGCTTAATTCACCTGTCTTCGTGTAAAAATGCAAATGGATAAACTAAATATTTTTTAACATATATAATTGGGAACAAATTTTGTTAAGTGTGATTTTGGATGTGATACATTTCAATTTATGGATAGAAATAATCAATTAATACACTAAAATGCACAACATTAAAAAGAAAAGTTGATTCTTAATGTTAAATGTGTTAAAATTAATATATATTTAATTAAAAAAATAGAAAATTAGGTTTTAACCCAAAATTTGAGGGTTTGTATACTCAAACCCATGACATTTAATTTTGTTAATTAGTGAATAACCCATTTTTTTGTATTTAGCCCATAATTCAAAATAATTTTTTTTAGATATTTTGAATATTTACTTGTAATTTGACGGAGTTATCCTTATTAATAAAAAGAAAAAGCTATAATTGTTAATAATTGTGGTGGGAATATTTAATTATATTTTTCAAAAGAAATTATCCGTTTTCTGAGTATTATCCATTTGGCTAAACCAATGTGTAATTATATCATATCACTTGGCAAAAATTACAATGATAGCTATCTCTTTCTCTCTCTGTCTATACAATCGTGTATCAAGATTTTATTGTATTTTTTGATTCATTAATGTTTTGTATGATCAGATCATGGATTCTAATTCGCATTATCTTCATCTTTCTTATGATCTGAATATTACCACGAATAATGGTGGTTTGAGTCACCCTCAAATTGCGTTGCTGCCTTCTTACTCCAAACTCCGACCAAAACTCCACCAATCTCATTATTACAATTTGAAAGCACTCTGCCGCTTACGGAAAATCCACCGCAGTAATCACTATAGCCTACTGATGTCCCTGCTAAACTTTACTTCTACTTTTTGGTACAAATGAGTTTGGGTATAGGGAATTGGGGTTTGTGTTTTTGGGTATGCAGGTGTAAGAATGTAAGGGATGTTTGGGATTAGGTGGAATTGGATTCATATTGAGGTAAGCCTTGACCCCATCTCAATTTCTTAATCGAGTGGGACTAAAGGAAGGTGGGCGCGTGCGGCAACCATTGCTAGGGATATTTCAAGGTCTATTTATATTCCCTATTATGCAGTAGTCATATTACGCAGTAATCATGTTATGCAATAATCATATTATGAAATAGTCATATTACAAGGTATGATATCTAAACTTCTTAATTTTATAAAGTCATCATATACTGAATATAATTATTTCACAAAAATAAATTTCGTAATATGTATTATGATAGTCATATTACTTATTACTTTTTAAAGAATTCAAATATGTAATATGTCTAATATGTGTACACTATAATCTGTTTGAATTTGTTAAGGATAATACATGAAAATCTTTAACAATGTTATCTCTAATTTATTTGATTTAAAGTTTGAAATTAATTTCAAAATTTTAAAAAGTGGATATAGTTATCTTAATTTCTGGTAGTTTAGACTTTAAAAGTTGATAGTGTCAAAATCTAGAAATAGATAATTAACCAATCAATAAGCGAATATCGGTGAATAAAAAATAAATGCGGCGCAATGATGAACACATGATTTTTTTTTAAGGTAGGTTCCCCCGGTAGCGCTTATGCTATTCCAGTGGTACGTCCTCCTTTTGTGTGTGCTTGTTTTGTATTAGCTCAAAGGCGATCAATTTGGAAGAAAATACAAGCTACCAACTTCTCTCTCTCTATAATTTCCTTAATTCTATTTATAAGTATAGAATTAGGATTACAAATATTTCAACATAATAAATAATAAATTGTGTAGGAGAGAGAATGTATAAGGGTTTTTGGTATTTTTTGGAGTATGAAAATAGAGAGTATAAGACCCTTCTATTTTTTGGGGTATGAAAATAGAGAGTATATGACCCTTCTATTTTTTAACAAAATATATAGGAGAGAAAGTGTATATTTTTGGTGAGGAGAATTGTGTGTTGGCTTGGCTTATTTTTTTGGTGTATTTTTGGTATATGTTTCTTTGTGTTTTTGTTGTGTGTTGAATGAATGAATGGTGAGAGGTATTTATAGGTAAATGGAGAATGGCAAAAATGTAAATTTTTTGTGGAGGATAATTATTTAAAGAAAAGTGTGGAATATAATAGAGTGGGATAATTATTTAAAGGAAATTAAATAATTATCTAAAGGAAAGTGTGGAATATAATGGAGTAGGATAATTATTTAAAGAAAATTAAATAATTATCTAAAGGAAAGTGTGGAATATAATGGAGTGAGATAATTATTTAAAGGAAATTAAATAATTATCTAAAGGAAAGTGTGGAATATAATGGAGTGGGATAATTATTTAAAGAAAATTAAATAATTATCTAAAGGAATAAAAAAGAAAGTGGAGAATATTATTTTTGTAAGCCAATGGTAAAATTATTTTTTACTTTTGTAGGCCAATGGTAAATTAATATTTACCCCATCAATTGCCCCCTATCCTTATCATTTAGCTCGGATGAGCTAATTGGTGAGGATATACTTCAACCTGGGAACTAGTAGTAGCTCTGATGTTCGAGATGTCTTAGGCCCGAATCATTGACCATAAGTTTGTGGAGCTCAGAACATTAACGTATAAAGCTAGCTAGACTTTGATCATTAGTCTTAGAGTTTCAGAACATCATTGTGTAAGGCTGGCTAGACGTTGATCTCGAGTCTTAGTTCAAAGAAGTTAGATCTTGGATGCTAGTCATTGAGCTCAAAACATCAATGTGTAGAGCTTTTAGAGCTTCAGAACATCATTGTGTAAAGCTGGCTAGACGTTGATCTCGAGTCGTAGTCTAAGGAAGCTAGATCTCGGATGCTAGTCTTTGAGCTCGAAACATCAATGTGTAGAACTCGTTAGACATTGGATGCAAGTCGTTGAGCTTGGAACATTAATATGTAAAGTTGACCAGACTTTGATCATAAATAATTTGAATCTACTCGGGCCTTTTCCAACACATATATATTTTCTTTTTCTTTTTTTTTTTTTTGCACCTTTCTTTTTTTTTTTTTTTTTGCACCTTTCTTTTCTTTTTCTTTTTTCTCGAGATCCTCCCTGTCGGAGGCTCCTTTCTCTTTTTTTTTCAGACAAATTTCCCTTCTTTTCCGAACTCGGAATCTGTGCCCTTCATTTTCATCCCCCTCTTCACCTTCCTCTCCCTCTTCATCTTCCTCTCACTCTTCATCTTCCTCGAGACCCAATTCATTTCTTCCATCACCATTCATTTCTTCCAACGCCATTTCTCTTCTTTGTAATACAGTTTCTCTTACAAAAATAAACCAAGATAATGTCGAACACTCACCGTTTTGCAGGACCTCCATGTGTGGCTTGCGCTTATAGCCACAAGAGATGTCCTCTATCTTGTGAATATGCCAAAATTTTTCGAAACGTGATTGATCGTCAGGATTATCACACAATCTTCACTGTTTTTGGGGTGAGGAACGTTGCATCATTTTTGCAAGATGTCCCCAAAGATCGGCGCCTTGAGACTCTCAATTCATATCTTCTTGAAGCCACGGCGAGAATTGAGAATCCCATTAGAGGCTGTACTACTCTCCTTGCTTCTTTTGAACAGAAGGTGGAAGAGTTACAAGCACGGGTGACGGCTTTAGAGGCTCGATTAGAAACGGAGTCTTCCTGTGTTAACCCGTTATGCTCATTTGCTCCTCTTGGAAGTTCCTCGAGGTTCCCTTTGTCGGCAGAAAATAGGATGCCTACTGTTATTCCGACTGCAATGAATCTTCCAGAACCTGCTCCCGGAAGCTTTTTAAGGCTCCTTATGTCGGCAGAAGTGATTGCACTTGAGATCCCTCCGCCTACCGTGAATTTTGTAGAAAACGAGGCTTTTCTGACTGAAGTGGATCTGCCGTCATTTTCGAATCCGTCCTATGACCAGGCTACATTGGACTCCGTTTACCAGGCTGCCTCGGACGGTTTTTTATCGCAATCTTCGCTAGATAGTTTTGTTGCGGATTTTGCCGAAACAACGGGCCTCGACTGGACAGCTCATGATTTTTCTGATTATTCTTCTTCTGATTTAAGTACTATTTTGAATTTTGGTGCTGATGATCTTCAGTTTCTTCAGCCTTTTTTGAGTGACTAAATAATGTATATCTCTAGTGAGGATTTTGTACAAATGTTTCGGAGATGTTTCACTTGTGATTGTTTAAAGCATAGCCCTTATATGGTGATAGCAATTTTTTCGAAGTCCTTGGTTTCTTAAAAGGAAAATTTGTTCTTTTTTACTAAGTTTTGAGTAGAGTCTTGCTCCCTTCTAACTTATGCAAATTCTGACAATTTTCTCATTTATTACCAGGGAACATCAAAATTTTGCTCTCTGACCAGTGGTGTAGTAGTAGATGATCATTCTCAGCCAAGTCTTTTTGGGCTGGGGTGGTCCAGCGGTTGTCTGACGGATTTCAAAATCGCATTTAGCTTTGTGGAAGTTTGATACCCGCTGAAAATTTCTTTAATTTCTTTCTTGTGGTTTGTCGGATGAACTTGATAAAAATTACATTCAATTGTAATTTTTTAGAAGCCCGTCAATTTTACCTACAATAAAGATTATTGATCGTAAGAAAATGATACAACTTTAGATATATTAAAACAAAGATAAAAAATCATATATGAGTTATCAAAAAATAACTTATCTCTTCTTTTGGATTTTATCCCCTTGGGCAACCGGAATTTTGAATGATTATGCACCCATAAATATTGAGCCACTTTAGGCCCACGGAATTTTCGCCTTTTTTGTTCCAGAAAGTTTGTATCGAAGTTTTGAACCCCGAGATGGCCGAATTTGAAAACATCTTGAACTGAAAAGTTGTAGCTCTTGAAATTTTCTCCAAAATGGACTCCAGAATCGCATGATTTGGAGTTTTGAGCATAAAGTTACGCGCCTGATAATATTGAGTCACCGTAAGCCCGCGGGATTTCGTTCCAGAAAATTTGTATCGAAGTTTTGAACCCCGAGATGGACGAATTTGAAAAAAGTTTAAATTGAAAAGTTGTAACTCTTGAAATTTTCTTCAAAATGGACTCCATAATCGCATGATTTGGAGTTCTGAGCAAGAATATATGCGCCCGAGAATATTGAGCTACATAAACCCGCGGGATTTAATTTTTTCACCGAAAATTCACTTGTAATTTCTAAAGAACGAGAGCTTTAGAGAGCTTATCGTTCCCACAGACGGTGCCAACTGATAGTGTCAAAATCTAGAAATAGATAATTAAACAATCAATAAGCGAATATCGGTGAATAAAAAATAAATGCGGCGCAATGATGAACACATGATTTTTTTTTTAAGGTAGGTTCCCCTGGTAGCGCTTATGCTATTCCAGTAGTACGTCCTCCTTTTGTGTGTGCTTGTTTTGTATTAGCTCAAAGGCGATCAATTTGGAAGAAAATACAAGCTACCAACTTCTCTCTCTCTATAATTTCCTTAATTCTATTTATAAGTATAGAATTAGGATTACAAATATTTCAACAGAATAAATAATAAATTGTGTAGGAGAGAGAATGTATAAGGGTTTTTGGTATTTTTTGGAGTATGAAAATAGAGAGTATAAGACCCTTCTATTTTTTGGGGTATGAAAATAGAGAGTATATGACCCTTCTATTTTTTAACAAAATATATAGGAGAGAAAGTGTATATTTTTGGTGAGGAGAATTGTGTGTTGGCTTGGCTTATTTTTTTGGTGTATTTTTGGTGTATGTTTCTTTGTGTTTTTGTTGTGTGTTGAATGAATGAATGGTGGGAGGTATTTATAGGTAAATGGAGAATGGCAAAAATGTAAATTTTTTGTGGAGGATAATTATTTAAAGGAAAGTGTGGAATATAATGGAGTGGGATAATTATTTAAAGGAAATTAAATAATTATCTAAAGGAAAGTGTGGAATATAATGGAGTGGGATACTTATTTAAAGGAAATTAAATAATTATCTAAAGGAAAGTGTGAAATATAATGGAGTGAGATAATTATTTAAAGGAAATTAAATAATTATCTAAAGGAAAGTGTGGAATATAATGGAGTGGGATAATTATTTAAAGAAAATTAAATAATTATCTAAAGGAATAAAAAAGAAAGTGGAGAATATTATTTTTGTAAGCCAATGGTAAAATTATTTTTTACTTTTGTAGGCCAATGGTAAATTAATATTTACCCCATCAAAAGTCATTTAATTTTAACGAAATGAAAAATTTAGAAAAATACAAAATAAATAAAATATATATAAAATCAATTACTAAATAACAAATTAGTAACTATCCAAAACATTGAGCCAATAACTAATTAATCAAACAAAATAGGTTAAATGCAAAACAATTCAAAAATCATGGGCCAAACACAAAAAGGCCCTAAAAAATGCTATAAACGAATATAGAATCCTATTTTTTTACTACATAGAAGTTCTTATTAGATTAGCAAATGGGCAACATCCAAATACTTTAAAATTTAAACACTGAAATAACGGTTCAAAAAATATGTGACATTGCAAATTTGCTAAGTGTACCTTATTTAAATTTTTATACAGCCATATATATACACACATATACGGAAATGATCTCGTAAATGAATTCCTTACAATAAGGACCCTTCATTTTGAGGGATAAATGGATTAATTTTTTTAATGAAATTTGTTGGAAATGATCTCTATAATGAATAGGTATCTCCCTAAAATTTCATCAAAAAATACAAACTAAAAGTGAGTGTAATAAAAATGTAATATATATGTTTGTTTCCGTCCATTGAAATTTTATATGGTTATATTAACAACTTTTTAATTTTTTTTTATGAAATTTGGTGGAGATGATTTACTCATTGTAGAGATCATTTTCAAAAAAATTCACGAAAAAATTCATTCATTTATAGCACGTTTGGTTGTCCTCCAATTTACGAATTAAACTATTTATAATTGCTTAATTAATTCGTGAATTATCTAATTTCAGCGTTTTGTTGCAAAAATGAACTAATATATAAAGTTATAAACTTAAGTTAATTTCCGAAATATTAAATAAGAAAACATAGAGTATAGTTGAAATTACATAACGTATAACTATCATACAAGTTCATGTGAGAAAAATCACACCACAATTTTTTTTATTAAAATGAAACAATTTACAATTTGTTAATTTACGATTAAACAATTATAAATGAGATAATTTACCAACCAAATGAGCCCTTAATATTTAAAATGAGCAATTTTTATTATTTTTAAATTAAGAAATTCTCTTACGTACCAAAGTGTTTATGTATATAAATATATTTTCAGACTAACCCTACTGTATATAAAATATACTAATAATTAATTAATTTATTTATTTGTAGATATTAGCCCCCACTCGAACTTCTCAAGATAATTGAGAGAAGCGCGCCTCATGCTACATCACGGACATTTTCTTTTATTTCAAGTCCAGGAACTCGGATAACTTAGCGATTAACGTTTTTCGGTACTTTCAAATGGTACAAATGGTCCGGTGCTTTCAATTATGATACGAGTAATCCCATACTTCAGATGGACACTACTTGACCAAGACGAGTGGAATGTGTTGTTCCTACTAAATTCATATCACTGTGCCAGTAATAATATGTCTTGCAGATATGCTAAAAAGAATAACAAACGTTTACGCATGAATTCCAGCACAGTAATTAAATTGAACAAGGAAGCACATCAGAAGGAACAAAATTTTAAGAATAAAAATAAAATAAAATCCTGCCATTAACACATTCAATCGGTTTGCGTTAGTACCACTAGTAAATTAATTAACCTCGTAGTTTTACTTTGTGTCCCCCACCCACTCTGCAATTAATTCCACCAATATAGACCAACACTAAAAACAAAATTCCTCTCCACAAACCCAGAGTACTCTTGCCTCGAAGAGCCGAATGTACGCAATATTATGTGTCTCTACATATATATATATATATATATATAACATGTCTGAACGAGAAACTATGATAAAAAAAAAATTGCACAAAGAATAAAAAATTGTGTTATTTTCATAATAAAATTGCACAATTCCCCTTTCAACGAAGATAGTCAAAAAATTTATAAGAAATCATCTTTAATTTTATTTCGAAGTTTGGATTTAACAATACTTATAACCGAGAATCCACGTTCTTTCGCTACTATTTTTTTTTGTTTATTATTCGGAGGGGAACCACAATAAAAATTTCATACACTTGATTTATATATATCTATATATATGTATTAAAAAAATTTGGGGGACCATGGCCCCTTACACTATACATACATCCGTCTGTGGATATAATGCCCTGGTATAAGTTACAAACTCGTCTATCTATATCTATGTATATATATACATATATATATATATATTAATAAATCAGGTCAGTCCTAATATACAAGGACTCTCCTAACTTATGTTCCCAACTGGTGGTTCAGATTTAATTTGAGCCTTTATGTTTTAATTTGAGAACTTAGAATTGTGATGGCGTACTAATAATTACAATGATAATTATGACTACATATTTATTTTATTAGTAGATATGAAGTATTTGAATCATTTACAAATTCTTTGTTATATCTTTATCTGTTAATCATAACAATAATTATGTATTTAATTAATTTATTATTAAATATTGCAATCTTTCAAACTTATTCAAATTCTTGATTGTTTTATTAACAAATACACAAATAGTGATTTAATTTATCATTATAATTAAAAGCTGAGATCTATTTTTCTAATTGTAATACTAAATAATACATATTTTTTTTTATCTCTTTACTTCACTGTAATAGTAATAATAATAATAATAATAATAATAATAATAATAATAATAATAATAATAATAATAATAATAATAATAATAATAATAATATAATCTATTAATAGTCAGGTCAGTTCTAATATAGCAGGACCTTTTTATCTTTATGTTCTCAACTGGTAGCTCAAATTTAATGTGGATGTTTGTCTTTCGATCCAACGTCTTAGGATTATTAAGGCATGTTGGCAATATTGATGATAATAATAGGTATTTAGTTAATTAACTATATTAAAGATTTAAATAGTTTAAAACCTATGAAAATTCTAATTGTATCTCTATAGCCATTAAATATTTATTTGTAAATTAATTGTTTTTATATCTCCAATATGTCCCAAATTATTTAACATGTAAATTATTTATATAATAGCATCTCCATTACTACTATATATTCTTATTTTGTTTAATTATAAATTATAGTTTTTCTATATTTTTAGCATCCCTATATTATTTAACATGTAAATTATCTATAAAAGAATATGTCGAACAATAATAGTGCATATTTATATCTTATTTGCACTGTCACGTTAGCTTTCTCTCTCTCCAACTCTTTTTTTAAAACTTCAAAATATAACAATATTTAAAGTTCATTTTTCTAGGGACATTGATTTATTTATGATTTTGTTTTTTAAAGTTTACAAATTGTATATACAAAAATAGATTAATATTATTGTCAAAGCAAAAAGAATCATGTTTGATGGTGTCAAAATCTAGAAATAGATAATTAACCAATCAATAAGCGAATATCGGTGAATAAAAAATAAATGCGGCGCAATGATGAACACATGACTTTTTTTTTTGAATTTTATCCCCTTGGATAACCGGATTTTTTAATGATTACGCGCCCGTAAATATTGAGCTAGCGTAGGTTTGCAAGATTTTCGCATTTTTTATTGCAGCGATTTTGTATCCCCGTTTCGGATATTGAGATGGACAAATTTTAAAAAAGCTTGAACTGGAAAGTTGTAGCTCTTGAAATTTTTTCCAAAATGGACTCCAAAATCGCATGATTTGGAGTTTTGAGCACAAAGTTACGCGCCTAATAATATTGAGTTACCATAGGCCCGCGGGATTTCGTTCCATAAAGTTTGTATCGAAGTTTTGAACCCCGAGATGGCCGAATTTGAAAATAGCATGATTTGGAGTTCTGAGCAAAAAGTTATGCCCCCCGAGAATATTGAGCTACGTAGACCTGCAGGATTCTGAGTTTTTCACCGAAAATTCACTTGTAATTTCTAAAGAACGAGAGCTTTAGAGAGCTTATCGTTCCGACAGACGGAGCCAACTGATGGTGTCAAAATCTAGAAATAGATAATTAACTAATCAACAAATGAATATCAATAAATAAATAAAATAAATGAACACGAGACATTTTTATTAAGGTAGGTTCCCCCGGTAGCGCTTATGCTAGTCCGGCAGTACGTCCTCCTTTTGTGTGTGCTTGCTTTATATTAGCTCAAATGCAATTAACTTGAATGATACAAGCAACCAATCTTTCTCTATAATTTCCTTAATTCTATTTATAAATATAGAATTAGGATTACAAATATTTCAATAAAATATATAGGAGAGAAAGTGTATAAAGGTTGTTGGTATTTTTTGGGGTATAAAAAGGGAGAGTATAAGACCCTCATATTTTGGGTTTATATCTCTTGAAAGAGAAAGAAGGATTTTGGAAGAGAAGGATGGTGTTGGATGAGACGAATGATGTGTTTTTGTTGTGTGTTGAATGAATGAATGGTGGGAGGTATTTATAGATAAATGGAGTTATGTGAGATAATTATTTAAAGGAAAGTGTGGAATATAATGGAGTGGGATAATTATTGAATGGAGTGGGATGTTTATTTAAAGGAAAGTGGAGAATATAATGGAGTGGGATATTTATTTAAAGGAAAGTGTGG
This sequence comes from Lonicera japonica, assembly GCA_021464415.1. NCBI lineage: Eukaryota > Viridiplantae > Streptophyta > Magnoliopsida > Dipsacales > Caprifoliaceae > Lonicera > Lonicera japonica. The sequence continues at coordinate 68,049,453 of CM038467.1, read as the reverse complement.
AATATAATGGAGTGGGATAATTATTGAATGGAGTGGGATATTTATTTAAAGAAAAGTGGAGAATAAAAAAGAAAGTAGAGAATATTATTTTTGTAGGCCAATCTAGAAATAGATAATTAACCAATCAACAAATGAATATCAATAAATAAATGAACACGAGACATTTTTATTAAGGTAGGTTCCCCCGGTAGCGCTTATGCTAGTCCGGCAGTACGTCCTCCTTTTGTGTGTGCTTGCTTTATATTAGCTCAAAGGCAATTAACTTGAATGATACAAGCAACCAATCTTTCTCTATAATTTCCTTAATTCTATTTATAAATATAGAATTAGGATTACAAATATTTCAATAAAATATATATGAGAGAAAGTGTATAAAAGTTGTTGGTATTTTTTGGGATATAAAAAGGGAGAGTATAAGACCCTCCTATTTTGGCTTTATATCTCTTGGAAGAGAAAGAAGGATTTTGGAAGAGAAGGATGGTGTTGGATGAGAAGAATAATGTGTTTTTGTTGTGTGTTGAATGAATGAATGGTGGGAGGTATTTATAGGTAAATGGAGTTAGGTGAGATAATTATTTAAAGGAAAGTGTGGAATATAATGGAGTGGGATAATTATTGAATGGAGTGGGATATTTATTTAAAGAAAAGTGGAGAATAAAAAAGAAAGTAGAGAATATTATTTTTGTAGGCCAATGGTAAAATTATTTTTTACTTTTGTAGGTCAATGGTAAATTAATATTTACTCCATCAATTGCCCACTATCCTTATCATTTAGCTCGGATGAGCTGATTGGTGAGGATATCCTTCAACCTGTGAACTAGTAGTATCTCTGAGCTCTGATGTTCGAGATGTCTTAGGCCCGAATCCTTGACCAAAAGTTTGTGGAGCTCGAAACATTAATGTGTAAAGTTAACTAGACTTTGATCATTAGTCCTAGAGTTTCAGAACATCATTGTGTAAGGCTGGCTAGACGTTGATCTCGAGTCTTAGTTCAAGGAAGCTAGATCTCGGATGCTAGTCGTTGAGCTCGAAACATCAATGTGTAGAACTCGTTAGACATTGGATGCAAGTCGTAGAGCTTGGAACATTAATATGTAAAGCTCGCTATGTTTTTGGTCATAAATAGTTTGATTCTTTTTGGCTAAGTCTTGAGTAGAGTCATGTCCCTTCTGACTTAGGCAAATTCTGACAATTTTCTCATTTAAGTCCTTGGTTTCTTAAAAGGAAAATTTGTTCTTTTTGGTTAAGTTTTGAGTAGAGTCTTGCTCCCTTCTAACTTAGGCAAATTCTGACAATTTTTCTCATTTAAGTCATTGGTTTCTTAAAAGGAAAATTTGTTTTTTTTTATCATAGGGAATGAAGTGGCACACAAAATATTTCTTATACATTTCCATAAGAGAGCAACTATTACAAAGATATAACCTGTCTTAATTCAAGGATAGTATCTCTTGAGGTGCTCTATGTTCCACGGTCGTATGAGCTCCATGCCATCCGCGGTCCTCAAATAGTAGGTGCCAGGTCGGCTGACTTTGGTGACCACATAGAGACCTTCCCACTTAGTAGCGAGTTTGCCATGTTCAAAAATTTTTGTTGCTAGGGTGACTTTCCGAAGTACTAAGTCACCAACATTCAGACTCCTGTGCTTCACCCTTTTGTTGTAACTCTTGATCATGCTTCTTTTATATGCCTCTTCTTTGATTCGAGCTTGCTCTATTTTTTCTTCGAGGAGATCTAAGTTAGCCAATAAGTTCTCATCGTTATGAGTTGGGTCATGATGGTTGACTCTGTAAGTTGGCACTCCTATCTCCACTAGAATAACCGCTTCTGTTCCGTAGGTCAGGAAAAAAGGAGTTTCACCGGTTGGGCCCCTGATGGTGGTCCTGTAGGCCCATAGTACCGATGGGAGCTCTTCAGACCAGTTTCCTTTGGCATAATCAAGTCTCTTTTTCAATGAGCTCAGTAGAGTTCTGTTGGTGACTTCCGCTTGGCCATTAGCTTGAGGGTGGATAGGTGAGCTATAGTGGTTCTCGATTCCATGTCCTTCGCAGAAATCTCTGAAGAGGTTACAGTCAAACTGCTTTCCATTATCAGTGATCAGGATTTTTGGGAGACCAAAACGACAGATGATGTTTCTCCACACGAAATTCTGAATCTTCATGGTGGTGATCGTTGTCAGTGCCTCAGCCTCAACCCATTTGGTGAAATAATCGATGGCCACAACTACAAACTTAGTCTGTCCTTTGCCCAAAGGAAAAGGCCCTACTATGTCCATACCCCATTGAGAGAAAGGCCAGGGGCTGCTGACGGGGTTCATAAGTTCTGCTGGGAGCTACTGAATGTTGGCGAATCGCTGGCACTTGTCACATTTCTTTACCATTTCCTTTGCGTCTTGTAGGATAGTGGGCCAGAAATAACCTTGTCTGCCAACCTTGAGTGCTAGTGAGCGAGCTGCTGGATGCCCTCCACATAGACCCTCATGAATCTCTAGCAGGGTTGCTTGGGCTTGGTGTGGGTGTAGGCAGAGCAAAAAAGGGAGGACGTACCCCCTCTTGTACAGCTTTTCTTCGATGACCACATATCTGTTTGACATGTATTTTATTCTTTTGGCCATCTTTCCATCTTCGTGGAGGGTTTCGTCAGTGAGATAGTTCAAAATGAGATCAATCCAGCATTTGCAGACCTGTACTGGAGCCGTATCCAACTCCAAGGGTTCATCTATGGCTTTTCTTTCCAGATACTCAATATGAACCCCTTTTGGTAAGTTTGAAGTCGTGGCAAGCTTGGCCAGGTGATCTGCCTTGTTATTCTGAGCTCGTGGGACCTTAATAAAAATTAAATTATAGTACTTTTGAGCTGCCATTTTAACCTTTGTCAAGTAAATGGCCAGGCGTTCTTCTTTCGTCATATTGTGCCCAAGTATTTGGCCGATTACTACCGCGGAATCATTATAGACCACCATCTGCTTTGCTCTCAGATCACTAGATATTCTCAGGCCCGAAATGATGGCTTCGTACTCAGCCTCGTTGTTGGAGGCCTTAAATTGGAATTTCAATGCTATCTCCAAGGTGTTAGCCTCAGGAGTGATTAGCACCAAACCAGCTCCAGAACCTTGTAAATTGGAAGCTCCATCGGCGTGCAAGATCCATATGGGTACTCCCGGCAACAAGTTCATCGAGGTGGTAGGGGTCGAGGTGTTTGGGTCTGGGAGCGGCAGTAGCTTTGGTGGCTCGTTAACCTCTTCTTCTGTGTAGGTGAACTCGACTATGAAGTCCGCCACCGCCTGGCCCTTGATCGAGGTTCGAGGCCTGTAGTTAATCACGAACTGCCCGAGTTCCACGGCCCAGATGGCCAAACGACCTGATTGTTCTGGCTTATCAAGAATTCTTCGCAGTGGCTGATCTGTGAGCACATTTATGGTGTGGGCCTGAAAGTAGGGTCTTAGCTTTCGAGATGTGATGAGCAGGGCATAAGCTAACTTCTCCAACCTTGGGTAGTTTAGTTCGGCGGCATGCAGAGCTCTACTCGTGTAATACACTGGTAGTTGAGTTCCTTCATCATTCCTCATCAGTACTGAACTAACTGCCGTTCGTGATACTGCCAAGTATAGACTTAGAACCTCCTCCTTTTTTGGTGGGCTAAGGAGGGGAGGAGTTCCGAGGTATTGTTTGAGCTGCTAAAAAGCTAGCTCGCATTCTTCAGTCCACTCGAAAGCTTTCTTTAAAGTTTTGAAAAAAGGGTGGCACTTGTCGGTTGCTCTAGAGATGAACCTGTTGAGAGCTGCCACTCTTCCTGCTAAACTCTGGACTTCTTTCGGTTTGGATGGAGATCTCATGTCAATAAGGGCTTGTATTTTCTCTGGGTTAGCTTCAATTCCCCTTTGAGTGACCATAAAGCCCAAGAATTTTCCTCCTTTAACTCCAAAAGCGGATTTGGTTGGGTTGATGGACATGCCATTCTGTCTGAGTATTGCAAAGGCTTCATTGAGGTCGGCCATATGGTTTGAGGCTTTAAGGCTCTTAACCAACATGTCATCAACATAAACCTCCATGTTTCTGCCTATTTGGTCTTTAAATAATGCATTCATCACCCTTTGATAGGTAGCTCCCGCATTTCTTAGACCAAATGGCATAGCTTTAAAACAGTACGTGCCTTCGTTGGTGATAAAGGAGGTCTTCTCTTCATCTTCTGGAGCCATTTTGACCTGATTGTAGCCAGAGTATGCGTCCATAAAACTCAACATTTCGTGGCCCGTAGTTGCATCCACAAGTTGGTCAATCTTTGGGAGTGGAAAACTGTCTTTCGGACAGGCTTTATTAAGGTCTTTGAAATCCACGCACATTCTCCACTTTCCACTGTGTTTCTTTACGAGCACTATGTTGGAGAGCCATTTCGGATAGTGGACCTCTCGAATAAAACCAGCTCGGAGGAGCTTCTGAACCTCTTCTTTTGCGGCCAAATTCCTTTCTGCAGCAAAATTTCTTTTCTTCTGCCTCACGGGTTTGAAAGTGGGGTCGACATTGAGCCTGTGTACCATGACCTCCGGATTCAACCCCTTTATATCGTCGTGGGACCATGCAAAGATATCAGAGTTAGCCCGTAAGCATCGGCAAAGTTCTTCCCTGATCTCTGCGCAAAGTCGATCACTAATCTTTAGGATCTGATCGGGCTGTGAGGGGTCCAGAACTAAATCTTCTATGTCTTCCACTGGTTCACCACGGAGCTCTTTTTCTTCATCTCTGGGATCTAAGGTGTCGATCTCCCACATCTTTGTGTCGCTAGGCTTTTTTGTCCCTACCAATTCTTTCTCAGCAGTGACTTCGACCTCAACTACCGTGATGTCTATAGTTCTGACCTCTTTTAGTGTCCCGAACTGACAGCTACGAGTTTCAACCTGATTTCCTCTGACCTCCCCAACTCCGTGGGGGGTAGGGAATCTCATGGTTAGGCTACAAGTCGAAATGGCAACCCTAATCTCATTAAGCGTTCCCCTGCCGAGAATGGCGTTATAATGGGGGGCTCTATCTAGTATCAAGAATTCGGCGACTGTAGTGATCTGCTTTGGAGCTGTTCCCAGGGTTACAGTGAGTTTAATTGTCCCATGGATTTAATATTTTCTCCTAAAAAACCAATCAGGGTGACCGAGGAAGGGGTTAGGTGCTCCGTAGTGAAACCCATGGCCTTAAAGGCGCTGTAGTATATGAGGTTGGAAGTGGCTCCTGTGTCAATGAGGATTTTATGGACATTGTGATTACCCACCATCGTTGTTACTACCAGAGGGTCGTCGTGGGGGGACTCTACCCTGCTCATATCTTCGTCAGTGAATACGAGCTCCTTCACATCGTACTTCACCATTTTGGTAGGTCTGAAGCTGAAACATTCTGCCTTCGAACTTGAGGACTTGGCTTGTCTGATGTAAGCCTTCCTGGACCTATTGTTGTTCCCAGAGTAGGAGGAGCCCCCCTCAATCATGAAGATCTCATTTTCTGGTGCATTCCCCTTGGCTTCTAGGGGAGCCCCTTTTTTTCTATCTTCATATTGCTTGAGTTTTCCTCTTTGAATGAGCTTCTCAATTTCTTCCTTCAGGTTCCTACAATCATCTGTTTCATGACCGTGGTCCTTATGGTACCGGCAATACTTGATCGTATCCCGTTTCTTTTTCGATGCATTCATTTTTCGAGCCTCTAGGATTTGCCCTGGATTTAATTGAGCATAGACCTCACCCAAAGGGGCCGTCAGGGGGGTAAACTATTGGCGTACCTTGCCTTCTCTTAGCTCAGGCTTGTCTGATTCTTTCTTACCTTTTTTACCATCTCTCTCTTGACCACGGGGTGGGGTGTCCCTTCTTTGGCGCTTGGAGGAGGATAAAAAGGTTGACAGGTTCCTTCCTTGCAGAGTTTCTTCCACGCCAATCTGCTTGTTGACCTCATCCAAGAGCTCGGACATGGTCTTTGGGGCCATTCTTGCCAGAGTCATAAGGTAGTACGGGGAGGTTACTCCTTCCATGAAAGCTGCTACAGCCACTCCTTCATTTAGGTCGGTGACCATGAGACTTTCTTGATTAAAACGGCGAGCATATTCCTTCAAACTCTCCGTAGATCCCTGCTTTATGGTGAAGAGGTGAGTAGAGGTTTTGGACTGCCGCTTGGTCCCCAAAAAATGCGAAAATCCTGCAGGCCTACACTAGCTCAATATTTATGGGCGCATAATCATTCAAAAATCTGGTTCCAAGCTCTATGACTTGCATCCAATGTCTAACGAGTTCTACACATTGATGTTTCGGGCTCAATGACTAGCATCCGAGATCTAGCTTCCTTGAACTAAGACTCGAGATCAACGTCTAGCCAGCCTTACACAATGCTGTTCTGAAACTCTAAGACTAATGATCAAAGTCTAGCTAGCTTTATATATTAATGTTCCAAGCTCTACGACTTGCATCCAACGTCTAACGAGTTCTACACATTGATGTTTCGAGCTCGACGACTAGCATCCGAGATCTAGCTTCCTTGAACTAAGACTCGAGATCAACGTCTAGCCAGCCTTACACAATGATGTTCTGAAACTCTAAGACTAATGATCAAAGTCTAGCTAGCTTCACACATTAATATTTCAAACTATTTATGACCAAAAGTATAGCGAGCTTTACATATTAATGTTCCAAGCTCTACGACTTGAATCCAATGTCTAACGAGTTCTACACATTGATGTTTTGAGCTTAACGACTAGAATCCGAGATCTAGCTTCCTTGAACAAAGACTCGAGATCAACGTCTAGCCAGCCTTACACAATGATGTTCTGAAACTCTAAGACTAATGATCAAAGTCTAGCTAGCTTTACACATTAATGTTCCGAGCTCCACAAACTTATGGTCAAGGATTCGGGCCTAAGACATCTCGAACATCAGAGCTCAGAGCTACTACTAGCTCCCGAATTGAAGGATATCCTCACCAATCAGCTCATCCGAGCTAAATGATAAGGATAGTGGGCAATTGATGGGGTAAATAATAATTTACCATTGGCCTACAAAAGTAAAAAATAATTTTACCATTGGGCTACAAAAATAATATTCTCTACTTTCTTTTTTATTCTCCACTTTTCTTTAAATAAATATCCCACTCCATTCAATATTTATCCCACTCCATTATATTCCACACTTTCCTTTAAATAAATATCCCACTCCATTCAATAATTATCCCACGCCATTATATTCCACACTTTCCTTTAAATAAATATCCCACTCCATTCAATAATTATCTCACTCCATTATATTCCACACTTTCCTTTAAATAATTATCCCACTCCATTATATTCCACACTTTCCTTTAAATAATTATCTCACCTAACTCTATTTACCTATAAATACCTCCCACCATTCATTCATTCAACACACAACAAAAACACAAAGAAACATACACCAAAAATACACCAAAAAATAAGCCAAGCCAACACACAATTCTCCTCACCCAAAATATACACTTTCTCTCCTATATATTTTGTTAAGAAATAGAAGGGTCTTATACCCTCTCTTTTCATACCCTCAAAAAATAGAAGGGTCTTATACTCTCTATTTTCATACTCCAAAAAATACCAACAACCCTTATACACTATCTCTCCTATACAGTTTATTATTTATTCTGTTGAAATATTTGTAATCCTAATTCTATACTTATAAATAGAATTAAGGAAATTATAGAGAGAGAAGTTGGTAGCTTGTATTATCATTCAAATTGATCACCTTTGAGCTAATACAAAACAAGCACACACAAAAGGAGGACGTACTACTGGAATAACATAAGCGCTACCGGGGGAACCTACCTTAAAAAAAAGTCATGTGTTCATCATTGCGCTGCATTTATTGTTTATTCACCGATATTCGCTTATTGATTGGTTGGCGCCATCTATGTTAAAGAAATTTATCTTCCTTAAGTATAATTAATAAACTATAAAATTGGTTACATTAAAAAAAACCTATAAATTTGGTTCGATTACAAATAAAACTACCTTAGCAATAGAAATCGGGATTTATGATGACAAAATATCCATCCTAATAAGTTTTTGACCAACCATGACCTTAAAGCCCGATATTTTTTGTTTTTTTAATCATAGTAAGTATGGGTACATTCTAAACATAAATACGATTTGGGTTATATCCAACTTAGGTTCATGTAAATATAACATGTTAAACTTAAACAAACCCATATATCCGGTGAAAGAGAGCCATCATCTTGGAGCCTTGATGATTCTCGTGGTGATGTCCAAAAATACCTAATAATATTGCGTACTCTACCATTATTCGATTATTAGGCTTATGAGTAGTTTTCACTATCAATATCAATTATTTATTAATATTTTAACATTTAGTTATATTAAATTAAATGTAAGTTTCGATTGCTCAAAATTATTTATACGTTCTCAAATTTAATTCTATTTTCTTATTATAAATAGTAAAAATTAATTTTCTAAATGTAAGAATTTTAATTTTTAACACCCCTTTATTTCTAAAAAAAACAAATACAAAGGGCATCATATCATATATACATTAACAACTTCATTTTTAATCATTAAAAAATTTAGAACTCGCGAATTTATTTATTTATCTCTCAGGATTAAAGTAGTGATACTTACAATATCAATTTGTTTGACGAAGAAAATATAATTAATTATAAGAAAGGATAAAAAATAAAAAAGTTAATTGTATGTGATAAGGGCATATCCAAAACTTAGAACATATAAGGTATTATATTTATTATATTTTTTATTTTTTAAAAATAAAATAATAATAGTTTATTTTCTGTAACGACAAAAAATATCTCACATCAATAGTATAATGAAAAATTCATTGGTATATAAGTGGGTGTAATGAACCTAACTTACAATATGAGCTAGCCATTTTGATAGAGAACCCAAATGGTTACATATGGTATCAGAGCGGATCCAGGAACACTATCACGTGACGTGTAGATATTGCGGGTCGGGTCTATGCCCGGCCTGACGAGGACGTCAGGGATTTAACGAGGGGAGATTATAACGATCCAAAATATCTCACATCGGTAGTGTAATGAGAAGTTCCTTGGTATATAAGTAGATTTAATGAACCGAACTTACAATTTGAGCTAGCCATTTTGGGGGGAACTTTGGACTACAACCATGTGACGTGCTGATATTGTAGGTCAGATTTATGCTGCTTATGGCGAGCCGGAATAACTGGATGCTGCTATCTAATAGGGGGAGATTGTAACGACCCAAAAATATCACACATCGATAATATAAGGGAAAAATCCTTGATATATATGTGTGAACAATGACCCTAAATCACAATTTAGGCTAGCCATTTTGGGGGAGAATTCAGGTGGTTACATATGCTATCAGAGTGGACTCAGGACCACTATCACAGAGGTGCTGATATTGTGCGGCTAACAGTAAGCCTTTCTGTGTGACCTCGACCTGACAAGAACATCAGGGATTTAACGGGCGGAAATTGTGACAGTAGTGTAATGGGAACATCGATAGTGTAATGAATGAACCAAATTTACAACTTAAGTTGGCCATTTTAGAGAAGAACTCGGATGGTTATATTTTATCTGAAAACTAATTATAATTTTGAAATATTATGTTGATCTAAATATAAACATATCAATTTAAATTTATCTAAATGTAAACATATTAATTTAAACTTACTTGATTATTGTCTTGGTATATGTTTATTCTATATGTGATTTATAATTTCTAAATTTTAAAAATCCAAAAGGTATTAATAGAAATATATAAATGGATTATGTTGGAATTAACTTTAGGGGATCAATAGTTGAGTTTAAGGTTTTACCAAATATCTAAAAATGTGATGAAAACTAAACTTGACTAAAAGTATATTTATTTAAAAAACAAATAATAAATCTACCCAGTTTACTATACTATACGTATAAATCTCAACTCACTATTTTCCTTCTTACCAGTTGTAATTAGATTGTATCATAAGGTTATTTTAAAGAAAAAATGTTATATTTTAGTAGAGTTGAGACAAATGGACAGAATTTACGTAAACTCGAACTTAATCCATTTAGCACCCATATTTTTCCAGATTATAAAATAAAATAGAAATAGTCCGCCCTATATTGAGGTTTGCTTAGTCGAAAACCCGTCGAATTAGGCAATTTTCCATCCCTAATTATAACGGAAGTGCAATTAGTCAGATTTAATTTATTCTACCACTATTTGAATAATAGGCATGCAATTATATTTTTAAAATTTGGTTAAGATTAAAAATTAAAATTAGTGCCATATGGAAAAATTTAATTCCTCTTATTCAAATTAAAAGTATACTATTACTTTTTTAGGATAATGTTAAAATTAATTTCTTTGAAAAATAAAAAAAATGGAATAAGAACTCTTAATATGAGATAAAAAATAATATAAAATTACAAGTAATTATAAATATATAAAAAAAAAGTAGTAATAAATATAATTTTAGATAGTGTGACCAATTACATATAAGCACAATTGAATCGTGCTGTAGGCACGGATATTGACTAGTATATATATATCCATTGTGGTGTACACAAGTTCACACACAAAAAAAAAAAAAAAAAAAGTAAACCCACCCCAAAAAATTCCTTCACCCAGAATCACAGACCAATGGAACCTACACCCCACATATATTCATATATATACATACAAAAGAAGAACAAAATAGATAACTACTGCCCAATAAAAGAGAAATGACAAAAGGACTATAATCTCCTCCCCCTCTACGTACCCACCTGTGTATATAGTTATACGCCTATATATATTTAATGGAGATAAAAAATAATTCTATACATCAACTCTCATACGCAGAGTCTCATATGTATCCAGGGGCGGAGCGAGCTAAGGATCAGGTGGGGCCATGGCCCTACCTGGATTTTTGAAGAATTTAGCTTGAATTTTTGGGTCTTTGTTGAGGTGAATGAAACTTCAGGGGTTGCATGTAATTTGGATGATTGGCATGTGGAGGGCATTTGTGTGACAAGATGTAGGAGTTTAGGGCGGGCCCACGTAATTAGTAATTTAGGTTTTGTATTGAGTTTAGGCATGACAGCCTTTCCTCTCCTTCTGCAGCAGCTCCTTTTTATCTCCTCCTTCCATAGCTCATTTTCCTTCTTTTGTTTTGTAGCTCTACTTCTAGATCAAATTTCTTTCATATATTAATTTTTTTTATTATTATTATTTTGAATATTAAAATTTAAGTATTTTTTTGAATTTTGACATATTTTCTTTTTTGATAATATTGATTAATATAGTTGTTTGTTGGTTGTTGGGGTTTATTTGTTTATTAATATATTTTTTGTTGGTTATTATTTATTATTGTTGATTTTCTTATTAGATTGTTATATATTGATATTAAATTTTGTTATTGAGGTTGATTTACATATTAGATTGTTATTTGATAAGTTGATATTGAGATTAATAAATTTGTTTGTTGGTTATTGAGGTTGATTTAATATTGGTTTGAAAAAAAATAAAATTATATAACATGTTGAATATTGAGTTAATAAATATATTTTTACATATATAAATATATAATTAATTTTAGTATACCATTTTTAACTTTTCAGAAACAAAATAGAGAAGTATTATAGTAAAATAGGAGAAAGTTCCACTTCTCAAAATGTTTGTTTGAGTCTTATTAATTTGTCCCCACCTAGACGAAATTCCTGGCTCCGCCTCTGTATGTATCCCTTTAATATGTTCGAAACACGGAATAGTAATATCCCAATCTCATTATGTAGAGAAAATTCTTGATAAATTTAAAGTATGGGATAACTCCAGCAAGGACACTAATAGACAATGGTATTCATCTCGTTAAAAATAAAAGTGAGTATATCTCAATTGGAATACGCCCGTATAATAGGCAGTTTAATGTATGTCATGAATTGTATTAGAGCAGACATAGCTTACTCCCATCAATTAGTAAGTTAAGTTGATTTACAAGTAATTCAGGTAAAGAACATTGGAAAGCAATACTTCGAGTTTTGGAATATTTAATGTATACGCAAAATTACGGAAGCTATTTTGATATCATTGCCAAGGTGTCGCATAAACTGCCAACTCACCGTAAAACATTCCTAATCAAAGTAATTAGCACTAACTAAGTGGTTAATCATCTATTATAGATTTTGATAGTAACATACTTGTCTGTTTACTAGTTTGCAACTCGTGCCAAAGGCACTATTCACCAATGAAACATGTTGCAATTTTAGACACAATCTTTTTATATATCCCACATACATTTTAAGGATTGAAAAATCGTTGCCCCTATTATAGATATTCTAGGTTAGCTAGAGGTCACTCTTATTTTTGTGTTGTATTTACTTGACATGAAATTTATGAAGAGTGAAATTGATTGAATATTACCTACAACAACATAGCTGTATAAGAATCCATGATGCACAAAGGTTCTAGTTGTGAAAGGTGAGAAATTCAACCTACAGTTCTTGAAATCAGATTGAAATTGATTTTTTTGTGAAGCCTATGCTTCGTTATTTATAGGGCAAGTATATAATTTCTGTTGATCAAATCAGAGAAGTTAGAGATTTGAGTTTTGAACAAAAGCACTCATCTAATCTATTGTTTTTTGTTTGTCAGCAAATTCATTTTGACAAGGTATTTTAGATAATAGAACTGAAGTAAACGAAAAGCTATTATTTACTCAAAGTAAATGATAAATTGCTTTTGTGTTTGTACTTCTCGTCTGTTTCCAAACCGCAATGCAGTACCAAATGACTGCTTCAACAAAAAACTCTATTCTTGTTAACCTCTGCCTTGGACTATTTAATTAGACTCTTCTTTCTCCTTGGGTTCGAATTAAACAGGAAGCTTCTTTATATGTTGTGGCTGTATTATCTAAATGAGAAAAACTAACAAGTAACTGAATCAGAATTGGATAACACCAAACAAGGGAGAGGTAGTAGAATACAAGATATGTGTATGTAACAAGCCCAAATAATAGGGAAGCTCAATATAATTTTGTCCATGATATGTTTTTGGTATAAACTATGTGCAGCGATATTGGATACACATGCATATAATCAGTGGCGGAGCCAGAAATTTTGTTCAGGTGGGGCCAACAAAAAATTTGTTCACAAATTTTTTAAGTCAATATTGAATCAACTACAATAACAAAAAAATAAATATATTAATTTCAATATTAACTTATCAAATAATAATCTAATAAGCAAATCAACCTCAATAACAAAATTTATTATCAATATTTAACAATCTAATAAACAAATCAACATTAATAAATAATAACCAACAAACAAATATATTAATAAACACCTAAAAGCAAATATCAACATTAATATCAATATTTAACAATTTAAAAATTTAAAAATTAAATCAACATTAATAAATAATAACCAACAAACAAATAAGTTAACAATTTAAGAAGCAAATGAGTATTAAAACACTTAAATCTTAATATCCAAAAAAATTTAACCCAAAAAAAAAATATATATGAGATTATAAGAAGGCCCCAATCTTCATCTATTAATTACAAGCACCATCCCCTCAACTTGTAAGACTTATCACACATAGGCCCTTCTGCCTCTGCCCCTGCCCAACTGCCTTTCTTTCATTACATCCTCAGCCCTTGACTTTTTGTGCTGTTACAAACAAACCCCCCTACTTCATAAAATTTTGAAACAAGTCCAGGTGGGGCCATGGCCCCACCTCGCCACTACATGGCTCCGCCCCTGCATATAATAACTTGTTTGTGACTAAAATCTGTGTATATATTTTTTTCTTCGATCATTTTCAGTTGGCAACAAGCAGGATAAGTGAGGAAAATGCACCCAACTTAGATTCATTGGTTGGTCATGAAGCTTTTGGTTCACTCTCGCAGATCCAACCTTACTATGATGGCTCGATCTCTCGAGTTTCTGTAATGTTCAATTTAATGGTACCATTTGACATCTGAAGGTAGAAAAAGGAACTGATTCCAATTGCGTAGTTAATGTAGACTCTTCCAACATGAACATCATATATCATTGGAAGTTGATCGAATGGGATTTATGTTGGAACCTTTGAGCGTGGTCATGGATATTGTATTTTACCCCATGTTAGGGCTTCTTTAAGACACCATACATACTAGAGAAAACTATAAGCGGTATCGTTAAAGGCTAACTGAGCAGCCAGTGATGTTGGAAAGCTTCTGGGTTGATTTTTTTTATGAAATTTGGTGAAGGTGATCTATTTATTATATAAATCATCTCTACAAAATTTCAAAAAAAAAAAAACTCATCTATTTGCCCATCCAAACAGATATTCTTCTTTTAATTAAAGTGAGTGAATCATTCTTTATAACCTAACTCTCAAAAATAATTATTTTTAATTAATTATTTTCTAATGTATTCCATTTTCTACTACACATTTTTTTATGAAATTTGGTGAAGGTGATCTACTTATTATATAGATCATCTCTACAAAATTTTAAAAAAACAAATTTATCTATTTGCCCATCCAAACAGACATCTTTCTTTTAATTAAAGTGGGGAATCCTTCTTTATAACCTAATTCTCAAAAATAATTATTTTTAATTAATTATTTTCTAATGTATTCCATTTTCTACTACACATAATCAATATTAAACTCAACTTAATTGTGTTTCCAGAATGAATCAAGCACAAATATTATTCACAGATCAAAAATTGAAATCCTCAGAATATCCTAATTATTAAATCTGGAAAATACTAAAATTTGTTGGATTCAATCTCAACCACTAGGTTGTGGGGGCAAAATGGTCTTAAATTTCTTTCACAAACGGAAGCTAACATAAAAGATTTTAAAAAGTGGGGTGTAAAGTAAAATTAAGGGGTGTGCAAATACAAAATTTCCCTTGTATAAGGGTATTCTAAAATTCACTAACATTATTATTCTTCTCACCCTATAAAATTGAAATCTAAATTAAATAAACCTAAAAAATAGTTTAGAATCCTTTCTTCTCACCTCCATTTCTATCTATCAAAAATCGTCACTTATTATTTTTGAGGTTATCTTAAATGCACCCATAAATTTATTTTCTTCACCCCACTTGGTATTCTATTTGTTTTCCCTAAAAATTTATAACGTTACCTTAATTTTATCTTGATAATCACCCCAGTATTTCACTTATTTTCTTTTCTTTTTAGTCCCCCCCCCCCCCACCGTCGACAAAATTTAAAATGGCGGTTTGCGTTATCCGCAATATCAAAAGCAAAAGTAACTATATGCAATCAAAAGCAATATTTGTTTCTCCTTTTCTAATTTAATGACAAAAAGATTTGCATGGGTCTTTGTACATACATATAAATTATAACTTTCCAATTAGGATATAATATAAAGTCATTTTTACAATAATTACTAGTATAATTTCTAGATTTATTACATCTTTCTGTTAATTGAACTGTGATTATCCAATTGATCATTATATTTTATAAATTGTTTATTAAGAATTGAAATCTAGTTTTTTTTTTCTTTTTAACTTGAAGATGATTGAAATATAAGAGATAGCTACTTTGAATATAATTTTACTTAATGGTATATACGATACAAAAATACAAAAGTTTGATAATTATGACACGCCATACTAGTGGACAAACATCATTTTTTGCCTAAAATAATTTTAAGAGATGTTTTTATAAACTTCGTTCATGGCAAAAAGTGGACTGCTATGACTTATATTTGATATTTATTTATACAATATATGTGTTTTATTGTTTTTGGTAGCTCTTAATTGTGTAATTTTCTAATGATCAGTAAAATACGAAGCGTTGTATTATTTTCCTGATGAGTAGTAAAATACGAAAAGTGTATTACTTTTGTAAAATATGAATAAATAATCCATTGGAAGCTTTATGGGAGATTTCAATTGTCAACGAACCATGAATTCAAATAAAAACCTTATTAGTATAGTAAAATGGAATTTTGTGGATGTGCAATGAACAAAAAAGGCTTTATTGTTTGGCGTGTATAAAATATATTGGTTGGGTTGAATATTTTTGATAAATAAATGGAAGGGTATAGTGCAAGTTTTCTCTTATATACTATGTGAAGAATATTTTAATGGGTCTAAATATAAGTTTTTACTATTTTTGTTTTAGCGGCGACTGTGAGAATCCGCAAATGCGACCCCCGGGTCTCGATCCCGTTCTTGGGCGTCTGAAACGTCGAAAAGGATTTCGTCGTTCCATTTGCTACTATACATGCTGATAATTCATATCGGGTATCCATCTATCCTATTTCTAGATGCAAGAGGGTTCGTTCAGAGTCGCCAGTACGTTTTACGAGAAAACGAACAAAATAGTTATGTAAGAGGAAAGGCTATAGATAAGCCTTTCTTTACACGTTTGTCTACGAAACCAGGATTCTATAGGGTTCGGGAACTATGTTACTGTTTGGGAAGGTGTTAACCACCCATTCCGCCCTTTTGGTCTCTAGTGGTCTTATATGTTTATTTTATGTTGAAAAACTTGGATGCTTTTACTGAAAGTCTACTACTTTTCAAGTGAAAAAGAACCCTAATTTCTGAGGAAAGCGGGGAAAGGGATGAAAACCTTTGTTTTTCAAGATCCGATATTTTGTTTTCAAAAGGGGTAAATACAAGTGACAAAAAGTTGTATCTATTTTAAGAGAGAGTTTCCCATTTTATTTCCTCAGATAATGACGGTTTTCTCGGGTTTTAACTTCTTTTGGAAAAGTTCGGATCTTGTGTCGGGACTAATTTAATATGGAATTAGAACTTTTGAGAGAAGTTCTACCAGACATATCGCAGTCTATGAAAGAGACAGGATATACTGAATTTTAATTCCTAGATAAGTTCTATCAATCCGGGTTTTGAAAACAGAATTTTATCCGGATGATAATGTACTTACTCTTCTGGTTTTGTAAATGATTTTTATCAGGGTCTTTTGTTTAGAGAACAGTAGACTATTTATAACTTGGCAATAAGTTTATTCAAATAAAATGTGGACAGAACAACGAAAGTAAAACAAGTACACATATATCTAATTTTAAATACTAGAAGGGACTTTCTTTACCTTCCCGACGAGAATAATTAATAAGAAAGAAAATATAATATGGCAGAGAGATATCCTGCGATAATAATCTTCTCTTTCTTCAGATATTTTCGAGAATTTGATTCCAGATCCGGGACACGTCGAGTGTCGAGAATAGATTCGATGATACTTCAGAAATAAGACGATAGTAGAAAATACTTGATAAAAAAATAGAAAATCAAATTTAGAACTTAGAATTCTTAGATCCCAAGTTGCTGTCTTTGAACCCTTGGGGGTGTTGGCCTATTTATAGTGCTCGGGGAGGATTGTCGCGCCACATTTCTCCAGAAAGGGCAAGTGTCGCGCGACATGTTGAGCAATGTCGCGCGACAAACGGCTGAAGTGACCCTTCTGACAGACTGATTTATCAGAAAGTGGTTGGTCCGGGTCAGAGGGGTTTGTCGTGCGACATAAGGAAGATTTTCGCGCGACATTTGGATTTGTCGCGCGATAATCCCTTTTTAAAACAGGTTTGTTTGGTCAATAAACCCTTTCGGGGCAGTTTCAGGTGCTCGGGTGGGTCCCGGGCCCCTAGAACTGTACTTCTCGAAGGTCGTTAGGGTTTTTGCGGGGGTCACGAATTGGGTTGTCTACAGACCCTCTCGTCTCAAGCTCCTTGCTTGCAAGGAATTAAGGCGACTGAAAGAGACCGTGGTCCATGACTCCCGCAAGAACTCTAAGGGAGTGTGTGTATGAAAAAGTGTTAGTGAATGCCTCCGGAAAGGGCTTTGTGTTACCTCCTTGCCTCTTTCGAGGGATTTTTAATTTGCTCTACTTGCCTCAGATGGGAGGACTACCTTTGCTCCACTCGCCTCAGATGGGAGGATTACCATTGCTCCACTGTGTCTCTCTGGGAGGGCTTTTGTTCTTCTTGCCTCATGTGGGAGAACTGCCATCGCTCCACTGTGCCTCTTTGGGAGGGATTTGATCTTCTTGTCTCATGTGGGAGGACTACCATTACTACACTTTGCCTCTCTGGGAAGGTTTTGATCTTCTTGCCTCATGTGGGAGGACTACCATTGCTACACTTTGCCTCTCTGAGAGGGCTTTGATCTTCTTGCCTCATGTGAGAGGACTACCATTACTACACTTTGCCTTTCTGGGAGGGCTTTGATCTTCTTGCCTCATGTGGGAGGACTACCATTGCTACACTTTGCCTCTCTGGGAGGGCTTTGATCTTTTTGCCTCATGTGGGAGGACTACCATTGCTACACCTTGCCTCTCTGGGAGGGCTTTGATCTGTGAAAAGAATGAACATTGCCTCTGGGAGGGTTTTCGTGAATGTCTTTGCCTCTGGCGAGGGCTTGTGCTTTGTGATTTGCCTTCGGCGAAAATGGTTGCCTCTCTTTGACTGCTAGAGTGAGAGGGATAAATTTTTTGTGAGTAAAAAAGAGCTCATCATGGGCTTTTCTGGATTTTCCCTTATTTTCCTGAAATTTTCCTCTTTTCCCGAGTGAGAATGCTTCCTTAGAAAGCAATTTTCGGATCTCTTCTATTATTCGCGGAGTGGTGATTCAAAGGTTTATTTTCAAGTCATCTCTTCTGTATCGTGCTGAAAAGAAAATTTGCATGAAAGGTCAATCTCTGATCTCTGGTCTTTAGTTCTCACTTTTTGGTGGGCCCACACTGTTTTCTGTTTTTCGATACCCTTATTTCTCCCTCTTTTGGGAAAGACTTTTCCTGGCCTTCTCTGTTTTTGACCAAGAGTCTTTTTTATCCCTTTGTTGTGATCAAGAGCCTTACCCACCCAAAACGAAGCCCTGAGCCGATTTTGGCCTAGCTGTCACTTTTGGTGTGGCTCTCCCTGTCACTCTACATTTCTGTTTCTCTCGCTCGCTCTGGGTGTTTGTGCGGAATTTTTCTCTTTTGTACTCTTTCAATTCTTTCTGTGCCCGTCTTATTCGATATCTTCTTTCTCTCATTTGATGTTTTCAATTTTTTGGGAGATCAGAGATTTCGTTTAACCGATGTATTTTGTTCTCGTAATTTTAGGAGAGATGACTTGGAAGTCTTTTCCCTGGATTTATCACGAGTGCGGTATATTGAAAAAAAACTTCGAAAACTGTTTCTTTAAAGCATTCCTATATGAGAAAAAATGAGACAAAGGTCAAAAAAAATCAGGGGAAGGAACAAGATGTCGCGCAACATTTCGGTGGAGGGGAGTTTATCGCGCGACAAACTGGGCATTTGTCGCGCGACAAACTGGTCCACTATATAATCCCTCTGCAGAGCTCATTCCACCTCATTCTCTTCTTTCTCTTTCTCTCTCTAGCTCTCTTTCTCTCTTTTCTCTAGCGCGGAAGCCCTGCCACTTTACCAACTTTTTCGACCTTTTCGCTATTTTACCCATACACTGATGGATCCCGCACAGCCCGATCGATTGGAGGGTGACCAGGAGGAGGTCACCTTTACTGATGCCCAGGGGGTTCTTCATTGCAGCCCTCACTATGATGATTGGGCGGACCTTAACTGGTACGGCGAGGACGGGGTGGACCGCGATCGTGCTGTGGTCTACCGAGATGTTACCCGGGCCACTCCAGTCTCGGACGTTCATTGGCTCTTGATGGAGCCTGTCTCGTATGAGATCCGTCGACGGTCTCTAGTATGTTTTCTTTTGAAAAGTCCTTCTTTTTGTGTATTTATATCTGTTTATTAATTTATTATCTCTGTTGTTTCATGCATGTTTAAACAATTCTTATGTTAGTACACATGCCTGCCTAAAAATAATATCCGATTTAGAGTACACATACTTTACTTGTGATACCTCTAGGAAGTTATAAATTGGTATAACTCTCATAATCTCACCCAAAATATCCTCAGGTTTTGAAAATTACATAATTTACCCCTATAACCCTATAACTCTCATAATTTACACCAAAGTACCCTCAGGTTTGGGAAATTACATACTTTACCCTTATAACCCTATATCTCTCATAATTACACCAAAATACCCTTAGTTTTAGAAAATTACATAATTTACCCCTATAATCCTATATCTCTCTTAATTATACCAAAATACCCTCAGGTTTAGAAAATTACATAACTTACCCCTATAATTCTATATCTCTCATAATTACACCAAAATACCCTCAGGTTTAAAAAATTACATAATTTTACCCTTATAATCCTATATCTCTCATAATTACACCAAAATACCCTCAGTTTTAGAAATTTACATAATTTACCCCTATAATCCTATATCTCTCATAATTACACCAAAATACCCTCAATTTTTAGAAAATTACATAATTTACCCCTATAATCCTATATCTCTCATAATTACATCAAAATAACCTTAGTTTTTAGAAAATTATATAATTTACCCTTATAATCCTATATCTCTCATAATTTCATCAAAATACCCTCAGTTTTTAGAAAATTACATAATTTATCCCTATAGCCATATAACTCTCATAATTACACCAAAGTACCCTCAGGTTTAGAAAATTACATAACTTACCCCTATAATCCTATATCTCTCATAATTACACCAAAATACCCTCAGTTTTAAAAAATTACATAATTTACCTCTATAATCCTATAACTCTCATAATTACACTAAAGTACCCTCAAGTTTAGAAGATTTACATAATTTACCCTTATAACCTTATATCTCTCATAATTACACCAAAATATCCTCAGGTTTAGAAAATTACATAATTTTACCCTTATAATCCTATATCTCTCATAATTACACTAAAATACCCTCATAATCATGTATTTACATATACATCTTCGTTTTGTTGTCTGCAGTGGGTTGGCCGTGGTTGGGGTTCCCTAATGTTATTTCTTTAGAGTGGCAACAGGCACTGGCCCCTGTCCAAGAGTTACTCCTTGCGACTCCGTTTGGTCCTCTTTTTGACGCCCTCCCGGAGCGGGTATCTAGGGCGGCGGTGTTGGTGTCGGCGTTGGCCTCTCACTGGTGGGACACCACTCACACTTTTCACTAGAGTTGGGGGGAGATTACGATGACCCCCCTAGACTTATTTGCTCTGACCGGGATTCCTTCGGGGGTCCCCATCCAGATTGACGTCCCCTTACGTCTGACGGCAGAGGGTATTGTCAGTGCACTTGGATGGTTTCCGGAGCGACGGAGTTCTGGTGATACGATCCCTCGGGCGGTTTTGGTTACGCGTCTGGCCACAGAGAGAGCCCGACTGGTTGCTTCAGGAGCGCCGATGACCCGGCAGAAGGCGCGTTAGTATGCCCGTGTCCTTCTCTTACTGGCGCTCCATGATTTGTTCGAGGCCCGTGGGGGGGAAACGGCCCATCTTTGGTGGTTGCCCTATCTCTGAGACTTCAGCATCATGTTTGACTACGACTGGGGGGGGGCTTCATTCTGGCAGTCTTATACGATGCTATGGACCGAGTTTCTCACCACTTAGCCCTGAACCTTAAGGGCTTTTCTTTGCTGTGGGAGGTATACACTTCTGTCCCTTATCTGTGCTTTACTCTTTGCATTTTATCTGATGATTGTTGCCAATGTTACTTTATGTCTCCTTTCTCTTTTCAGAGTTGGTTCGTGGCTTATACCGTCTGGGTTGCGCCCAGGTGGATCTCCTCGTTGAGAATGAGGATCAGTTTCCCCTTCTCCGCCGATTCATCGCGGGGAACTATAGAGCTCCTTATGTATATCGAACCCGGGAGACTGGAGCTGCTGCGGTCCATGACCTATTGGAGGAGCATGTAAGTATTTTAGTATTCTTTCTTTTCAATAAATGAATAGTAAATAGAATAGAAATAACTGAAATAAATTTTTTTTTGTTCAGATTGAGTGGACCCCCTAGGGTGATCTAGGTCTCCACTTCGGGTATGGCCGTGCTTTGACCGCCTCGAGGACCAGGCAGCTGATTAGGGACGAGTATGGCCTCCATTTCTATTTGGGCGAGAGAGTTATCCGCCAGCATACACCGACCCAGTAGCCTCGAGTTTCACTATTCCCACCGGTTCTAATGATACAGACGGGTGAGATCGACCCAGTGACGGTGCAGGCTCTGGTGGACGGACTTGGTTTCCAGACATTCACTGTGGAAGGAGACTATGCTGCTTTCGCCACCCGCTATTTGATGAGGGAACGAAAGGGGACTCAAGAACGGGTCTTCTATGAGAGGTACCGGGTGTTGGGAAGCGATCCCAACTACATACGAGGATAGACTCATCTGTCTAGGATGGTCCCTGGTCATCTGCCACCTGTCCCTGATCAGAGGGATAATATTCTCGATTCCAATGACGAGGACCCTGAGGGGGAGAGGGGTATTCCTGCTGCTGCCAAGGGCGGAGATGATAGACCCGAGGGAGGCGAGGGAGGTGGGGCAGCTGCGGTTCCAGAGCAGCCGCCTCAGATGACGCCTATGGAGGAGCAGTGTGCTGAGGGTTTCGAGTTTCCTACCGGTCTGTCGGTATCGCCGGGGGTCATTTTTTATGATGCTGAGGCTGCTGAGAGAGGAGGAGCAGATTTTTCTGAGCGGTCCTGGGAGCTTGAGGAGTTCGGGGCCGATTATGAACAGTTTGGGCAGACCCCTCCTGCCGCTGCGGCCACTCCTTCTAGTGGGATCCCGCCTCTGAAATCGACGGCCATTATGGATCCTCCGAGTGTTCGCACTTATGCCACGCTGACCCCTCTTCCATCGACTGCCATGGGCCCTCAGGCCCGATCTTCTGGTCTCGGTGGTTCTTCTTCTCGGCCTCCCCTGTTCCCGATCCGTGAGGAGGGTGGGTCTATTTCTGGGATGATGCCGGCGGGTCAGTCTGTCCCTTTGGTTGACATCACATTATTCACATCTCTTCCTCGGGACATCACTTACGTTGGTGCTGGTCTTCGCCGCTATACCATGCCAGAGTATCCCTTGCCCGAGGATACTTCTGACTATCTGGGTGGTCGAGTGGGTGACAAGGTACACTCTTCATTTATATCTCCTGCCACTATTTTATACATATTTACCTAAATGTGCTAATTCTCCATCTCTTATGCCTTTTTGCAGCGGGTGAGCGTTCGTGCAGCAGACCTGAAAGCTCTCCATGCCCAGTATCTCTACAACTGGAACCTCCTCCAGTTCGTTGGTTGGGACCCCACGGCGTACATGCGCGATTATCAGAGGGCGATCGACGTGTCTCTTCGAGCAGATGACCCCCTGACTTCTTTCCATGCTCGAACGAAGTCTCAGAGGAGCAGTAGCCGAACCTCCAGGCTCTCACGGTCTTCGGTGATTCATCCCACGGCTCTGGTTCAGTCAATGGGGCCCTCTCAGGCAGCAGTTCCCTCTCATTTGAACGTCCCAATGGTCGATCCTACTCCTGAGGAGGGTTCGGATGATAGTGGGAGCGTGTCGAAGCGCGCTAGGGTAAACTAGTTTTTTCTTTCCTGCATTCTTAGTTAGTTTTTAAACAGATATGTAGTTTAATTTTTTAGTCATCAAACAAAGATTTTGTTAGTAGTTCTTTAGTTTTTGAAAACTGTTTTTTATTGGATTTATGAAAAAAAAATATTTGTGCCAGTGACCTATATTTATTCCTATCTGTGATGAAAGATTTAAATAATAACATGAATCAGTAAATTTAGGAGCCATACCTTGTGATGTTGTGGTACTTAGGGTCTCTGCAAAAGAACAGAGTATGCACAATGCATTCAAAACTGATTCTTTTGGCAAAAATGACTCTTACGTGTAAGACAGGCAAAAAACAAGGTACCCCATATAGGATTGTCGCGCGACAATCCTTCCTGGATATAGGTTTGTCGCACGACAAACAGGTACATGACCTTCTTTTTGCTATAAATACGCCCATCTTCCTTCCTTTATCTTCACACCTTTCCCAAAATGTCTTCTTATCGCACAAATTCTGATTTTTCTTATGTCGAAGCCCGAGATGCTCTGGTATCCTTAGAGAATGGTTTGAACTTCGGCGCATTTAGTCCTTTAGCGGGCTGGTGCCATCGTCCTGTAGATTTTTCCTTTTTGTTAGGCGCTTTGTATTTCTTGAGCCCTGCGGATCATCTTTTTTGTTTCGGGCTTAATGAGCTTTGCCCAACTTACAAGGAGTTTTCCTGACTGTTGCGTTCTGATACTCGTCTCCAGATGGCTGTTCCAATAAAGGAAATCGGTCCTCGAGATATGCTGATTGGTCTATTAGCCATTCCCCAAGCGGCTTGTGATGGTTTTATTATTGACGGACTTCTTGACCTTCACAAAATGGTGAGGTTCTTTCATCGTTACGAAGAGAGAGCCTCTTATACCATGGGGCGGACTGCGGCAGCCTTGATCTGTCTTATTTCTGATATGCTACTGGTAACGGGCTCTTTTCGTATTGACCCGACTATCCTGAGTTTGATTTATCATGGTAGAAATGGAGTGTCTATAGTGCCTATTGTTCTTGCAGAGACTCTGAACTGTCTAGATGATCTCCAAAGGGGGGATTTCTCCTTTCTTCAGGGGATGTCCGCGTTTGCTATATATGTGGTTGTTGGAGCATTTCCGATCAGTGGGTTTTAACAGGGTTCGGCTCAACAACCCTACGAATTTCTTTCGTCGTCCCCTCTTTGGTGCTTTGACCATGTCTTTCTCTGATTGGACGGTGTGGTTTTCAGAGAATTTTTGGGCCATTCGGTGAAACATTCCTTGGTGAAAGCTGAGGGCGATGGCGTTTAGTACGGGAGGTCAGAACTACGTTCGTCTTCGTGGACTCCGGTTTACCTCCTTTTCTCTCCCATGACGTCTTCTTCGGCAGTTCAACGTTCCTCAAGACATTCTCCTCGGTTTAAACAACTTCTCTTCTGAGTTTAAATTTGTGACCCCGCATGTTTCTTTATCAGTGGAGAGGATATGACGTGCTCGACTGACTCGTCAGTTCAACTATGCCCATTTTGGTATTACCCGGCCCCTCCGGGTTGACATTATTCGTTCTCGTTGGGGGTCTCTAAAAAGGGAGCTGGTTAATGATCCTTTCCAAATAGAGTGGTTCCGGTTCATGGATTCTGAGCCTACAGAAGAGAACATTGTCTTTGCGTACCAGGTCCTAGACGAGGCTCGAATGGATTTGGCCACTGAGGACCCTACTTGGCCAACCCCTAGGAATTAGGTTTTTCTGTATACTGTACCTCCCTTGTAATTTTTGGTGTTCTGAACCACCTTAATAATATACGAGGGACTGTTTGTGGGAAATAAATTTCATTATAATGCTTAAACCGGGCCTGAAGTCACTTCTCAGGTTGTCTACGTTCCCCTTTTGATTTTTCAAAGAACGAAAGTTTGAGTTAAGGCTCAGGTTTATGTAGTTCTTATCTATACATGTTACATCTATTGGTAATACTTCTTCAAACGATCTATGTTGACTGGTGAATACAATAATTGTCCGTCCAAGTCAGCGAGTATGGCGGCACCCCCTATATCAATCACTTTGACGATGTATGGCCCTGTCCACTTCTGCCCCAACTTTCCCCTTGGGTCTCTGGCTGGCTCTCGAATTTCTTTCAACACGATGTCGTTCTCATTGATACCCCGAGTCTTTATTTTCTGGTTAAATGCTCGAGCGATTCTCTTCTGATATCCTTGGTGGTGGTATGCGGCTTTCAATCTCTTCTCATCTAGTAAGGCTAGCTCGTTATAGCGCGCCTGGACCCACTCCAGCTCATTAACTTGGTTCTCGAGCATTACCCTGAGGGAGTGGACCTCTAACTCAATAGGGAGGACTACTTTCATCCCGTATGTAAGGGAAAATGGGGTTACCCCAGTAAAAACTCTCTCGGTGGTGCGGTATCCCCATAATGCATATGGTAATTTTTCGGGCCAGTCTCGACAGGTGTCGGTCATCTTGCTTAGGATATTCTTCAGGTTCTTGTTGGCGGCCTTAACTGCCCCATTGGTTTGTGGTTTGTGCGGCGAAGATCTGTGTCTGGTAATACTATATTCTTCCATGACTGTGTTAGCCTCTCCTTCGAAGTGGGTGCCGTTGTCTGAGATGATCTCGTGTGGGACCCCATACTGACAGATGATATTTCGTCTGATGAATTGGGCAACTTTTCTGGCGTCAAGGGTCTGGAAAGACTCGGTCTCCACCCATTTAGTGAAATATTCGATGGCTACTAGTATGAATTCATGGCCGTTGCTAGCTTTAGGCGAAATCTTCCCAATGATGTCGATTCCTCAGGTGGCGAAAGGCCATGGGGCGGTCATGTTGTACAACTCTTTCGGAGGAAGCTTCTGAGATTTGGCATAAATTTGGCATTTGTGACAATGGCATACGTGGTTAACGCAGTCGTTCTGCAGGGTAGACTAGTAATAACCTTGTCTGATGATTTTGCGGGCAAGTGTATGACCGCTCATATGAGGTCCATAATCCCCCCCCCCATGTATCTGGTCCATCATTTTGACAGATTCCTCTTCAATGAGACATTGGAGATAAGTCCCATCGTAACTCGTGTTCTCTTGTCTATTTGCTCGGGATACTGATGGTTTTTCAACAGGTTCCAGATGTCGTAAAACCAAGTGATTGAGTCCCCGTTCCCTTCACTCTCTTTCTCAAGGGTCATGCAGTGTGCCGGTCCTGATCTTCTTTGTACTGTAAGAGTTATTTATTTCATCCCTTCCGGGATATCGATCATGGATGCCAGGGTTGCTAGTGAGTCAGCAAAACTATTTTGTGACCTGGGGACATAGTAAAACTCCGAGTGCTCAAATCTTCCTGCGATATCTTCCAACCGGACGAGGTATGGGACTAACTTTTCATCTCTGATCTTTCATTCCTTCAGAACTTGGTGAACCACTAATGCCGAATCTCCATACACTTGTATTCTCTTTATACCTCTTTGGAGCGCAATCTCTAATCCGATTATACAGGCTTCATACTCAGCCATATTGTTGGTGCAGAAGAAGTCTAGACGATATGATACCGGGGAGTGAGTTTGGTCCGGGAAGACTAACAGGATGCCTATCCCGTTCCCGTTTCGGTTGGCGGCCCCGTCAAAGTATAATTTCCAGTCTTCATCGATTCCGACATTCATGATAGTTTCATTTGGGAACTTGGCTTCTTCCAACATGTCCCCCAATATTGGATTGTGGGCTAGATAGTCAGCTATGATCTTGCCTTTTAACGCCTTCTGGGTCATGTAGGTGATGTCAAACTCGGAGAGTAAGAATAACCTTTTTGCCATATGGTTCGAGAGAGCCGGTTTCTCGAAGAGGTATTTCAATGGATCTGTTCGTGATGCCAGAATGACCGGGAAAACTAGCATGTAATGCCGTAATTTTTGCGTTACCTAGACAAGGGCGGTGCACGATTTCTCCAATGGCATGTAGTTCATCTCGTATGGGGACAGTTTCTTACTAATGTAGTAGATGGCCTATTCTTTTCGCGTATCGGTCAGATGTTGGACTAGCATGGCTCCTGCAGCCGAATCGATGACTGTTAGGTATAGGATTAGTGGCAGCCCGGTCTGTGGTGGGGCTAATACTGGGGGGTTGGAGAGGCAGTCTTTGATTCTATCAAAAGCCTCTTGGCACTGATCGTCCCATTCTCCTAGTGAAGACTTCCTCAGGACCTTGAAGATGGGTTCGCAAGTCTGAGTGAGTTGAGAGATGAAACTGCTGATGTACTGCAAATTTTCCAAAAATTCCCGGACTTCTTTCTCGATACGAGGCTCGGGCATATCTCGGATAGCTCGAACCTTGGCAGGGTCTACCTCGATTCTTTTCTTACTGACAACATAGCCCAGGAGTTTCCCTTTGGTTACCCCGAACACGCACTTCTGCGGATTGAGTCTCATCTGATACCGGCGGAGTCGGTCAAAAAAGGCTCGTAAGGCTGGTACATGGCCTTCCCTCTCTTTTGATTTAATGATCATATCGTACACATATACTTCTACTTCTTTGTGGATCATGTCGTGAAAGATAGCTGTAACTGCCCTTTGATATGTTACCCTGGCATTCTTCAGCCCGAATGGCATAACGGTGTAGCAATATGTTCCCCATGGCATGATGAATGCTGTTTTCTCTTGGTGGTTTGGGTGCATCTTGATCTGATTATACCCGGCGAATCCATCCACGAACGACTTCAAGGCATGGTTGGTAGTATTATCCACTATCAAATCAATGTTGGGTAATGGGAAATCATCTTTTGGGCAATCTTTATTGAGATCCCGGTAGTCTACACACATGCGGACTTTCCTATTTGCCTTTGAAACGGGCACAATGTTGGCTAACCATGAAGGGTACTCGGTCGCTCTTAAGAATCCCACGCTCAATTTGATACGAACCACGCCAACAACGTGATGAAACCCGAGCAAGGACGGTCCTAAGATCGTTTCTACAATCAGAATGGATGAAAAACCTTGACCCTTTGCTTATATGGAAGCAAGAA
This sequence comes from Lonicera japonica, assembly GCA_021464415.1. Lineage (NCBI taxonomy): Eukaryota > Viridiplantae > Streptophyta > Magnoliopsida > Dipsacales > Caprifoliaceae > Lonicera > Lonicera japonica. The sequence goes on along the minus strand of CM038467.1, from coordinate 68,021,038 downwards.
TCTTGGTATAAGGAATAATTATGGATGGAAAAATCGCGAACCGACAGCTATAAAGAGATGTGAACCTTGGTATATTAAAGACGCCACAATCGGATATGGAAGAGCCGATTAATAAGTCGAATGTGAACGCCACAAAAAATTCCGATAAGTTCAAAAGTTCTTTAAAAACCAAGAGAATTAAAAACTCTCAAATTTTATTAATGAAAACTCACACTTAATGCCCCAAATGGAATGGGATGGGGAGGTATTTATAGTTGTTACAAAATACATCCAATGGTCTACATTCAATCCCACCAACTATGATCTAAGGGCTCACATTTATTTTCACCTACTACAAGTGACATAAGCAATGACATCACTAAAGACTTATGTAAGCAATGACATCATCGATGCACGATGTAAGTGATGACATCATCAAGTACATGACAAGATACTAATTTTAAAACAACCTAACATAAAATAATAAACAAGTCCTATAATTAAAATACAATCTTTTTTTGAATTTTCTTGCAAGTGCTCTTGTAATCGGACCCATGATAACTTGAATTAGGCATGTGTACGCTTCAATCCACGTGCTTGAGCATGTGCTAGCCTTGTCCATGTCATTCCCCTCCTTTTGAAAATGATTTGTCCTCAAATCCTCTTGATGATATTGCCCATACCAATAGATATCTTTTGAAAATTCATGTACTTTTAGGATTCACGATTTTTTTTTATTTTTTTGACCTTGTCGTAAAACTGCAATAACTTCTAATCAAATCGTTGGATCGGGCTGATTTTTTGATATGTTGTTCGGAAGACAAAGTTACCGTGTAAATCAAAAATGAGGGTGATCAGAAGTCATTTCAGTGATGAAAACAACTAATTTTCGCAACCCAGCAAAATTTACAAAGAAAAATCTGAACAATAATTTTTTTTTAAAATCAAATTGAAATTCAAACAAGAACAAGAACAAAAAATAAAAGATAGATAAATCTGAATATAGAAGCTCTGCTCTGATACCAACTGATACGAACCACGCCAACAACGTGACGAAACCCGAGCAAGGACGGTCCTAAGATCGTTTCTACAATCAGAATGGATGAAAAACCTTGACCCTTTGCTTATATGGAAGCAAGAATCTTGGTATAAGGAATAATTATGGATGGAAAAATCGCGACCCGACAGCTATAAAGAGATGTGAACCTTGGTATATTAAAGACGCCACAATCGGATATGGAAGAGCCGATTAATAAGTCGAATGTGAACGCCATAAAAAATTCCGATAAGTTCAAAAGTTCTTTAAAAACCAAGAGAATTAAAAACTCTCAAATTTTATTAATGAAAACTCACACTTGATGCCCTAAATGGAATGGGATGGGGAGGTATTTATAGTTGTTACAAAATACATCCAATGGTCTACATTCAATCCCACCAACTATGATCTAAGGGCTCACATTTATTCTCACCTACTACAAGTGACATAAGCAATGACATCACTAAAGACTTATGTAAGCAATGACATCATCGATGCATGATGTAAGCGATGACATCATCGATGCATGATGTAAGCAATGACATCATCAAGTACATGACAAGATACTAATTTTAAAATATAAAATAAAATAATTTTGAATTCTTCAAGTTTTCCCACTCCAGCTTTCTTTATCTTGAACTTCCATGCTTTATCCTTGAATCTATGTGTATTTAAGCCTTCATTCAAGAATTCATAATACTCCTGGATTGAATTGAATGGAGGGTTTGGCTGGATCACATCACAATTGCTTCATCACTTCTTCTTTTACCTTCAGGGACCATTTCGGCGTAAGTTTTCTCAAGTTTTGCTTAACGGGCCTGGACTCTAGCTTGGTGTGTATCTCGTGCATGACTATCTGGCTGTTTAATCCCGGTATATTGGCATAGGACCAGGCAAAGACATCCACGTACTCTTTCAGAGTTTGTGTAAATTCCTGCTTTTCAGTCTCGTTTAGATTTACCCCAATACGAACCTCTTTTCTTTCCTCTTCTGTCCTAAGATTAATCACAAGAGTGTCTCCCTCCTCGCTCTGTATACGCTGTTCCTCCCATTCAGGGTGTTCGTTTAGTCTTTCTATCTCCATATAGGCAATTACAGAATTAAAACTAACAGGAAACTGCAAAATAGAATCTTCTTCATTGATAACAGTGCTTACAGGTAAAAGTTTAAAAAGTAAATTTAGGAGTGACTCCTCCTTAGCCCTACCCTCGCTCTTATCTCTTACCCTTACAATTTCACTATTTTCCCCCTTTCCCTGGTAATCTGGATCGGCATGTATTAAGTGTACAGGGTCGTCTCTTGGTTCATCATTCTCTAGAGCTATGACATCAAAGAGATCTCCGATTATTTCTTCCTCTTCATCTTCCCCGTCTTTATTTTTTTCTCTCGGCCCAATCGTTAACTTGGTAGAGAAGCTGTGTATAACATTTTCCTTGAGGTAAAGGTCCTCTTCATAGAAAATTTCCCATCCTGAAAGGTTATCTCCGTCGCTGTTTCTCCAAGGCTCCTGAAAGCCGTAAAAGGGGAAGTCCTCTCCTTCTTTGACAAAGAAACCATTGAGTGAGCTAAAACTCGGATATTGATGCCCTCAGCCCATTTTCTCTTGATTGTCTTCTTCGGTGTGTTGGTACCCCAATCCTTCTCTTTTGTGCCTCGTTATCGGTTCTAAGGCCTGAAGTAATCCTTGCTGTCCCATTCCCAGACTGGCTCCAGGTAAGTATTTCATCATTCTCAGCATATTTGTGATCTTGGTGCTGAGACCGGGGATATTATCAAGGGGAAAATACTTGATTTTCTATGTGGTGAGGGCTTGCACTTGAGGCTCGTAAGAAAAGCCTCCCAGCTGTATACTTTGGCTCCCGATGCCCAAGACGGGTAATTCTAGATCTGCCAAGGTCCTTTCAGGATCTCCTTGGATGGTGATTATCCTCCCTTCGAACGATATTTTGATTTTCTGGTGTAAGGAGGAGGGGAGCACTTCTATGTTGTGTAGCCATGCTCTTCCCAACAGGAGGTTAAAACTGGAAGAAATGTCTATGATTTGAAAGTCGGCCGAAAATTTTTCGGGTCCGACCATGAGATCAAGCCTCAGAGAGCCCAGAACGGCCCTTCTAGTGTTTTCATAGGCTCTAACGGTTACAGCTAATGGAGAAATCTCTGCTTTTAAAATGCCCAGACATCTGGCGGTCTTCAGAGGGCAAACATTTATAGTCGACCCGTTGTCGATGAGGACTTGTGGTAGGATTTTTTCTCGGGTCCGGACAATGATATGGAGGGCCAAACTGTGTTTCTTTCCTAGTGAAGACAAATCTTCATCTGAGAATGACAGACTTCTTTGAACTGTAAGTGACCCAATCATGCTTGGCAATTGTTCCGGAGTAGAATCTGGTGATATGACGGCCTCATCCAGGAGCTTGATGAAGGCGGTCCTGTGGGGTTTGGAGGCGACCAGGAGGCCCCAAATGGTGATATGTGCCTGGGTCTTCTTTAACTGTTCCAGGACTCGGTCATCTCCTGTTACCTTAGGAGGAGGTGTTTTCTCACTATCCATCGGTGGTGGTTGATATACCCTCCCTGAACGGGTAATTTGCTGTATTCATAGAGATGCGGGGTTTGATTCTTCGGAGGTTTTCGATGACTCTGGTTCTACCGACCAACTGAAAGTCTTGGGGGAGGTCTCTGTCATACAGATTGTCTCTTTGGGAGGGCCTCGGGGCCTCCGTGGTTGTTTCTTCTCATCCTGGGTCCATCTTATCCCAGATTTTCCAGGATTGGTTTTGATTGTAAGTGGTTGTGAGATCCTGGGTAGGAAGTTCATCTTAGCCATCCATTGATCAATTATCGGATTGAGGCCTAGGGCAACTTGAGCTTTTTTTGGCGGCACAGTGGGTGACTTGTAGGCTGGGTTATCTCAAATGAGTCCCACGGGATCAAAACCTTCTTCATCAGTGGTCAAGGCGTTAATTCTCGCAAGTGGAGCATGGTTAGGAAGGGGGTTGTTAGTAACATTGGGCCCGCCGGGTGCAGTTATGATACCAGCCTCGATTAGGTCTTGGATACAATGGCGAAGAGCCAAACAGCGTTCCGTGTCATGGCCCGCGGCTTGATGGTACGCACAATTCTCATTCATTCTCCAGGTGTTGGGAATAGGGTTTAGTGGGGGGCGCGGGTTGAGTGGAGTGATTAGTCCAGCCTTTCAGAGTAGTTCCAGACTTTTGACAAGGGTAGTGGGAAGGGTGCAGAAGTTCCTTCTTTTCTTAACCTCGGTGCTCGAAGAGTCTCCTTGTGTGGGCCAACTTATCGGAGGTGTTTGTTGTGACTGCTGAAATGGGTTTTGTTGATAGGGGTACGAGCTTAGTTGGTTTACGGCTGAAGTGGCCTTCTTTCTCCCGGTGTACGAGGCTTTCTTGGTGTCGATCTCTGCCTTCTTGGCCAGCTCTTCCTCTACTTGTGACACCATGCTTAACAGGGCTCTGAAGTGTGGGAATTCATGTTTTTCCATGCAATTCAATACAGCTGGATTAAAATTCTTCTGTATGATCTCCAACTGCTCTTCTTTATCGGGACGTTTGGACATTTGGGAGGCCATTTTTCTCCAGTGTGTGACAAAGTCGCTGAAGCTTTCCTTCTCGCCTTGCTTGGCCATTTTCAGGTGTTTACGAGTAATTTCCAAATCCTTGTTGGACCCGTATTTAGTCATAAATTTCTTGACGATATCTCCCCAAGTCTTTGTGTGGTGTCTCTCTAAATCAAAAAACCATTTCAGGGCGGCCCCCGTGAGAGTCATGTGAAAGGCCTGAGCCAACTCCGGCTCTCCACAACCGGACACTTGCATGGATCTGATGTAGGATTGGAGGTGAGTTTTTGGGGGTGTGGTTCCTGTAAGCTTGGTGATAGAAGGGAGCTTGAATTCCTGGGGTAATCTTACTTCTGGGTAGAGGGAGAAGGCATTCATATCAGTAATCTCGTCTGCTCCTTTTATTAGGAAAACTCCCTTCTGCAGGAACGTACCCTCATATGTTCCTTCAGCTTCTTCATTTCTTCACTTTCTCTTAACACCTCGCCGGGTTGTTCTCGAGCTATAACCGATTCTACATATACTGCCCGAAGTCGGTTGATGTCTGGGTATTCATTAGGAGGGGCTACTAGGGCCGGGGGTGGAATAGGCCTTGCAGGAACTTGTGGCCATAGTTGGTACTGAGGATCAAAACCTTGTTGGGGTTGCGGCCAGACGATGGGCAGTTCTTGTTGCTGATAAGTAGGGCTAGAATTCGGGGCCCATTGATTCTGATTGTTGGGATCGGTTTGAACGGGATCCGCCATGATGGGACCCGTTGTGGTGGGTTGGTTCCTTGGAATGGGGTAAGTATTTGTGATGACTGCCCTTGGTTCAGATCTCGATTCGGTGGTAGTCGTTCAAACCCTGGTGGTGCGGCTCGTTTGGCTGTCAATTCTTTTATTCGAATCCGGGTACTCTGTTGCTCGTTCGTGAGGTTTGCTAGATTCTTGCTGACGGTCATAAGCAAACGATGCATCTCGGCTAAGGTTGGTTGAACTGTTGACGCCCCGGCTAGGCTCTGATCCATTTCTTGATTCTCACGTCCGTCGGTCATGGCGAATATGCTTGGTCTCACTAATCGTCCAGTATGATCTCGACCGGCCCAACCTTCCAGACTGTCGTCATTTTACGGCTGTAGACAAAATCACGTGGCAAAGATCAAGGAAGACTATGATGCGACTCGATTTTTGCCAAAAGAAACTACTAAAATAAAATCGCTGAGAAAGGACTCGGGTTTTAAAAAGGTGGTGTAAAATAAGCCGTAAGGTGGTACATCCCCTACGACTGTTTGACAAGTGTTTTTAGCCGACTCGATCTTATATGCAGCGTAGGTGTTCGAACGGTTAAGGCTTTAGGCTCCCTCCTATTTGGCAAGACCTTGCGATATACCCCAAGAGCAGGTACGTGCAAGAGTCTTTTGATATACTTCCTGTGTACGTGAGTGTTCTCGTCACTTGATATACCTTGGGGGCGTACTTGGCCAAGGAGAGTGGAAGTAAATGCTTTCGGTTTATGATGGCCCAAGCAAGCCAACTCCCTACTCACTTATAATACTTCCGAGGGTTTAGTGTAAATTCACACTTGTAGAACCAATGCATGATTTGTGAAAGTGCGTGCAAAGTTCGAAAGGTTTGGTTTTACAAATATCATTATCTTTATTACGTATTTTTTGAAAAAAAACTTCCATTTTTGAAAAAAGGTTTCTTTTCAATCAATTAACATAAACAGGGGAGTAAGGAAAGCAGTAAAAGAAAATATTCAACAAATAAACAAGGGTCCACATATAAGAGTCTAGTTTTCTAGTGTCCCCAGCAGAGTCGCCACTGTGAGAATCCGCAAATGCGACCCTCGGGTCTCGATCCCGTTCTTGAGTGTCTGAAACGTCGGAAGGGATTCCGTCGTTCTATTTGCTTCTATACATGCTGATAATTCATATCGGGTATCCCTCTATCATATTTCTAGATGCAAGATGGTTCGTTCAGAGTCGCCAGTACGTTTTACGAGAAAACAAACAAAATAGTTATGTCAGAGGAAAGGCTATAGATAAGCATTTCTTTACACGTTTGTCTACGAAACCAGGATTCTATAGGGTTCGGAAACTATATTACGATTTGGGAAGGTGTTAAGCACTCATTCCGCCCTTTCGGTCTCTAGTGGTCTTATATGTTTATTTTATGTTGAAAAACTTGGATACTTTTACTGACAGTCTACTACTTTTCAAGTGAAAAAGAACCCTAATTTCTGGGGAAAGCGGGGAAAGGGATGAAAACCTTTGTGTTCTGAGATCCGATATTTTATTTTCAAAAGGGGTAAATACAAGTGACAAAAAGTTGTATCTATTTTAAGAGAGAGTTTTCCATTTTATTTCCTCAGATAATGACGGTTTTCTCGGGTTTTAACTTCTTTTGAAAAAGTTTGAATCTTGTGTTGGGACTAATTTAATATGGAATTAGAACTTTTGAGATGAGTTCTATCAGACATATTGCAGTCTATGAAAGAGACAGGATATACTGAAATTTAATTCCTAGATAAGTTATATCAATCCAGGTTTTGAAAACAGAATTTTATCCGGATGATAATGTACTTTCTCTTCTAGTTTTGTAAATGATTTTTATCAGGGTCTTTTGTTTAGAGAACAGTAGACTATTTATAATTTGGCAATAAGTTTATTCAAATAAAATGTGGACAGAACAACGGAAGTAAAACAAGTACACAAATATCTAATTTTAAATACTATAAGGGACTTTCTTTACCTTCCCGACAAGAATAATTAATAAGAAAGAAAATATAATACGGCAGAGAGATCTCCGGCGATAATAATCTTCTCTTTCTTCAGATATTTCCGAGAATTCAATTTCAGATCCGGGACACGTCGAGTGTCGAGAATAGATTCGATGATACTTCAGAAATAAGACGATAGTAGAAAATACTTGATAAAAGAACAGAAAATCAAATTTAAAACTTAGAATTCTTAGATCCCAAGTTGTTGTCTTTGAACCCATGGGGGTGTTGGCCTATTTATAGTGCTCGGGGAGGATTGTCGCGCCACATTTTCCCAGAAAGGGCAAGTGTCGCGCGACATGTTGAGCAATGTCGCGCGACAAACGGCTGAAGTGACCCTTCTGACAGACTGATTTGTTAGGAAGTGGTTGGTATGGGTCAGAGGGGTCTGTCGTGTGATATAAGGAAGATTGTCGCGCGACATTTGGATTTGTCGCGCGATAATTCCTCTTTAAAACAGGTTTGTTTGGCCAATAAATCCTTTCGGGGCAGTTTCAGGTGCTCGGGTGGGTCCCAGGCCCCCAGAACTGTACTTCTCGAAGGTCGTTAGGGTTTTGCGGGGGTCACGGATCGGAGTGTCTATAGCGACATAAATTAACATAGTTATAATGCATTCAGTAAACTCATGGGGTGAATTGAAAGCTTTTGTTTTCATGGAGACATAAATTAACATTTTTATAATGCATTTAGTAGACTCACTCCATTGGTGGGTGAATTGAAAACTTTTTAAACAAAAAATGAGTCTGGTGACAAGAAAGTATTTCCCCACTTGGGTGAGAAGATCAATTTTTTGGGTTTATTTAAGAACTCCGATCCCTTGTATAATTAAAGATAATTAGATTATCTTGGTCTTTTCGTTGGGAAACTAGATGTTACTAAAATTACGTGGTATTGACAAAATGCTCCTAATCTATACAGCTGTAGAGTTTTCTTTTTCCCTATTGGTAGCATAGCTAGCTCCCATGTCTTCTTGGAGGTAAAGGACTTTAACTTGTCCTTCATTGCAAGCTCCCACTTGCTCGCATCCTGTACTTGACATGCTCCATCATAGCATTCCCATGGGAAGGATAAAAAAATTGTTTAATTAAACACAACGCTATTTTTGGGTGTTCAATAAATTTTAAGAAATACATAACAATCAACTTGGTCAATGGATGAAATCCATCCAAAATGGGTGCTAAACTTACAATAGCGAAAATTTTGGGTGCCATAGTTAGTTTGATAAAACTGTTGTTTATTTATTAAATGTGGATGATATAATTAGTTTGGGGTATTTAGCCCAAGTGGGAGAGGCCCGGAAATTTGGCTTGGACTTCCCCGGTTTAAGTCTTAAGCTACACTTATTATTAAAGGGTCTTTGATATGGCCTTGGGGCTTCTTTGAAAATTCCAATAGATTTTGCTATTTAAATAATTTAATTCCGTTTATTAATTTAATTAAAGATAAGTATTGACCGTGTCGTGGGACTATTACGCGTAATGCATTATATGCATTATTCCCACTCTCCTTCCATTACGCATATTTGTTATATATTCGTAGCTTCATCAATTTGCCAAGAAAATTAGGCAATCAAATACCAACAAAAGATAAAAATGTACACTTTTTTCAGTTTTTTTTACCAAGAACTGAATAGCTTAGAATAAAATTTGCCTAAAATTTTAATAATTTTTCACCCCAATTCTATACTTACAATCAAACATCTTGTTTACCATAAATCTCAATTAATTACAAAAGTGATTGCCTAGAATTAAAATATTTTCTAAACTAACTTTATGCTTCCTCTAAAATACATCAGAAAACATTATAAAAATTCGTTACAAATATAAATAAATAGCCCTAAAAATGTTAAAATGTTTTGAATAAAAATTGTAATAGAAATATTAAAAAACTCGTTTAAAACACTAAATAGTGACACTCAAATAAAAACAAAAGATGAGTAATGAAAAGCTTCAAGAGTGACAAGACTAAACATGCACATGCATGCTTGAATGACTTGGTACAAATTCACATGAGTTGCTCTAGTGATTTATTTATTACCCAATTTTTTGTCGAAATCGACTTATTTAGTTGGATGTCTTGTTTGTGGCAAATTCAAATTTTTAAGAGGGTCTCACATTTAATATAGTGCGGAGATATTTTGTGAAAATAATAAAATAATAATAATGAAATACAACACATGAACATTTAATATTTTTTGATAGTCATATTGTCAAAATAATATTCTTTATGTTATAATATAATATTGCTATGAGAATTTATATTAAATACTTTTAAAATTGTATATGTTTTAATAATATAAATAATTATTTTTACAATAATAATACTCATATTTGTATGTCATTAAAAAAATAAAAAGTTATAATATTTAGCCTCCGTTTGATTGCAAAGATAGAAAAGAAAAATAAATTTAATTAGTTTGTGTGAAAAGATAAAACATAAAGTAAGAGATGTTGCTCATTTTATGAGTAGATATTCTTTATCTTTCTATATTTTTGGTAAAAATGTTTTACTTATCACCAAATAAAAAAAAATTATTCATGAAAAATTTTAAAAATCAAGAAAATATCACTTCTTTTACCCAACTTATTTTTTATTTTTTACTAAAATTAATTTAATTTTTTGGGTGATTTGTACTTAGGTACCCAAAGTTTTATCATAATTGGATTTTAGTATCCATTATTTTATATATTGGTATCTTGGTATCCATTTTCAGTTTTTTAGGCATTTTGGTACCCATTTATCACTTTTCCGTTAAATGGCCGTGAAGTTCATTGTAAAGTGGCAAAACTACCCTCAACTATATTTGTCGCCTCTTTTCTTCTTGCTGCCATTTTTCCCAAAAATAGCCTCACTTTTCCGACGAGCTCTCTCTCTCATATATGTATCCATAGCTACACATATATAGCTATCCCTGTCTCTTTAAAATATTTCCGACGAGCTCTCTCTCTCATGGCATCAAGCTCTCCCCCGCTCTTTCTCACGGCATCAAGCTATACTTCCGACGAGCTCTCTCTCTCACGGCATCAAGCTTTGAAATTGGTAAGTGGGTCTCTCTCTCCCACGGCATCAAGTTATATATACACATAACTATATATATATGTATCTATAACTATATATAAACCATTATATCTCGAGCTCCGATAAGTGGGTCTCTCTCACGGCATCAAGTTATATATACATATAACTGTATATATAATATATGTGTATCCAACTATCCATAGCTATACATATATACAGTTATATCTCGAGCTTCGATAAGTGGGTTTCTCTCTCTCGAGAGCTCTAGTGAATGGTCCATTGTTGGAGATCTCCCGGCCATAGCAGCCGTTCAAAACAGAGGAGGTGAGGAGAAAAGCAAGGGGAATGGAGAGGATTCAAACTGTGCAATCTTTGAGAAAAAATTTAAGCGACTTGTATAAGATTTGGGGGTTTTATTTTGCAAATTGATTGAAGAATACAAGAAAGGAGGGGGATTTTATGGTGGTGAAAATAAAGGGACTGGGTTTAATTTATTTATTTGGGACATATACTGAATTTAATTTGATTCATATGTTGATTGAGTAATGAAGAACAAAATTAGATTTTCTTGGATTTGGGACTAATCCCTTTTTTCCCTTTAAATCTGCATTTGGTTGAGAATGATTAAGTCTTAAAAGGGCAAACGTGAATGATTTGTTTTATTGTTTATTAAACATGGACATTTTTGGTATAACAAATGTTATTTTGTTTTGACTTGACGACTTGACTTAGTCAACTAACAGAACTGTTAAAATCGGGTATCAAAATACTTAAAAAATAAAAAATGAGTACCAAAATTCCAATACTTAAAAAAATGGATACCAAAATCCAATTATGATAAAATTTTGGGTACCTAAG
>CM038467.1:67961392-68009707 GCA_021464415.1 Lonicera japonica | reverse complement strand
AATTTTTCGGCAAGAGTTTTTTCTGCCGTTTTCTGATTCCAGTGCTTTACAACAAACCCCCAAAAGGTACAGCATTCAACACGCGTCAATCGGTGTCCAGAAACTTCCCATACCTTCCAAATCTTGCAGTAGTCATCGAGGGAAGGATAGTTCTAACTCCGAAAACATTGGAGAAGAAGTTGAGTATTTTTTGTTCATAGTGTTTCTCCAAAACGTTCACCTGCAAACCAAAGAGATCATTTTTGTCATGAAGAATGCACTCCACGGGCTTAACCCACTCTCCGTCGTCACTTCCATTTGGGATCCAAATCTTTTTGGATACTTCATCAATCAGCTCCACATTGAACTCGCACAAGTAACTATAAATGCGATTAATTGTGGTGAAATTAGAATGGAAATCGAGGTGACTGAGAAGCAATGGGCAGCCACTTTTAACATCCATTGTCACTCCAAGCAAACTAAGCTCTTTTTCGTAAGACATAATTTCGGAACCATAAAAATTTTCATCAATGAAAGGTCCATCCTCAGGCCTTAAGAACTTATTCCAATCAGAAGTAAACAACAAAACACTCTTTTGGAGACCTGTAACCAGCAAGGGTTTTCATCCACTTTTTACCGGTCTGCTTCATAAACGAATCTGGAAAATCGTAACTCGGCTTTTGCGGTAGATTCCGAATGCAATTCAGCAATGAAAAAACATTTGCAGGAGTTATACTGCTTGGTTCTGAGGTAAAAAAAGGCCATTAACCACAAACTCAGCAGCATTTTTGAATTCAGAAACAACACCCATACTAACCAGTTCCTTCTCATATTCACGGATTCCATTTCCATAATAATTATCACTATCCTCAATAAAAGGAAGCAAGCAGATTTGAGAGATAGATTCCCATTCATGGCCAAACAATATGCATTCATTTGGCTTTCGGTAATCACCAAGTCGTGTTCTCAACCATTTCAACTCACGGATGCTCTTCTTAAGATCCGTCGGAAACTTGAAATCCGTTCTATTCAGCTTTCTGTAACATGCCAGAAGAGAGAAAACATTATTTGTTCCAATTGAAGACGATGACGATTGCCTCTCGAAAATGCGAGCAAATGCTTTTGAAGCGTCCTTGAAATCCACCACTACGCCAAGTTCCTCCAATTCACTTTTGTATGAAGTTAAGGTGCTTCCGTAAAATGCCTCATCAATAAGAGGAAAACTGTTGAAAACTTGCAGAAGGCAACCCCAAGAAGGATTAAACAGGAAACACTCAGATGGACACTTGTAGCCCATATTTGTCTTCAGGCATTTCTTATCTTTGAGCTCTCTAACAAGTTTGTTAGAAGATCTTACACGACGTATGCAGTCCAGTATCAAAAGAAAAGCTTCAGCTGTAGGAGACGTTAAGCGTGTTGATCTTAAGTTTTCAACAACAAGCTGGTAATTTTGATTAAAGCCAACAACCACATCAATCAGTTCGAGTTCTTTTTTGAAAAGAACAATTTCCTCGCCGTAGTAATTCTTATCAATGAATGGAATTTCACTAATTTGTGAAGCAACTCTCCACTCCTCGTCAAAGAGAACCGATTCTGATGGAGCCCTATCACCATCAAAGTCCTCAGCCACCTTCTACCTTTAATACTGTTGATGAAGTTTTCGGGAGACAGATATTTATCTCTCAAAAACTTGATGAAGTTCAGTATTGAAATTACATTGCTTCTGGATAAAGTGGACGAAGCTGCCAGAGACATTAGATGATTCCCGATGAACTCACACGCTTCTCCATACTCGAACATCACACCGACCATTTTTAACTCCTCCTTGTATTCAATTATTTTACCACCGTAGAATTGCTGATCGATTAATGGAATATCAACAAGAACCGACTCATGCTGTAAATGATAATCACGTGAGGAAGAGAAAATGAAAGACTGTGACGGAGGCCTATAGCCAGAACTGCCACAGAGTGAGATTTTTAACCAACTGCCCTGCTTAATGCTTGTTAAGAATCTCTCTGGGATTTGAGTTCCACACCTTCTTAAATTACGAATCCAGTCGAGTAGCAAGAACACGTTTTCTTTGGTTAGTGGAGCAGAAACAGAAGGAATCGCCGCATTCGGAGGAGAGAGAAAAGGGATATCAGCAGCTTTAACATGATTTTTTAGGAAATTGACGAACTCTTTTCCAGGCGTTAGTACACCTGCATAGTAGCCAGAACGCAAATAATCTTCTCCAAGCTCAACATAACCTTCTCCTCGCCAAGGATTTGAACCAACCAGCTTTAGCCATCTGCTTCCGTTAGCAGGAACAAGGACTCCATTCCTTTGGCTCATCAACCTCCCATAATTGTCAATTAGAGGCATTGCATTACACAGAGAATCAACCTCTTGCGTAGTCAAATAATCTTTTGAAAACGAGTGATATAGGAAATGAACAAAAGCAAGGACAAGTTTCCTATCATCACCGAGCGACTTAATGAGGATTTTTGCATATCATGCACATTAACAAACTATATAAACACTCAACAATGGTCGAAATTTGAATAGACCCGATAGCTCTTGAGTAGATTTAGGAAGAAAAAATTGAGCTAACGGCATATCTGAATTCCTTGTTCCAATTTACTAACCACGAGATGTGACGAAACTCTCGTGATAGAAGCAGTGTCATACCACCCGGCTGAACTATGCCATTTATACTGCACAAAGAGACATTCCCATCACGACCCACGTACTTCAAAATGGGAATGTTATTAATGCTGGCATTTGAGAAGACGAGTTCCATTTATCAACAACAAATTGTAGAAGCTCTAAGTAAACATCCTCTGAAACTCCCAATGCAAGATTAGAACTCTGGATACACTTTGCATACCATTCATCGCTGACATATTCCACTCCCAAGAAATTTAATATGCGTTGTACTCCTCCGTGTCAAATGAAGAACATAGGACATACCTTCCATGTGAAGAGATGTTGTACAAGTTCATCCCTTTCTCCCTCGCCTTACCCAATATGTTCCAGAAAGCAGGCATTAGCCTACTAACTTCACTGGGTTTCTGGAAGAACTTCTGTTCCATGTATGACTCACACGGAACAATATTTTCATTGACCAGTTTCGCTTTGATAGACTCCCTCACGGCATTCAGCTTTGCTTCGGAAGACTTCTGGACTGGAAGGAACCCGAACATAGGAGGCAGACTAGAAATTGGGCATTTTCTATGGATTTCACAAGAGAAGTGAATGCCTCAATAAAAGCGACGGGCACACAATCAAGAATCCCTTTGTTCCATTTGTCGTCAAGGAGAATTGTTTCCCTTGATGATGCTAGAACAAAATCTGCTTGAATTATGAAAGGGAAATTAGTCACCATCTCCGTCGGTAGAAATGCATAGAGCCCAACAGAATTCTTTCCTCTATCGAGACGTTTTCCATTTGGAAAAGCCAATGTGATAACCCATTCCTCGACTTCCATTCTTCTTTCTACTTTGTTTTCCTGCTTGACGGGAAACCTCTGCCTCCACATATGATAGCTGCATTCTCTATCCTCGTTCTCACCATTTTCGTCAGCAGAGAGGTGGAGCATGTAGGACTCAGCATCAATGTTCTTTCGGGTAGAAAAATTAACCTCACTTGATATAGATATTGCACTCACAGAATTGAGCTTAGGGTCCTTATTGTCTTCCCTGACAGAAAGCCGCTTTATCTTTGAAAGAAACAACAAAACTTCAGGATGAATGCTTGAAAGCTGATGCTTCACGGGTTTAACCTTGTCAAACTTCAAAGGCAAGACTATAGTTGTGGTGGGGAGAGCTTTTCCAGAGCCATATATCTGTTTAATGACAGAAAGGCTTGGGTTCTCGTCGACCCATTCAGGAACAATGTAGCCAACGTTGCAATGCATGCAAGGTCCTTCATTAAACCTTATCTGATAGCCATTACTGAATATGTAAGGCTGAGCCGTGATCAGAAATACACTTTTAAATCCAATACCTGAAAATTGGCAGTTGTATTAGAAGGCTACAAAATAAAGATTATGAATATTTTCTTATTAAAGGAGAAGAGAGGTAATAATCCTAAGATTTATTCATGAGAGTAAAAGCTACTGAATGAATTTCAACATATGCCGGATTCTAACAGATGCTTATGCCAATTGAAGTTCATGTTGTGAAAGGACAATGACAAGAAAAAACTCCAGTTGCAAGAAGATGAAGTTATGTTATTTAATTTTTAAGATTTGTGTTTCAAAAATTAAATCATTTATGCAGTAATTTTAGGATGAGGGTAAATAGACATAATGATAAAATGCTAAAGCGACAACTATAACAATTGAGAATTAAGGGGTATAGCTATTAGAGGTCCAAAATAGTACCAATATTAGATCTAATATGATCTTAAACGAAAGTACACCCACTTTAACAAAATTAGATCTAATATGATCTAATATTTCTCATCGAAGAAATATGAATTTATGAAAAATATTACAAACAATTGTTTCCTAATTTTCATTTCTAATTATCTTTATTGTAAATTTCCAACTTTACAAATAGTATTCAAATGACTAGTGTGTAGTATTTAAAGTAAGTTTTATTTTTGTTTTATTGGAAAAAAAGTGAATGTGACCTTATTGGATTTTAAATTTTGAAAACTGAAAATAATGATAAAGGGTCATTTATGTCCATAACAATGTGGAGCTCGCAAAAAAAAAGGGTTGATTTTACTTCTATTTGTGATATGTTGCATTTAATCCACGTTGTTTTATTAGTGATTTAATATTAAAAAATATTATTTTATTAGTGATTTAATATTAAAAACTCCACTAAATTAGTAAGTACACCCACTTTAACTAAATAAATAAAAATATTACATTCTATATTGATACGGATTTCTTCTTTTGTTGGAATAGTATCATAAAAGTATTGAAATATTTTAAAACGTCAAAATTACTAACAGACAATAGGCTTCACATGTTGTTTAGTTGGGCTTTTTTAAAAGAAAAAAAATCATGTTTGGTTCAACCATTTTAAAATTTTCATTCAATTAAAAAAATATTTTATTTTTTCCTTTGTATTCTAGAAAAACTTTAAGAAATGAAAATAAAAAAATAAAAAAATTATATATCTTTAAATTTTTTAATGCTAGTGTACCATACACAAATCAAACTAAAAAACAGTTTTAAAGAACTGTATTAAATTTAAAATTCAAAATTTAAAAATTCCAACCAAACGGAACTAAATGTTTAAATTTTATTTTCAATATATGAGTCGTCTAATTCAAGTCATCCTCACTTCTCGATTCCCTTCTAATTAAACCATGAATTTATTTAATAATTTAAGAAGTAATTCTAAATATTTTATATTTAACTAAGTTAGCTTTTTCTTGTTTATGCAATATACAAAACTTGATATTACTGGTAACGAAATAATGTGATTGGCAATTGAGTGATAAAAAGTAGTTAAGGTTAAGATTGATGCAGTAAGAAATAACAATGCCAACAATTGATTAATAATAATAAAAAAATGTAACACCGGTGGTTATAGAAATAGAAAATATTTTGTTTAGTGTATAATTATGATTTGAGATTTATAAATATATTCAAATCTTTAGATTTGATACTTAGCTTAAAGTCATAACTTTCAAATTTTAAAGGTAGTAATGTTACTTCCGGATCCCAAGCTCGCGAATTTAAAAAAATAATAATTAATTTTTAAACAAATTATTATTTGTTATTATTATAACTATACTTGTAATATTAATCATACCAATAATACTAGGGATGACAAGGGGTTGTATTTGTCCAAATCCGAACTCGATACGCTTATAAACCCGTCCCAACCTGGTGCGGGCTTTATTTTTAAATCTGAACCTGTCGCAAATAGTGTATGCATAAATGCACTACCGCCTCGTGGTAATTATGCGATATTATAACAAAGAAAATACTATAATAAGGGCGGGACGGGTCAAACAGATTAATTTTGTGTAAACTCGACCTCTGCCACTGTGTCAAAAATAAAAGTAGCATGCTAATTAATTAACTAAATATAAATTTTAGCAAAATAATATTTGGATGTAGAAATCAATATCCTTGTATTTGTTAAGCAAACACAAAATTTTAAATTCTTGTATTCAAATATGTAATTTTTGAATTTTAGATTTATGAATTTTAAACCTAAATCCAAACGTACCCTAAAAGAAAATAGGAAATAAATAAAATGGAAGTAGATTTTGATTAGGAATCTAAAGTAAAATGAAATCTAAATTAATTCAATTATAAATTAATTTTAAGTGGTAGATATATACTTCTCAATTTAAAAAAGATAATATTATCAAAGTTTTTTTAAAATTTTCATAAATTAAGGGTAGAATAGCCGCAAAATTGGACATATAGAAACAAAATCACCCAAAAAGACATTTTGGCTGAAAAAGTTTATATTATATCTTTATCGTCTAAATCCATACATACAAATGATTTATCACCAAATGAGCCATACCTAAAATATTTAATATAATTGTTTTAATAATTTTAGTGTCATTTGTGTTTTGTTTTCATACTAAATTTTGGTAATCAATTTTATATTTCTTTGGACTTTGGGCCCATTTTGGATATAAACGGACTTGTTTAGTTGAGATAAATATAAAAATGTAACTATCAAAATTTTACATTTTTAAACGGACTTGTTTAGAAGGGTATGGAACTATCAAAAAATTTAAAATATATTTTACATAGAAATAAATGTGTAAACTGATAATTTTACAATCATTGTGTTAAATAAGTTTATTCAGGCTGCATTTTGTTTATATTATTACTAAAATTATGTTCTCAGTGTATATATATATATGGGCACATTTCTCATGCAGATTACTATTCACGGGCCAACTGTACGGATTGGGCCATTTGGTATGCTTCTCGATATAATTTTTTGATGAAATTTGGTGAGAATGTTCTTCATCATGTGTAAAACATCTCCACCAAATTTCTTCAAAGCATTCAATCGCGAAGTGGGTTAATTACATGATTGGAAAATATTGGATTTTATATATCTATTTCTGGACAAATATTTTTCAATCATGTAGTTAACCCACTTTTCGGTTGAATTTTTTTGATAAAATTTGGTGGAAGTGTTCTACACATGATGAAGAACATCCCCACCAAATTTCATCAAAAAATTCCATCGAAAAGCGTGTCACATGGCACAATCCGTACAGTTGGTCCGTGAATAGTAATCTATATATGTAAATATCAATTCTTATAGAATAGTGCATCAACATGTTTTAGCTTAATTAGGGTAAAACAAGAAATAACATAATCGTGCGGCAACAATTTTCAACTTCATTTTGTTAAATTTTTAAATATCTATAATATTTATTTCATATTATACATACATATAATAATTAAGAACGTATCTCCATGTGTCATATTCTGCATTTTGAAAAATTCGTGTATCGTGTCAAAACGTGATTTTTGTATTGTGTCCGTACTTTATAGCACTTCACATAAATAATTTAAAAATACTCTCACATAATACTTTATATAGATCTTTGGAAGATTTTTTTATTTCACTAAAAATAATTTTGAAGTGTTAAATTATTTTTTACATAGTGCTAATACGATTATCCCTAATTAAACACAATTACTATTTGAATAGCTGACAAATTATAAATGCAATTGATCAAAAATAGTAAAGCAAAGGGGGTTATATAATGCGAGTTTCCTTCCCGTCCTTAAGTTAATTAACTTAAGACAGTTAATTTTGACGGGTGAACATATAAATATTTTCATCAGTTTTCACCTAGTTTTATCCAAAAACTAAATCGGAGCATGAGTTAACTAAACATTTAAAATTCTAATGTTTAAAAATGCGCGTATAAATGCACCTTTTTCTCCGATATAACCGCGCTTGCGGTTCCCTTTCTTGGTGGAACGCCCAACGCTGCAAATAGACTCGATGTTCTTATGAGAAAATCCTCTCTCATTGTTGAATACCAGCAACGTCGACGTAGCGCCAGTTGCCGTTATATCCTGGGAAGTTATCACGAACTCGAGCGATGGTCGAACTCCTTCCGAATATTCGTTATCTTCTGCGTTCTGAAACATTACCATTATAATATAATTAGGCTAAAACTGAAGTAATTTTCAACAATCTATATAATTTTTGTACGTTTTAATTACTCCATGTTCAAATTAATTTCTCATCCAACAATGAAGTCGATTGTTAGTACCAGCCTTCAACAATAATATGATTAAATAAAGTCGATCCCATTAACATATATATATATATTACTTGAATCAACGCACTTTACATGGGGTTTTTTTTTGAAGGACCGTCCTTAAAACATATGGATTGTCCATTTCGAGATGGTAAACAAATGAATTTTTTTAATGAAAGTTAGTAGAGATAATATCTATAATGAGTAGATTATCTGCATCAAATTTCTTCAAAAAAAAACTCAATCGGAAAGTGGGTTAACTGAAAAATTGATATATATGCATATTTTTAAACATTGAAATTTTAGATTTTTAAGTAAGCCACTTACCATTTGATTTTTCTGATAAAATTTGGTAGAGATGATCTAATAATTATAGGGATCATCTTCGCCAAATTTCGTGAAAAAATTCATCCATTTACCTCTCGAAATAGACTGTCCTTAAATTAATTAACATAAGCCCGTCCTTAAAAGAACGGGACTGATATATATATGCATATATACATACCTGGATGAGTTCCATGAGGAAGTGGACATCCTTAGCATAGAGTTCAGCAGAAAGATTCTTAACGGCTTGATGCAAATCTTCAGTTAGAGGATTCGGTTCTCCTCCGATCGAGAACTTTGTCCTCCGAATTTCTTCTATGTGATCTCTGGGTGTCGCCATTACCGAACCCCTCCTCCTCAGCCAACGCAAAACCAGAAGTACTGATCGAGTCGAGTCGAGTCGAGGCGAGGCGAGGTGAGGTGAGGCGTATGTATGTATGATTAAAATGCAAACTAAATAGTATAGAGAGAAAGAGAAGATGAGAAATGGAGAGAGAATAAACCACGTTCGTACTCCGCGAAGAAGACTGAGTGAGGCCTTAATTTAAAAGAAAGTTGCTTAACTGAGGGGATAAAAAATTAACTTTGGTGAGAGAAGAAAGGGAGAGAATATAAGAAAGTAGTGTAGTGTTGCCCACTATTTCACAAAGAGAAAGTAAATAACTAAAACAGAGTAGTTCAGTGGTTATCACTTTAGATTTAGAAAATTGGGCTCGACCAAGAGATCCTCAAATTGAGTTCCAGTCGATATAAAATCTTTGGCCAGTGGTTGGAACCTTTCGCAAAGGGTATTAGTCGTGGTAGGCGAAAATGGGACCGGACACACTTGATATGGAGGAAAAAAAAAGTAAATTAATGTATTATGGATTTAATGAACTTTGGACATTCATTGGACTGATGGAAGAAAATTGGGAAAGATGGGTTTTTAATTTATTATTTTATTTAAAAGGAAAATGATTTGTTCCTTCTTCTCCTTCTTTTTTTTATTTTAAAAAAGAAGATTTAACTTGGTGAGGAAGAAAGTAAATAACCACAACAGAGTAGTCGAATGGTTAGTTATCCAGAGTTTAGAAAATCGAGCTCAACTAAGAGCTCTCAAGATTGAATTCCGGTAAATGCAAAATCTTTGGTGGCCAGTGGTTGATACCCTCTAGTTAGAGTATTAGTCGAAGTGCGCGAAAAGTGGCCCGAATATCTTTGACGTTAAAAAAAAGAACTAAATTAATGTAGTACGGATTTAATGAACTTTTGACATTCATTGCACCGGAGGAAGAAAATTGGGAAAGATGGTTTTTAATTTATTATTTTATTTAAAAGGAATATATATATATATATATATATTTTGGTAAAGAGGAAGGGGGTGGGGGTGAATACATAGCTTCGCTGGGAAGCCCATGTCCTTCAATATCATATGGGGGGACCATAATCACATGTTAATAAGTGCATGTTACTTGCTTAATGATAAACGAGTATATGCCTATATACTCGTCCAATGACAAGCGGGTGTTTTTAAATATTTGTGATATATAAATAGCAGCCACCTGTAATAAAGTATGGGATAAAAAATTAACTTGGTGCGAAAGAAAGAGAGAATAAAGTAGAAAGAGAAAGTGAATAACATGTATTTATTTATTTGTCATCGGACGAGTAACATACACTTATTCACTTGTTATAGGGTGCATAACATATATTTACTCACTTGTTATCGGGCGAATGAAAAGTGGAATGTTAAGAAATATTTTGTGAAATGCAAATAGCACCCACTTAAAATTAGGAAAAGATGGTTTTTAATTTATTATTTTATTTAAAAGGAAAATGATTAAATCGTTCCTTTAGCTAGCCAGAGTTGAAACGGACCCTTAAATTCGTAGTTCAGTTGTCACACCAAAATTTATCAGTGTGACTAAATAAATAAATACCAATTAAACTTACCTATATTTACATAATCACCAACACATCACTATTTATTAAAATCCAACTGCCACTTAGCATAATAAAATAATCCTGACATATATGAGACAATAGTATTTGTAAAGGGTGTTATAAATACCTTAAAATTTAAAATTTTTATTGTTATAGTTATTGTGTGCACGAATTAATTTAACACTCAGCTTAGTAATATAGTAATTTAATGCACGAAAATTAATGTAATAGATACAACCATATATGAAACAGTATTACTCATAAACTTTAGCTTTGCTGTTAAAAACATAGATAATGAACACTATAACATAGGGAGATCTACATATAAATTTATCATAATTTTTTTTAATTATAATAACTTAAAACCACCTCTCTATTTTTTGGAAAAAATGTTCTCTTTAGTGAAGAGAAAAAGACACCAATCGATATAACTGTCAAGCTTAAAATGAAAGAAAGGTTTACTAAATCCAAACTTATACCAAAAATAATAAACTTTTAAAAGAAATATAATTAAGTTGAAATTCGTTTTGCCACATCATTAAGATTATTTTGTTATTTTTAATTATTTACTAATAGTGTATATATATATATATAGAGAGAGAGAGAGAGAAGAAACCACATTCGTACTCCGTGAAGAAGATTAAAAGAAAGTTGTCTAACCGAGGGGATAAAAAATTAGATTTGTGGAAGAAAGGAAGAGGATATAATAAAGTAATTATTTTACAAAGAGAAAGAAAATTAAAGTTGTACGGATTTAACAACTTTTGACGTTCATCCGTACTCCGTCAACTTTTTAAATTTTTCCTTCCTCTTTTTCCGATGATAGAATTGTGTCGTTTGTGATGAAACCGACTTTTACTGTTTGGTTTGCACTGACGGAAGAAAATTAGGGAAAGATGGTTTTTAATTTATTATTTTATTTAAAAGAAAAATCATTCGTTCCATTTTCTCAAAAGAAGATATTTGTTTTATTATTAAATTACCACAAACTTTTAAAATGCCACTAGATATACCACACACTATATACCAGAAAAAAGTTAAAAAAAAAAAAAAAACACCCAAAAAAAATCTTAAAGCACCCACTAATAAAAATATTTTACCACTTTTCTTTCTCTTTATCCTTGTTTCTCATACTTTAAGCCCTAAAAAAAATTGACCTACTCTCTCATTCTCACACGCTGGTCATTCCCTCACTCTGCTTTTTGTTACTGTTTTAAATATTGATTTCTTTTGTAACTTTATGATTTGTGATAATATTTTAAAAATTATAAAAATGCGAAAAACTTTTGCCAATTTTTGCCGTAAATATCAGCATAGTACTAGCGAAAATATATTGATCTCAGTACCTAATTGCCGATTCTTAAAATTCGGCAATGGCCAACATTAATAATATATATGTTACTAATGTTCCATTCTTGAATATGTAGCAACTTTTATAAAGAATTTAGGCTTGAGTCTCATCGATTTTAAAGTATAATATTAATCTTTCTTCTTTTTTTTAATAACCTAAATTTGCCGTAAAGAAATGTACAATTATATATTTTAAAGCATGATCAACTTTAAAGTTTTTTAGTTATATATAATTGATCATTATTTAACTACCGCCTAATTCATCATTCATTCACTTTTGACGTTCATTGGACAGTAGGTCTTCCTCAAAGCAAGTCTACTCGATAGTTTAGTCTCAATGTTTTCTATGAATCTTTTTCTTCTTTTCCTCTTTTTTAATTTATTTTTTTCGTTTCTAGAAGAGAATTGGGAAAGATGGTTTTTAATTTATTATTTTATTTAAAAGGAAAATGATTCGTTCCTTTAGCTAGCCATAGGGCTGGGATAATAAACCGAAAAACCGAAAATCGAACCGAAAAAACCGAAAAAAAACCGGTTCGGTTCGGTTATTATTATTAAAGTGGACATTTTTACCGGTTCGGTTCCTAATGGTTATTAACGGTTCGGTACTCGGTTCCTTGGTCAATTTAATTAAAGGAACCGTTAGGAACCGGTTTAACGGTTCTAATGGTTTTAACGATTCCCCGAATAACCGTTAGACCGGTTTTTTACCAATTTTAACGGTTCTAACGGTTCTAACGGTTCTAACGGTTCCCCGAAGAACCGTTAGAACCATTTTTAGCCGGTTCCTACGATTATTAACGGTTCTAACGGTTCCAACGGTTCCCCGAAGAACCGAACATGTTGGTCGGATTTCAACCCTAGAGGGGGGGTGAATAGGGTTTAAAAAACTAAATGCGGAATTTAAAACTTTTCTAACAATGTTTAAGTAAAACAAATTTGCTAAACAAATTATCAAGGAATGCAATCAAATAAACAATCAAGCAAATAAACAATCTCAAGCAAACAATAATGTAGCAAGTAAATAAAGAGATTGAGTTAGAAAGATTGAACCGATTTGAAGTTCAAGGCTTTTTGTCCACACGGTTTTGGTTTACCAAACCATAATCCGCGCTCGGTTAGTTCCCCGAGAATTTCCACTAAACTTAATCTCCTTCCGGGTGAAGATCAAACCACTACAAGTGTATCCTCTCACACACTCTTTACAAATATTGCTAGACCACAATATTCACACAAGAAACTCTCTCTTGCTAACCTTGTGAGATTTACCTCTCACAATTTCTAAACAAGAATTTACCTTCTTGTTTTTCCTATGAGATTTACCTCTCACAATTTAATACAAATTGTTTGGTGACTCACACCAATGAATAACAACTCTCAAGTGTTTGAAGAATACAATTTAAGCTCACACTAGAGTTATCAAGATTGATCAATAAGTTTAAACTCAAATATGATGAATATGATCAATGCAATAGCTTGAAAACTTGAATAATGAGGATATATGAAAAATGAGTTTGTATGATCATTCAAGTATGTAAAAACATGTCTAAGACCTCATATATATAGCTTGTGAAAGAATATGGTCGTTTGAAGTGGTTACAAGAAGTTATGGGTCAAAACTAGACATTTACCAACTCTCCAACGACTAGATTTTGGCCAAGTAGTCGACTCACCCATACACCATGTAGTCGACTACATGGTGTAGTGGACTCACACATAAAATGTGTAGTCGACTACATGCTTCTGGAATTTTAGCACAAGTCAAACCTCAAATCAACCAAACTCTTGGGGAATGTTCTAGAGGTTATTTTAAGCATGTTGGAGTTGGTTTTGAGCATAAAAACAACCGGATAATTTAGATATAATTTTTACAAGAAAACCGGTTCATGTGAAATAGTTTTGCAAAGGATGTCCAATTCAAACTTTGATCTAGAAAGAGTTTGAATGCAATGAATGATATATGATCATGTTTGAGCTTAGTTTGTGATCAATGATAATAACTTTACATAAAAAGCTAAACACTCACTCATGTAACAAGTTTACAATTCTTCAAAGTGCTTGAGCTAGTTTCTTTGTTCTTCACTTGAATTCTTGTCTTGAAGCTTTTGATCCTTGTTCTTTTGATCTCCATGGATTTGCATTGTGATGAGATTGATCTTCTTTGACTCCTTATCCAATGCTTTGTTGACTTGATCGGATATTGATATAATAATCCTTGTCAAACTTCCTTTTGAGCAATCATGCTATTCTTGATATTTCATATAAATGAACTATAAACTTATATCAAGAAACAAGTTAAATTACACATGATTAAATTATTGTTATTATCAAAATAAGATTAAGACCTTTAGGTCAACAATCTCCCCCTTTTTGATGATGACAATAAATTAATGTGTGTTTTCAATAACAAGCATAAATAGCATATGAATAATTGAAATATGCTCCCCCTCAATTTATGCATAGATAAAGTAAATGATTATTAAAAACATTGCAAACATTTGAGATAGTTTTAAAACCAATAAAACAATTTTGATCTCAAATAAGGTTTTCAAAA
Source organism: Lonicera japonica (assembly GCA_021464415.1). Taxonomy (NCBI): domain Eukaryota; kingdom Viridiplantae; phylum Streptophyta; class Magnoliopsida; order Dipsacales; family Caprifoliaceae; genus Lonicera; species Lonicera japonica. Next base: position 67,995,372 of record CM038467.1, on the reverse strand, counting down.
GAAAACAATTATCAATGTTAAAGACATAAAGCAATTAATAGTCTTACCAACATTGATTGACACCAACACACATTTTCTCCCCCTATGGCAACATCAAAAAGGGCCAAGGCCATGGAGAGAAAATGGTAGACGCCATAAGTGCTTCATCGATGAGGCAAAGATTTGTATGCCCTTCCATCTTTTGCCATAAGACAAAGGTCGGCCGTCTCTTCATCACTTGACTCGATATCGGATTCTTCTTCTTCCGATTCGCTTGAAATTTCTTTGAGAGCATGCTTCAATCTCTTGTATAGCTCTTCCTTCTTTGCTTTCTTCTCTCTTTTCTCCTCTTTTCTAACCGGACAATTTGACTTGTAATGTCCCGGTTTTTGACAATGGAAGCATTTTCTTTCCTCATTATCAACTTTTGGATTAGTTGATCTATCATTGTAATTCTTTGAGAATGAGGGATTGTTGTCAAGCTTCCCTTGAGAGTACTTCTTCTTTGCTAAGAATTTCTCAAATTTCCTAGAGAGAAGTGCCATGTCTCCATCTCCTTTAGTTGAGCATTTTCCATCTTTTCCTTCGTTTTGCTTTAAGGCAAAAATTGTCATTGGATTAGCTCTCTCTTCTCCTTCTTCTCTAGCCAACTCCTTCTCATGGGTTTTGAGAGAACCCAATAGTTCATCCATGCTAAGCGTTTTGAGATTCTTAGCTTCTTGAATTGCCGTCACCTTAGGCCTCCACATCTTTGGAAGAATCCTAAGCACTTTTCTAATCTTCTCTTCATTTGAATAAACCTTGCCAAGAAGGTCCAAAGCGTTAGTGAGAATAGAAAATCGACTATACATGGAAGCAAGTGATTCGTTATGCTCCATCTTAAACAATTCATAATCATGGACAAGAATATTAATATTGTCCTCCTTGACTTGAGAAGTTCCCTCATGGGCAACCTCAAGTTTGTCCCAAATCTCTTTTGCGGTTTTGCAACAAGAGATTTTGTTATATTCATCCATACTTAATGCACAATGTAAAGAATTTAAAGCTTTGGCATTGTATTGGATTTTTCTAATATCTTGCTCATTGTACTCGGATATTGACTTAGGGATAATGTTTCCCCTTTCGTCGGTTTTTGTGATCTCATAAGGTCCAACAAATGTGACCTTCCATTGTTCAAAATCGTTAGCTTGTAAAAATGTGCACATACGATTTTTCCAATAACTATAGTTTTTGCCATCAAATAATGGCGGTCTATAAATGGAAGCACCTTCGGAAAGGCCGGTTCCTTGATAATAAGACATGATCGAGGACTCTTAGATTGTTAAATCAAAAACAAGAGTACAACCTCTGATACCAATTGTTGGTCGGATTTCAACCCTAGAGGGGGGGTGAATAGGGTTTAAAAAACTAAATGCGGAATTTAAAACTTTTCTAACAATGTTTAAGTAAAACAAATTTGCTAAACAAATTATCAAGGAATGCAATCAAATAAACAATCAAGCAAATAAACAATCTCAAGCAAACAATAATGTAGCAAGTAAATAAAGAGATTGAGTTAGAAAGATTGAACCGATTTGAAGTCCAAGGCTTTTTGTCCACACGGTTTTGGTTTACCAAACCATAATCCGCGCTCGGTTAGTTCCCCGAGAATTTCCACTAAACTTAATCTCCTTCCGGGTGAAGATCAAACCACTACAAGTGTATCCTCTCACACACTCTTTACAAATATTGCTAGACCACAATATTCACACAAGAAACTCTCTCTTGCTAACCTTATGAGATTTACCTCTCACAATTTCTAAACAAGAATTTGCCTTCTTGTTTTTCCTATGAGATTTACCTCTCACAATTTAATACAAATTGTTTGGTGACTCACACCAATGAATAACAACTCTCAAGTGTTTGAAGAATACAATTTAAGCTCACACTAGAGTTATCAAGATTGATCAATAAGTTTAAACTCAAATATGATGAATATGATCAATGCAATAGCTTGAAAACTTGAATAATGAGGATATATGAAAAATGAGTTTGTATGATCATTCAAGTATGTAAAAACATGTCTAAGACCTCATATATATAGCTTGTGAAAGAATATGGCCGTTTGAAGTGGTTACAAGAAGTTATGGGTCAAAACTAGACATTTACCAACTCTCCAACGGCTAGATTTTGGCCAAGTAGTCGACTCACCCATACACCATGTAGTCGACTACATGGTGTAGTGGACTCACACATAAAATGTGTAGTCGACTACATGCTTCTGGAATTTTAGCACAAGTCAAACCTCAAATCAACCAAACTCTTGGGGAATGTTCTAGAGGTTATTTTAAGCATGTTGGAGTTGGTTTTGAGTATAAAAACAACCGGATAATTTAGATATAATTTTTACAAGAAAACCGGTTCATGTGAAATAGTTTTGCAAAGGATGTCCAATTCAAACTTTGATCTAGAAAGAGTTTGAATGCAATGAATGATATATGATCATGTTTGAGCTTAGTTTGTGATCAATGATAATAACTTTACATAAAAAGCTAAACACTCACTCATGTAACAAGTTTACAATTCTTCAAAGTGCTTGAGCTAGTTTCTTTGTTCTTCACTTGAATTCTTGTCTTGAAGCTTTTGATCCTTGTTCTTTTGATCTCCATGGATTTGCATTGTGATGAGATTGATCTTCTTTGACTCCTTATCCAATGCTTTGTTGACTTGATCGGATATTGATATAATAATCCTTGTCAAACTTCCTTTTGAGCAATCATGCTATTCTTGATATTTCATATAAATGAACTATAAACTTATATCAAGAAACAAGTTAAATTACACATGATTAAATTATTGTTATTATCAAAATAAGATTAAGACCTTTAGGTCAACAGAACCGTTAGAACCGGTTCGGTTCCACTTTCGGTTCTTGAAAAAAAATGCTCAAAACCGAACCGTTTTTAATTTTCGGTTCTCGGTTCCGGTTCTTATCATTTAGGACAAGAACCGAACCGGTCCCAGCCCTAGCTAGCCATAGTTGAAACGGACCCCTAAATTCGTAGTTCAGTTGTCACACCCAAAATTTAGTGGTAACTCAAAATACTTACAACATACATACATATCCACACTTTTGTTGAAATTGTAAACTACAAAAACATGTGAAATGGCTATAACATAATTCTAGATTGAGGGGTACATTCATTCATTGACCCCCCCCCCTCCCCCCCCCCCCTCCCCCCAACCTAATTTGATGCTTGAAATTTAACCAAAATTTCTACTTGAAAAACTCGTGTTGTTTACGCAGTGCCAAAACTAGATCATATACACATGTGATGCGTGTGTTACTCAGATATTTCCAGTTCAAACAAAAATATAAAATAAAAATGTTAGGTGGTTTAATGGTTAAGCAGCACTTTATTTTGTCAAATATCCAATATTCGAACCCTTGTGAAAGCATACTTTTTAATAAAAAATAAGACTATAATGATAAAATAGACAATTCAAAAGTCTGACACAGTTTCATAGTAGTTGAAATTAGTTTTGACTTTATATAATAATATAGATGTACAATATTTCAATAATCCCTCATTGAGAGTATGAGTATAGCCCTGGCCGAGTGGGTTGTTGAATGCCAAGGTCCCCTTTTTGATAATATGTTATTTTTTTTTTGGTTACAGTAATATGTTATCGATATTATGTTTCCACATCGAGCCGATAATAGTACTTCAAGTCGGCCACACATTGACCGAGAAAAAGACAAATAATTAACCTTGTGTTGCCGAATTAAATAAACTATAAGGTTTAACGACTAGGATTTAACAAATCATTTCCCTTCATCAATGTATTTCACTTTAATTGTAACAAATCAAGCGTTAGGGTACGCTTTTAGATTTTATAGTCAACTATAGTTGAAGAGAAAGGAAAAATGGAGGGAAAAATATTTAGGCAGCCCAATTGTAATATCAACAAGTAAAGAAATTTTATAGCGTTACAAATAATTGTAATGTTTTAGATAAAAATAATAGGTGCCTTTATTAAAGTTCATATAGTTGTACCCTTACTTCATAACCAAAATCTGTATTATTTCCAAAGGTCGTCTCTTAAAATCTAATTAAGAAGATATCTTCTACAAATACACACATAAAAAATTGGTAATAATAATTTCAACACAACAAAATAATATTACAACTAATGCATGTAAGATTATTTGAATGGAAGTGAAATTATTTTTTAATCTTATTACAACTTTTTGATATTTAACATATTCTACGTAAACTTATTTTGTAATATAGTTTGTGTTTTGAGGACATGTAAATTCTTGACAACGTTTGTATAGAGAGAGAGGGGGGAAAATGGCTTTAATGTAATAGGATAAAAACTTTAACCTCTCTTGTGCCCCTAAGATCTCTCATAGAAGGACTATATATTGTTTTTTTTGGAGCCACCAAAGTCAAATAATGTGGCTACTGATCACTTGTGATTGCTTTTGTGCTAAAAATATGCAAAGTAGTTTACTTGCTTCCTCGCTTTATGCCAAAAATATGGAAAAGTGGTTTTCTTGCTCCCTACACATTAAATATTTTCCTTTGGGTTTATATATGGAAAAGTGTACGATGATGTTTGAGAGAGAGAAACGAGAAGTTGAAAAAGGGCCAAAGAAAATGGCATAGGGTAAAAGTTGAAAGTAGAAAAAAAATGGATTGAAATTTGGGTTTAGTTTTGTGTGAAAAATATGCTGTATTTTTCATTTAAGTGTTTTTGTGAGAGCATTTTGTAACTTACATTTGATTTGGAAATTAATATATTTATAGAAAGTTGTCCGTGAAGTAGTGAAAATTTGTTGATATCATGTATATTGTTGTCGTTTTCTTATTTTGTGTGTTTTTTTATTCCATAGTTGTTTAGTTGCCATTTTTGTAATTAGAAATATGTATCATAAGTATAAATTACAACAAGAACTAGTTGAAATAAACAAGAACTAGTTGAGATATGTACCATAGATAATTATTACTAAAAAAAAAAAAAAAGACAAAAGAAAAAGTAGTTACATAGATTATGGACCGGTTCATTCATAAAGGCTTAATTCACCTGTCTTCGTGTAAAAATGCATATGGATAAACTAAATATTTTTTAACATATATAATTGCGAACAAATTTTGTTCAGTGTGATTTTGGATGTGATACATTTCAATTTATGGATAGAAATAATTAATTAATACACCAAAATGCACAACATTAAAAAGAAAAGTTGATTCTTAATCGTTAAATGTGTTAAAATTAATATATATTTAATAAAAAAAATAGAAAATTAGGTTTTAACCCAAAATTTGAGGGTTTGTATACTCAAACCCATGACATTTTGTTAATTAGTGAATAACCCCTTTTTTTATATTTAGCCCAAATTTCAAAATAAGTTTTTTCTAAATGTTTTGAATATTTAATTGTAATTTGACAGAGTTGTCCTTATTAATAACAAAGAAAAGCTATAATTGTTAATAATTGTGATGGGAATATTTAATTATGTTTTTCAAAAGAAATTATCTTTTTTCCGAGTATTATCCATTTGGCGAAACCAATGTGTAATTATCTCATATAAGTATATAACGGCAAAAATGAAAAGGATAGCTATCTCTTTCTCTCTCTCTCTCTATATATATATATAATTGTATATAGAGATTTTATTGTGTTTTTTGATTAATTAATGTTTTGTATGATTAGATCATGGATTCTAATTCACATTATCTTCCTCTTTCTTATGATCTGAATATCACTACGAATAATGGTGGTTTAAGTCACCTCCAAATTGCGTTGCTGCCTTCTTACTTCAAATGCCAACCAAAACTCCACTAATCTGATTTTTACAATTTGAAAGTACTCTGCCGCATACGGAAAATCCACCGCAGTAATCACCGTGGCCTACTGATGTCCCTGTTAAACTCTACTTCTACTTTTTGGTATAAATGAGTTTGGGTATGAAAAATCGGGGTTTGTGTTTGTAGGTATGCAGGTGTAAAAATGTGAAGAATATTTGGGATTAGGTGGCATTGGATCCATATTGAAGTATGCCTTGACCCCATCTCAATTTCTCAATCGAGTGGAACTAAAGGAAGGCGGGCGTGTGTGGCAACTATTGCCAAGGATATTGCAAGGTCTATTTATATTCCCTATTATGCAGTAATCATATTACGCAGTAGTCATGTTACCCAATAATCATGTTACGAAATAGTCATATTACAAGGTATGTTATCTAAATTTCTTAATTTTATAAAGTTATTAAACACTTAATATAATTGTTTCACAAAAATAAATTTCGTAATACGTATTATGGCACTCATATTACTTATTATTTTTTAAAGAATGCAAATATTTAATATGTCTAATATGTGTATACTATAATTTGCTTAAATTTGTTAAGGATAATACATGTTATCTCTAATTTATTTGATTTAAAGTTTGAAATTATTTTCAAAATTTTAAAAAGTGGACATAGTTATATTAATTTTTGTTAGTTTAGATTTTAAAAGTCATTTAATTTTAACGAAATGGAAAACATGGAAAATTTGGAAAAATGCAAAATAAATAAAATATATAAAAATCAATTATTAAATAACAAATTAGTAATTATTCAAAAAATGGGGCCAATAATTAATTAATCAAACGAAATAAGTTAAATACAAAACAATTCAAAAATTATGAGCCAAACAGAAAAAAGCCCTAAAAAAATGCTATAAACGAATATATAATCATAATTTTTCACTACATAGAAGTTTTTATTAGATTAGCTAGCAAATGGGCAACATCCAAATATTTTAAAATTTAAACACTGAAATAACGGTTAAAAAAATATGTGACATTGCAAATTTGCAAAGTGTACCTTATTTAAATTTTTATACAGCCATATATACACACACACATATATGGAAATGATCTCATAAATGAATCCCTTACAATAAGGACCCTTCATTTTGAGGGATAAATGGATTAATTCTTTTAATGAAATTTGTTGGAAATGATTTCTATAATGAATAGGTATCTCCCCAAAATTTCATCAAAAAATTCAAACTAAAAGTGAGTGTAATGTATATATATGTTTGTTTCCGTCCATTGAAATTTTATATGGTTATATTAACAAGATTTATTTTTTTTTATGAAATTTGGTGGAGATGATTTACTCATTGTAGAGATCATCTTCACAAAATTTCACGAAAAAAATTATTCATTTATAGCACATTTGGCTGTCCTCCAATTTACGAATTAAACTATTTATAATTGCTTAATTAATTCGTGAATTATCTAATTTGAGCTTTTTGTTGCAAAAATGAACTAGTATATAAAGTCATAAACTTAGGTTAATTCCTAAAATAATAAATAAGAAAACATAGAGTATAGTTGAAATTACGTAACGTATAACTATCATACAAGTTCATGTGAGAAAAATCATACCACAAATTTTTTTGTTGAAATGAAACTATTTACAATTTATTAATTTATAATTAAACAATTATAAATGAAAAAATTTACCAACCAAATGAGCCCTTAATTTTTGAAATGAGCGATTCTTATTATTTTTAAATTACGAAATTCTCTTACCAAAGTGTTTATGTATATAAATATGTTTTTAGACTAACCCTACTGTATATAAAATAATAGGAATTAATTAATTTATTTATTTATTTATTTATTTGTAGGTATTAGCCCCCACTCAAACTTCTTAAGATAATTGAGAGAAGCGCGCCTGATACTACATCACGGACATTTCCTTTTATTTCAAGTCCGGGAATTCGGATAGCTTAGCGATTAACGTTTTTCGGTGCTTTCAAATGGTACAAGTGGTCCGGTGCTTTCAACTATGATACGAGTAATCTCGTACTTCACATGGACACTACTTAGCCAAGATGAGTGAGATGTGTTGTTCCTGCTAAATTCATATCACTGTGCTAGTAATAATATGTCTTGCAGATATGCTAAAAAGAATAACAAACGTTTACGAGCGCATGAATCCCAGCACAGTAATTAAATTGAACAACGATGCACATCAGAAGGAACAAAATTTTAAGAATCAAAATAAAATAAAATCCTGCCACTAACACATTCAATTGGTTTACGTTAGAAAAAAATTCCAATGGGAGATTGGTACCATTAGTAAATTAATTAACCTCATAGTTATACTTTGTTTTAGCCACCAATGTTCCCCACCCACTCTGCAATTCCAAAATTCCTCTCCACATACCCAGAGTACTCTTGCCTCGAAGAGCCGAATGTACGCAATATTATGTGTCTCTACATATATATATATATGTATATATATATGTAACATGTTTGAACGAGAAACCATGATAAAAAACAAATTAAAAAAATTGCACAAAGAATAAAAGATTGTGTTATTTTTTGTAATAAAATTGCACAATTTTCCTTTCAATGAAGATAGTCAAAGAATTTATAAGAAAATCATCTTCCATTTTATTTGGAAGTTTGGATTTAACAATACTCATAACCGAGAATGCACATTCTCTCTCTACTATTTTTTTTGTTTATTATTCGGAGGGGAACGACAATAGAAATTTCATACATTTAATTTATATATATATCTATATATATATGTATTAAAAAAAAAAATTTGGGGGACCATGGCCCCTTACACTATACATACATCCGCCTGTGGATATAATGCCCTCGGTATAAGTTACGAACTTGTCTATCTATATCTATGTGTATATATACAGTATACAGTCCGGCTATTAAGAAGGACTCCCTTACACTATTCGTGTGGGATGGATATACTACTCCTATAACCAAACAGATGCAATCCCCATTAAAAAAAGAACAACACGCGTAAATATCCCCTCCCAGTCTCCCACCCGTTCAATTCGTCTCTCTTTCTTTAGATAGCTGCGTGAATATCCCCTCCTCCTATTCAATTCGTCTCTCTCTCTAGACAACAGCTACATAAATATCATGTACCCTCATGTTCAATTCGTCTATCTCTCTTTCTAGACGACAACTTCCTCATATCTCTCTCTCTCTCTAGACGAGGGCTTTCCTCCATACACATCCTTTCCTCCCACGCAAATTGCTGGCCTCACCTCTCTACCCCACGCAAATCATCAGGTCTCTAAATCTTCAGGTTTGTTTACATGCTAAAACCTCTCCCCACGTAATTTATCCTCCTCTTACGCACGCACCAAACCCTTTCCTCACGTAAATTGTATTAATATAACGCTTTATAATGATAATAATTATTATTATCAACAAACTGATCCTTCATGTTAGAATATATTACGGTTCCTAATTATAAGTTACCAAATTGTATGTTACCTAATTGTAATATGTTACCTAATTGTAGCCTAGCTCCTCTAGTATAAATATCCCTCTTCATTGTACATTGTAATCATCAAGAATATCAATACAATTCATAATTCCTCTTCAATTTCTATTTCGTAACATGGTATCAGAGGGAAACATCCTCCTCTAGAACCAATCCTTGCCTCAAAACACTATCAATCCTTATTCTCCTCTCTCGCCACCTCGATACAAAACCCCAAACCACCAAAATAATATACCAAAACCTTCGTCTCTTCAATACGAACCAAACGCCGTCAAATTCACCCAGATCGGAGTTTAAACGCGCCCACACGCGCCGCTGGAACATCGCCCAGTCGCGCCTCCCAGATCCATGCACACCCTCCTTTCTTGATCAATCGCCACCTCAATACCGAACCCTAAACCACCCATATAATATATCAAAACCTTCGTCTCTTCAATACGGACCCAACGCCATCGAAATCATCCCGATCGGAGTTCACACGCGCCTCCACGCGCCTCTAGAACATCTCCCAGTCGCGCCGCCAAGATCCACGCGCCACTGCCCAAAAAACCCTAAATCGGTTTTTTTCTGAACCGGTTTTTACTCCCTTGACCGGTTCACCTATATCTAACCCGGTTTTTTTCACTTTAAGACCGGTTCCCCACTAAATCAACTGCTCCGGATCCGTTTCTGGCCTCAGATTTCTCAGAATCAGATTATTTTTTACGGATATTGTGTTATCTTCCACGTTTCTCAATGGAAAAACACGAGTTTTCGCGTCCGATTTCTCTCGTTCTCAATGGCACCAACTATGTTCAATGGTCCCAAGCCATGACCAGTTTTCTGAAGTCTCGTAAGTCCTGGCGAATTGTTACTGGGGAAGTCCTTAAGCCAACCAAGAAAACCGATGAAACCGCCGATAAGTTCAATGATCGACTTGATGATTGGGAAAGCAAAAATGGTGATATTATCACATGGGTTCGAAATACCTCTATCTCTCGTATAGGGCAGCAAATTGGTCGTTTTACCACCGGGAATGAAGTCTGGGATTTTCTAAAATCTAGGTACACCCCAAAGGATCTCTCTCATCAGTACCAGTTACTTACTACTTTACATTCTAAAACTCAACAACCCGAGCAATCGATTGATGATTATTTATCCGACCTTCAAGCTATTTGGGATCAGCTAGCCCAATCTGAACCTACTTTTTGTGAGCATGATACAGAAAAATTTAAAACATACCGAGATAACCAGCGTGTTATCACTCTTCTAATGGGACTTCACGATAAATTCGAACCAGTTCGGGCTGCTCTACTCCATCATAATCCTTTACCGTCTCTTGATGATGTCATAACAGAGCTTCTCTCTGAAGAAACTCGGTTCGCCACTCGGGCCCACAATTCTCATGCTGTTTTAGCCGTTCAAAGCTCGAAACCTACCAAAAACTTGTCTTCTCGAGAATGTGCATACTGTCATGCCACCACCCATATGCTACTAAAGTGTCCAATTAGAACGTGTTTCTTTTGCAAAAAGGTAGGACCATGTCACTTTCAAGCCGATTGTTACAAGAACCCATCCAGGAGATCCTTCTCTAGATCATCTTCTAGCACCATCACCGCTGCCACCACTGATTCCTCTGAGACAGACATTTCTACTGCACCTGTGACTCTAGCTGACATCACAGCTCTTCTTGAACAGGTTACATCCTCTTCTGGTTCTGCTATGGCTACCACTACAGGTACATCTTGGTTCTTTGACTCTGGCTGCTGCAATCATATGACTTCTGATCCTGCTATTTTCACATCTAAAAGTTATAATTCTCATACACCCACCATTAAAACTGCTGATGGTTCTCAGTTATCTGTTATTCATGTTGGGACGGTTACTACACCTAGCCTCTCTTTACCTGCTACATTCCATATTCCAAAATTGACTATCAACCTTATTTCTGTTGGTCAACTATGTGACCTTGGGCTGAATGTTATATTTTCTTCTTCTGGTTGTCATGTGCAGGATCCTCAGACGAGACAAATTATTGGGATAGGCCGTAAAGTTGGCCGCATGTTTGAGCTCATACACCTTCGTACCTCACCTACTCCTATCGTTGCATCCACACCGACTACTACTGCATCCACACCACCTGTTTCTTCGTTTGAGTTATGGCATTCTCGTTTAGGACATGTGTCTTTTGATCGTCTTCGTTCTATTGTGTCATCTGGTCAGTTAGGGTCAATAAAGTCTGAAAAATTGTCGTGTCTATCTTGTCAACTTGGAAAACAACCTGCATTATGTTTTAATAAAAATGATTCTATTTCTTCAGCACCATTTGATCTTATTCACTCTGATGTTTGGGGACCATCTCCACATTCTACCATGGGAGGTTCAAAATATTTTGTTATCTTTTTGGATGATTATTCTCGTTTTACTTGGATCTATCTTATGAAAAATCGTTCTGAATTAGCCCAAATTTACTATAATTTTGCTCGTATGATTCAAACTCAATTTTCTCGTCCAATAAAGATTTTTCGTGCTGATAATGCCATGGAATACAAGGCGACATCATTTATTAAATTTATTCGTGAACAGGGCACTATTTCTCAATATTCTTGTCCAGGTACATCTCAGCAAAATGGTCGTGCTGAACGTAAGCATAGACATATTCTTGATACTGTTCGCACTCTTCTTATCTCTAGTAGTTTCCCTGAACGATTCTGGGGGGAAGCAGCACTTACCGCTATTTACACTATCAATCGTATACCTGTTCCCTTCCTTCAGCATCAGTCTCCATATGAGAGACTTCATGGTACCTCTCCTGATTATAATTTCTTACGAGTCTTCGGTTGTGCTTGTTTTGTGTTACTCCAGCCTCATGAACATTCTAAATTGGAACCCCGTGCTCGTCTTTGTTGCTTCTTGGGGAATGGAATAGAACACAAAGGTTATAGGTGTTGGGATCCTGTCTCTAAACGCCTACGAATTTCTCGTCATGTTGTCTTTTGGGAACATAAAATGTTCTCATCTCTCTCCAAATTTCATGTTCTTGAAGAACCTCTACTTCCATTCTTCACTCATTCTTCCCTTGATTTTTCCACCCCTGAATTAGAGACTCCAGTTATCATATCACCACCTGAACCTGACCCAAAAACCACACTTCCACCTCACTCAGTCTCCACACCGCATCCTACTCCAGAAGTCCCCCCACCACCACCACTACCACCACCACCTCAACCACTTGTTCCACCGTCTGATGAATTGTTTACGCCATCCTTATCTGATATTATTCATTCTGACGAGCCTCAACAAACGGTCCCTCCCAATGATGATGTCTCGCCTGCTAATCCTATCATACCTCAGCCACAACGACAGTCCACTCGGGTAAAAGAGCTTCCTCACTATCTTCGTGACTACCATTGTTACTCTACCATGATTTCTCACTATGAACCTTCCTCTTATAAGGAAGCCAGTACTAATCCACTTTGGCAGCAAGCTATGACAGAAGAACTGCAAGCTTTAGATAAAGCTCATACCTGGGATCTAGTGAATCTTCCTCCTGGAAAGTCTGCAGTTGGGTGTAAATGGGTATATAAAATCAAGACACGATCTGACGGTTCAATTGATCGTTACAAAGCTCGTCTTGTAGCCAAGGGGTTTAATCAGGAGTATGGTATAGATTATGAAGAAACTTTCGCTCATGTCGCTCGCATGACATCTGTTCGCAGTCTTATTGCTATTGCTGCTGTTCGCAAATGGGATCTTTTTCAGATGGATGTCAAGAATGCCTTTCTTAATGGGGATCTCACAGAAGAAGTCTATATGAAACCCCCCCCCCTCGGTTATTCGCACCAATCTACTCAGGTCTGCAAGCTTCGCCGTGCCTTATATGGGCTCAAGCAAGCCCCTCGAGCTTGGTTCGCAAAATTTAGCTCCACTATCACGAAGCTTGGTTACTCCTCCAGTACTTCAGACTCAGGCCTCTTTATTCGAAAGACATATTCTGGGATTATTCTTCTTCTCCTCTATGTGGATGATATGATAATTACTGGCGATGATCTTTCTGGTATCTCGAATCTCAAAAAGTCTCTCAGTCAGTTCTTTGAGATGAAGGACCTTGGTCGACTCAATTATTTTTTAGGGCTTGAAGTTCTTTCTGACTCGACGGGTTACTATTTGTCCCAGGTGAAATACACGTCTGATGTTCTGGCTCGTGCTGGCCTCACTGACAGTAAAACTGCATCTACTCCATTGGACACCAATGTCAGACTTACTCCGTTTGATGGTACTCCTTTCTCTGATGGCACTCTATACCGACAGTTAGTTGGCAGTTTGGTTTACCTTACTGTCACGCGCCCAGATTTTCTTGCTTATGCTGTTCATGTTGTCAGTCAGTTTATGTCTGCTCCACGTTCTACTCACTTTGATGCTGTCCTTCGCATTCTTCGTTATCTCAAAGGGATAATGTTTTACGGGCTTCACTATTCTTCGAGATCATCTCTTGTGTTACGCGCTTACTCTGATGCAGATTGGGCTGGTGACCCTACAGATCGTCGGTCTATTACTGGTTACTGTTTTTTCCTTGGGGACTCTCTTCTTACTTGGCGTAGCAAGAAACAGTCTGTCGTTTCCCGATCAAGTACTGAGGCTGAATACCGTGCCCTAGCTAATACTTCACAAGAACTTATATGGCTTCGACGACTCCTTGATGAACTCGGTGCTCCTCAGGACTCTCCCACTACTCTCTATTATGACAACCGCAGTGCCATCCAAATCAGCCACAATGACGTTTTTCATGAACGAACCAAACACATTGAGATTGATTGTCACTTTATTCGCCAGCATATTCGCAGCCTCTACATACGTCTTATGTCTGTAACTTCTGATGACCAGCCTGCAGATCTCTTCACCAAAGCCCACCAGCCTAGTCGTTTCCAAGCTCTGATTTCCAAACTCCAGCTGGTCTCTCACTTACCACCTTGAGTTTGAGGGGGGTGTTAGAATATATTACGGTTCCTAATTATAAGTTACCAAATTGTATGTTACCTAATTGTAATATGTTACCTAATTGTAGCCTAGCTCCTCTAGTATATATATCCCTCTTCATTGTACATTGTAATCATCAAGAATATCAATACAATTCATAATTCCTCTTCAATTTCTATTTCGTAACACTTCAAGTTCAATGTCTATATTCTTAATTTTCCAAATTGAATGTAACACTATAAACTCCTCATGTAATTTATCCTCCTCTTACACACACACTAAACCCTTTCCTCACGTAAATTATATCAATATAAACTTTACATTGATAATAATTATTATTATCAACAAACTGATCCTTCAAGTTCAATGTCTAAATTCTTAATTTTTCAAATTGAAGGTAACGTAGACCAAAAAAAAAAAAACTACAGCCGTGGAGATTAAGTAACACTATAAATTTTTAACCAATATCTTTTTTGCTAATTGTTTATAATGTTAAAATAAAATTAGGTATTTGATTTTTGAAATATATTTTATGCTAATTTTTGCCTATTTGGATTAGGTCTTTGATTTTAGTTGTGGAGATGGATAAAGAAGGTTATAGTAAAGGAGCAAATATTGATTTTTGTGTTAATTCGGAAGATAATGTAAACCTTGAAGGAGAAATGACCAATGAGCTAAAAACTACAGTCGATTCATTTAGTAATTATAATCCTCATGTAAGTGATGAAGTTAAGCCGATAAAAGGACAAGAATTTCGAACATTAGACGATGCTCAAAAGTTCTATAATGCATATGTTAAACACGCTTGTTTTAGTATTAGAAATCATTCTTCAAAAAAGAGGAAGGGAACTGATGATATTATAAGGAAGGAATTTATGTGTTTCAAGCAAGGAAAAGGTGACAGATTTGCTAATGTAGATGCAAAGAGGCGTCGAGGACAATTAAAAGATGGTTATAATGCTAAATTAGTGGTCGTAAAAACAAAAACGGGTTCTTTTGTTGTGAGTATATTTAAAGAGGGGCACAACCACCCGTTATCAACCCCGAGAAAAACTCATCTCCTACGGTCTCATCGTCAGGTTTCAGATGCGGCAAAATGCTTGACTCAACAATTCTCTATGGTCAATATACCCTCACATCAACAATATAGTTTGCTTCAAGTACAATCAGGAGGGATTGAAAATGTCGGGTGCACACAAAAGGATTTATATAACCATGAAACACAAAAGCACAAGAAGGTGAAGGGGCATGATGGGGATATGTTGCATGAGTATTTTAAATTAGAAAAAGTAAAAAACCCTTCCTTTTTTTTTAAGATTGAGGCGGATCTTAAACAAAAAATTACTCGTTGCTTTTGGGCTAATGCGACGATGAGATGAGCGTATAAGTTTTATGGTGATGTTGTAATCTTTGATACTACATACAACTCCAATCGTTATGGGATGATTTTTGCACCTATTTTAGGGGTTAACAATCATGGGCAAACTACTATTTTCGCTTGTGCATTCTTAAATAACGAGCTAGTTGATGCTTTTGAGTGGCTATTTAACTAATTTTTAAAAGCTATACCGGGTGATGCCCCTAAAATGATTATCACCGATCAAGACCCAGCGATAACAAAGGCCATTCCTCTAGCCCTTCCAAATACGTTTCACATGTATAATTTTATTTCCCTTTAGATAGGTGTATTTTTTGTTCTTTAGATAGTATAATGTTTTTTTCTTTAGATAGGTATAATTTTATCTATTTTTTTACTTTAGATAGGACTAGGTTTTTTTTTTCCTTTAGATAGGTATAATTTTTTTTTCTTGAGGTAGGTATAACTTCTTTTTTTCTTAAAATAGGTATAACTTTTTTTTCTTGATAAGTATATATTTTTTTCTTTTGATAGGGTTTTTTTTCTTCTTCTTTAGATAAGTATATTTTGTTTTCTTTAGATAGTTATAATTTTTTTTCTTTTGATAGGTATAATTTTTTTTTCTTTAGATAAGTATAATCTTTTCATACTAGTTCTTCACGTGCATTTTTCACAGGTATTGTAGTTGGCACATTTGTATGAAATTTTCAGAGAAAATTGATGCAAACAAATACACGTTATACTATACTGAGTTTGCAAATTGTATATGGAATTCCGAGAGTTGTGAAGAGTTTGACTTGAAGTGGACGGGACTTGTTGCGAAAAGTGGATTAAAGGACAATAAGTGGTTGAACGATATGTATGACATTCGATTTAAATGGATTCCAGCGTATGTTAATCATGTTTTCTCGGCTAGAATGTCAAGTAGCCAAAGAGCAGAGAGTAGTCATGCATCTTTTAAGAAATATATCGGTAAAAGCAACTCTTTGGTTGATTTTATGATGTAATTTGGTAGAGGACATATGAAACAACGTCATCAAGAATTGATTGCTGATAACAAAGATATAATTGAGAAGCCTAAAGTGAAAATGAATCATGAATTTTTGAAACATATGGTTGAACTTTATACCCGTGAAATGTATTACAAATTTGAGGATGAGATGTGGGTCTGCTTAAAGTATAAATTTGTGCTTATTAAGAAAACAGAGAATGAACAAGTGTTTAGTGTTCAAAGAAAGGATGCGAAAACTAGTAGAGTCCGTGAGATTCTTTATAATAGGCACTTGGATTTCGCTTCTTGCAGTTGTAGGAAATTTGAGAGCTCTGGCATCCCATGTAGGCACATCTTAGGTTATTTAATCAAATTTCATGATTTCATTAAGTTGCCCGAACAATACATTTTAAAAAAATGGACTAAGGAAGCAAAAGTTGGGACAGTGATTGATGATGGTGGGTTGCATATAAATGATGACAAAGAATATATCATGAAGCGAAACCAATTAGTGAAAGCTTTTTTGGATGTTGTTAACACGGCCCTCACTTGTGAAGAAGCAACAAAGATTTTAGTGATGGTTTACGAAATATTAATGAGAAAATTAACGCGTTGGGTTGTAGTGAAAAATATAACCTTTTAGGCAGTTGTGCTACAAGTGGGAATGCTTCAGGTAATTATGAGAATGTTTATAACGAACCGAATCGAGTGCGAGCGAAGGGATGTGGAAAAAGGCTTAAGGGAGGAAAAGAAAAAACACTAATAAAAGCCAAGAAACATAAAGCTAGACGGTGCCATGGGTGTGGTAAACTTGGTCAAGCTCATGATAAAAGAAATTGTCCATCACTTTTAAACCCGTAAGGATATATTATTATTGTTTTTGTTCCTTTCGTTTCCATCTTTAAAATAATGAATCCAATACATATTAAGTTATATTATTTTTTGATTTGATAGGTTCTCTTCAAGCAACAAAGATGCACAGTTATTTGAGGAGAATGGGTAATCTAGCGAAGATGGGGATGAAGCAGATATAGATTGTGAAGATTGATTTTTATTATTTAATTTTAGTTTATAGCTTAACTATGTAAGCATGCAGGCTTATTTTGAATATTGCATTTTTCTAGTATAACTATGTAAGAATAGTCTGAACTTGAATATCTATAGTTTCTAGGTAGTTTGACTATGTAAGCATTCATTGGTTTTAAATATTTCATTTTCTAGATTCTATGTAATGATGGTTGGATAGCGAATCAAATTTTTATGTCATTTTGTCGTAGTTCTTTTTTGATTGTGTCTATTGTGGCAGTTCTCTTTTCATTTGTATGATATTTTCACCGTCGTACATTTAATTACAAAACAAAAATAAATACAACGAAAGTCATTACACTTACTAATTCAAGTAATAAATATTGCAATTTCAAATAAGTTCGCAAACACTTACTACTTTAAGTCACAAAAACAAATACATCAAAAGTCATTACAACACTACATTATATCTCTTTCTATTGTCATCACATATATAGAATACTTACTGCCTACAATACATAACAAAAAAATACAAAAAAAAGTCACAAAGATAGGTAAGAGCCATTTTCATCTCATGTTCGCCTTGTTTTGATCGAGCCATGTCAGGCAAGTGGAGTCTTCTGGACTACTTGGTTTTGCAAGGCAGTTGCTTTCCAAAAGTAGTCCTATTGGCAAGATATTTAAAAATAAGGTAAATGCAGCAAGCTCCAGCTCATTAGATGAATTGCAAATTATCCAGTCTAGCACTTTCACAAATAATTGAGAATCATATAAGGGCTACCATATCACCCTACGTGGAAAAGAAATACAAGAAAGTTAAATACCATTCTCCCTTAGAATGTTAAGAATTAAGAATTGGGAATATGTAGAAAACTAGCAAATGAAGGAGTTATCAAACAAGATACAAACCATGTTAAAAATCTAGTAAAAGCAAGCATTTAATACTCTCTTGATAAAGATATATTCACATGGAAAAAGTAGACTCTTGATTTGGAAAAGATTTAGATTGTTGTATCTCATTTAACTTTTAATTTAATTGCTAGTGTGTGTTGATTTTGTTCAGCTGTTTGACATCATTCTCGCCAAACTGATAAATATCCAAGGATATAAAGATTATACTGCGAGTGTCCTTCCGCCCAATAATGAAAAAATCAATTGCGCTAAGAGGGATTTAAATGACTCTTCCTATCTAAAATAAGCAAAACTGACACAAAAACCTCTCAATCTCTCTCTGCCATTGTGTACTTCTCCCTGTAATTGTGCAAATCAAGCCTTCTTACTCTTTGTCTGTTGTTTCTGAAAAAATTAAAAAGATGACAGCATTTTTCAAGTTTTGTTATCCATAGGTAGGATAAAGATTTATGTTGACCTAAGTTAGTAGTTTGCTGATCGGTTTCTAAAATGCAAAAGGCACTCAACCTAGACTTTTGCAACCTATATGTAACCAAGCTAATACTCGAGGCATTTTCTTGAATTTTCATTCTTTATGTTCCAAATAATTTGCGTGAACCAACACAGTGAGCCAGGATTTGGTGATAGGGTGGGGGACAAAAAAATTTCGCTCTAAATTTATTTTTTACAAAAACACGAGTAAAATTAAGCATATTTCAGAAACTAATTGAGGCCCACTTTGCCCTGCCCCTGAAATGAGCCTTTGTGAAGCACTTAGCAATAAAGCAAGAATTTCTGCAGGTGCAGAACAAACCAAAGTTTTAAGTTCAAGGGAAGAAAAACCAACAAAAGACCTAAGACAGTTAATCCCTTCGCCATCTGACTCGCCCGAATTCACCACCAATCAATACAAGCCGGAAAGATCATATTAAATGGCTTACTGTTTCAATGACCCTGGCCTGTTGAGAGGAGGCATGCTCCTGCGCATTTTTTCTACACTCAAGATAGGAAATTAGTAATCAATAAATCAAAATTTCCAAATCCATGATAAATCAGCATAAATACTAACAGAAGCAGATCTTGGTATGCAGGTGCTTCCTCACATTTGAACTTGTATGAACAAAGAGTACTGCTAAATTCGCACACATTGCCTTATCAACATTCTCAATCCAAGTTATTATTATTCAAATACATACATTTTATGACTACTAACTTTTATATCAATTACATTATTCAAATCTCCTCCATGCCTTTATCACTCTCTCCGTAGTATCACCTTCTGCTCTAGGTCTCTCAATAAATTATTGCAACACCTAAGTAGAATTCATTGCCTCACAAACTCTCATCCTTAGTACACAGTACCCTCATCTATATCTATAATACAAATTAAGAAAGGTTTTTTTTTATTTGACTACTAACATTATACATCATATCCAGAGGCCATTGAAACCTAAAAAAAAATAGAAAAAAATCTGGAGGCCACAAATCCAATTCGCACAACGGACTACAAATTAGTTTCACACACACACACTCTTTAAACTGCAAAACCCATGATTTTGGGAAAAGGTGCTTGCAGAACACTTCTTTGATAAATTAAATATGTTTTCTTTGTAACATAATAGTGTATAATATAGAAACTATTTACCTTTGAGACCAAAAAGGGAGAATTAGGGCTTTGGAGGTGGTGACGGGCGGTGCTGGATGAGGGAGGTCAGCGATTAAGAGGGACAATGAGAGGGAAGCCGGAAATTTGCGTGGGAAGGAAGGTTGTCTAGAGAGAGACGAATTGAACAGGAGGAGGGGATATTCACGCAGCTATCTAGAGAGAGAGACGAATTGAACGGGTGGGAGACTGGGAGGGGATATTTATGCGTGTTGTTCTTCTTTTAATGGGGATTGCATTTGTTTGGTTATAGGAGTAGTATATCCATCCCACACGAATAGTGTAAGGGAGTCCCTCTTAATAGCCAGACTGTATATATATATATTCTAAAAGTATATATGATCAATTCAAGTCCTAGATAATTTTATCATTATTACTGATAAACTATTAATTATTTTTCATTTATTTTTATACTCTAACAATCTATACCCAGATATATAAATAGATAGATATATAAATTTATATACACACATAAATATATAAATTTTGGTATTGTTTTAGTATTTTATATAATGGCACAATTGGTATGGTTCAGTACTGTAGACACCCCAATCTGTGACCCCCGCAAGAACCCTAAAGAACTCTCGCTAGTACCATTGTTGAGTCTGTTACTCACCCAACCATACTAGAATCTGCTCCGGGAAGTTTGTAGCCCAACAAACCCATTTCCAGAAGGACTTGTCGTGCGACAAACCTACCTTTTGTGGTATATGCCGCGCGACAAACCAGATTGTCGCGTGACAAACCTTCAAGTGTCGCACGACAAACCCCTCTGACCCAGACCATCCATTCCCTGACACATCAGTCTGTCAGGGACATCACTTCAGCTGTTTATCGCGCGACATTGACCTATATGTCGCGCGACACTTGCCCTTTCTGGGGGAATGTTGCGCGATAATCTCCCCTTAGCAGTATATATAGGCCAACACCCCAAGGGGAAAAGGGAGGGAGGACTTTAGAGGAGAAAAATAGAGAAAAGAAGAAGGATTATTATCTAAAAAAAATTGATTTTCTAAAGAAGGATTCAAGGAATCTTCAAGTTCTAACACTCGACATTTCTAATTTTAAAGTCGAATTCTCGACTATATCTGGAGAAGAAAAGCTTATATCTGCCAGATTATCTTCGGTCATATTCTATTTTCTCTCTGTCGTATTCTTATTGTTATCGTCGGGAAGGTAACTAAAATTTCTTCTAGTAATTAAGATTATATCTGTTTATTGATATTATTGTTTTTATAAGACTTGTTCAAATCCTTATATACATACTAGTTATTTTCGGAAGTACTATAAGTGAGTAGGGAGTTGGCTTGCTTGGGTCAACATAAATCGAACGCATTTACTTTCATTTGTTCGATTTTTATAGACTAGTCATATCTGTTGTTCTGTCCACTTTCTAGCTGGATAAACTTATTGTCAAGGTTATTGATATTTTATTTCCAAAATCAACCGAAAAGAAAAATCATTTTCAAAATCAGAAGAAGTAAAGTCATTATCCTCCGGATAAAAATCCAGTCTGTAAAACCCGGACTAATGATATTTACTTAAGAGTTAAAACTCAGATATATTATGTCTTCCACATAGACTGTGATAAATCTAATACACTCTCCTCAAGAGTACAATTCCATATCAAATCAATTCCTATAAAGATCCGATTTCTTTTAAATTAAACCTAACGAAATAATTGATATTGTTATCTGAGAAAACAATACCGAATCACTCTCTTTTCAAAAATAGATGAGATAAAACTTTTGTCACTAGTAAATAGATTTCAAACAAAACCAAAATATCGGACCGCGGAATACAAGGTCTTCACCCCTTCTTTTTCCGTTTGTTTTCCAAAACTTATGTTTTTATAAGTTATAGAGTATCAATAAAGACATCTAAGTTTTCCAATTTTAGAATAAAATATATAAGCCACTAAAGACCGAAATGGCGGAATGGGTGCCTAACACCTTTCCAAACCGTAATATAGTTCCCGAACTCTATAAGAATCCCAATTTCGTAGACCAAACACGTGGGAATAAGGCCTGTTTCGGCCCTTACCCCTACGTGGATTTTTGTACATTTTCTCGTAAAACGTACTAGCGACTCTGAATGAACCTAATTGCATTTAGAAATAGAAAATAAGACAAAACTCTATATTTTGAAGCAAATGAAACTACGGAATCCGTTCCAATGTTTTAGACCCCTAAACTCGGGATTAAGACCCGGGGGTCACATTTGCGGATTCTCACAAGTACAGTATACCATGATAATACCAAAATTTTGGTACAGTACGGTATATCGTCGATAATGAGTTTGGGTACCGGTACCGTGCAAAATAATTCGGTATGGTACAATACCGATTGTTATTGTACCATTACCAAATTTTGGTATATTTTGGTAATGGTTCGGTTTGGTACGGATTTGTACGGTAAGTGGTATATTTTCCTACCCCTAGGTACATTCATGGGATGGTGCGTGTGTTATATCTAGTTGTCTCTGATGACCCAGATACTTAGTAGTTGTCCATGGTTTGACAACTTAGTTTGCTTGGACTTATAATTTGTCTTATATATTTAATTTGTGTTGTATTGTATAAAGTTAAAGAATTTACTTTGAATTGTATAATCAAGTTGTATTCAGAGTTTTAAATAAGTTGTATAAATTAATTTACTACTTTACTAAAACATGATTGGACTACGGATGGACTTTTATTCAATGATTGTGTTTGTTTGATAAATGATTTGATGAGCATCGTTTAAAGAGGCTTTGGTTATTCGTAAAACAAAGGAGACCATGCCGAATTTTTGTAAAAATCTAAGATACACCTTCTTTTGATTATATTTTTTTTACTCATACCACATTAAAAATGAGTAACACTTACAAATATTTTTTTTAAATTATAAATTTTACACCACACCCGTTGTTGTGAGTGACGGTATCCGTGATTAACTGGCCGGTCTCGGAGATCGAAATCCCATAATGAGATTCGGGGCGTCACATCTTGTACCTGACATGCTCCATCATAACATCCCCATGGGAAGGATAAGAAAATTATTTAATTAAACACAAGGCTATTTTTGGGTGTTCAATAAATTTTAAGAGATACATAACAATCAACTTGGTCAATGGATGAAATCCATCCAAAATGGGTGCTAAACTTACAATAGAGAAAATTTTGGGTGCCATAATTAGTTTGATAGAATTGTTGTTTATTTATTAAATGTGAATGATATAATTAGTTTGGAGTATGTAACTCAAGTAGGAGAAGCCCGAAAATTTGGCTTGGACTTCCCCGGTTTAAGTCTTAAGCTACACTTATTATTAAAGGGTCTTTGATAAGGCCTTGGGGTTTTTTTGAAAATTCTAATATTTGTTGCTATTTAAATAATTTAATTCCATTTATTAATTTAATTAGAGATAATTATTGACCATGTCGTGGGACTGTTACACGTAATGCATTACACGCATTATCCCCACTCTCCTTCTGTTATGCATAATTGTTATATATTCATAGCTTCATCAATTTGCCAAGAAAATTAGGCAATCAAATACCAACAAAAAATAAAAATGTACACATTTTTCAGTTTTTTAACTAAGAACTGAATAGCTTAGGATAAAATTTGCCTAAAATTTAAATATTTTCCACCCCAATTCTATATTTACAATCAAACATTTTGTTTACCATGAAACTCAATTAATTACAAAAGTAATTGTCTAGAATTAAAATATTTTCTATACTAACTTTATGCTTCCTCTAAAACACATCAGAAAACATTTTAAAAACTCATTACAAATATAAATAAATAGCCCTAAAAATGTTGAATTGTCTTGAATAAAAATTGTATTAAAAATATTAAAAAACCCGTTTAAAACACTAAATAGTGACACTCAAATAAAAACCAAAGATTAGTAATGAAAAGATTCAAAAGTAACCAGACAATTCACATGAGTTGCTTGAATGACATAGAGAAAAAAATGAATGGTTAGCATGCTTGAATGACTTGGTACAAATTCACATGAGTTGCTCTAGTGATTTATTTATTACCCATTTTCTTGTAAAAATCGACTTATTTAGTTGGATGTCTTGTTTGTGGCAAATTCAAATTTTCAGGCCGGTCTCACATTTAATATAGTGCGGAGATATTTTGTGAAGATACTAAAATAATAATAATGAACTACAACACATGAAAATTTAATATTTTTTTATAGTTATATTGCTAAAATAATATTCTTTATGCTAGAGTATAGTATTGCTATGAGAATTTATATTAAATATTTTTAAAATTGTATATATTTTAATAATATAAATAATTATTTGAATAATAATAATACTCATATTTGTATGTTATTAAAAAAATAAAAAATTATAACATTTAGGCTCCGTTTGATTGCAATGATAAAAAAAAAATTTAGTTAGTTTGTGTGAAAAGATAGAATATAAGGTAAGAGATGTTACTCATTTTATCAGTAGAAATTCTCTATCTTTTTATATTTTTGGTAAAAAAAATTTACTCACTACTAAATAAAGAAAAAATTTTCACGAAAAAATTTAAAAATAAAAAAAATATCACCTCTATAACTTTATTTACTTTTTATTTTTTTATTAAAATTAAATTATTATTTTCACTTTAAAATCAAACGGAAACTTATGACGCGTGCAATGAATTTAGTGATGTAATTACTTACCTCTGTTGTTGACGTAATATAACTTACATTTTGTCCATCAACGGCTAGGCAATAAGTGTGGTGGGGCACACCATAACAAGTGGCCCACCCCATCGTCTCTTTTCGGTTATGAAGAACTCAACAACAAAAAAAAAATAATACACAGGTAAGAAGTTAAGAGTGTTGTGATAAATTTAAAAATCAAATAATCGAATTGTATCAGTTGAATCTATTCCGAAAAAAAATAAATTGTAAAAAACTAAAACTGAAACAAAAATATCAAACTGAGATCTAATATGTTTGGTTTGAATTCGTGGTGTGACATTGCAAAAACGAATCGAAACCAAACTTTTAAATACAATTTGGGTCTTATAAATTTTACCTCGATTAAAACAAAAAATATTCCAACAAGAGACTCTAATAATCATCAATCAACGCTATGGATCAATGTTTTACATTTTATTATGTGTGTTCAGTATTTTTCTTAAAAAAATATATTGAATGGTGATATAATAATTAAAACACGTGATGCAGTGTTAATATGCACTTTAAGTGAATAACTAAGCTTCTAATACAAGAGTTCAAATATTGCCAAAAACACTTACAATTAAAGGGTGGTGTTTTTTACATCTTCATATCTGTCACAAATACCCATCTTTAAAATTTAAATAAAAACACATTTTAATACATTTTTATTTATCACAAATACCCCTTTTCATTGCCATGATGCATGTTATGTGAGTATTTAGCAACACACTTTTCTTATATGAGGCGAGTTTATGTAAGTGCACATACTTTTTATTAGGTGAGCCTTATTTAAAAAATACTTCAGTAATCTATTACCTGATATTATGCGAGTTCTTAGAAACAAACTCTTCCCAAGTGGGACGAGTGTGTGTAACTGCACTCACCTCTTATTAGACAAATTTAATGGAGTGTTAGCGATTAAAATTTTATCTTAAGGAGTGTTTATGATAAAAAAAAAAAAGAAAAAAAGAAAGAAGGGAAATAAGGTAAAATAGCTTGTGTGGTAATATTTTTAATAAAAAAAACCAATGAAGATATGTTTTAGGAATACGGGCCTAGATATCATTATCATTTTGAGATAAGATCTTATTTATCAATTGTGTTTTAAAATAAGGGTTTTGACCGAATGCAAACTTTATTTTGCACTAAATTATGTTGAGTGCAAACTTAATTTTGCACAAAATTGTATTTTGTGCAAACTTAACTTTGTAATCAAACAAATTTAGTGCAAATTTGTTTGCATGATGTGCTTATATTTTTTTAACATGTATATTCTTATATTTCATTCATAAAACTTTAAAATAACATCAAATAAACATAAATATATAGTAGTATTTTAAAAAATAAAAAGTGCAAACTTAACTTTGCATAACTAAAAAAAAATTATTATATGCATTTTATTAATAAATATGTTTTGAATATATAATTTGTTAAAACTATTCTAAAGCGTTGTCAATTAAACACTTATTTATAATAATATACTAAAAAATATATAGTGTAAACTTGCTTCTGCATAATTTCATAAAAAAAAAACAATTTAAAAATTTATTGTAAAGTTAATTTTGCAATTCTTTTAAAATTTTAAAATACAATTTATTTCCTGACTTTTTTGTAAAAAAAATTCTTATATAAATTTTATTTTTTTAATATTCTATAAAAAAATATTTATAATAAATATAAGGAAGGTAAATAATCAATCACATTTCAAGACCAATATATCTCGCGGTGAGGATAAAAACAAAACACAGAAATATTAAAAAATAATTAAATAATATATACAAAGAAGTTAACACTATTTTAAACGTGTAGTACTAATTCAAGAAATGACTTTATGATAGCGGGCCGCATCACAGTAACTAGGCTCACTCTCATCCCTCACCCCTCACTGACCTGTACTTATGTAATTAGTACAAAAAATGCATGCAGAAACACCCCTCACTGACCTGTACTTATTGTGTTAATTATATATATATATATATTTTTTATTTTTTTCGTCTTAATTTAATTGTCATACTTTAAAAAATTAAAAATTAAGGAGATATAATAATTACTTTAAGAAAAAATATTTATTTTCAAAAACGTCTTTTACTTTTCTTTTCATAAAAAAGATGACAGGATCCAAAATAAAAAAAAAGTGTGAAGAGTTTAAAAAGTAATATTGGAAATAAAAATATTATTATAATTAATGACGTACTAAATGTGAAAAGTGGATAACTATTTTGGGACATCTATAAATAGAATAGTGGACAATTAAATTAGGACGGAGGAAGTATCTTGTTTTATTTTTAAAATAAAATAAAATAAAAATAAAAATGCTCGTAGATACGTGCAAGTCTATGGGCATATTTGGTTGGGTTTTTAAGTCAAGCATCTTCTTTTATTGCATGATATTAGGTGAATATTTAGCAACACACTTTTTCCTTTTAGACCGAGTTTATGTGAGTACACTAATCTCTTATTAGGCAAACTTTGTTTGAAAAACGCTTCAACACTTCATTGCCTAATGTTAAACGAGTTCTTACTAACAAACTCTCCCCATATAAGCTAAGGGAATGTGACTACGCTTGCCTCTTATCAAGCGGACCCCAAGGGTTTTAGTAATGATAAATTTATCATAGATGGGTGTTTGTGATAAGAGAAGTGTTTGTAACAAATATAGATGATGCAAATAATACTACTTTAATTTTGTGTACATACCAACTTCTTGAATGTGTTTAATATATATCATATACGTATGATATGTCGAAGAGGACGTCGATTCCCATGGGGGGAAGGATGTGACGCCCTGCGAGTGATGAGTACTCCCTTGTGTGGAGAAATGGTAGCTCAAAGGGGGCATCCCACATCGGAAGATAGGGGATTCTTGGAGACCTATATAAGTAAGAAATGGTCGCTAATTAAGTAAGAGGCCTTTTGGGAGGCTCATTGGTTTCGGATCTCATAAGAACTCCGAAGTTAAGCGTGCTTGGACCAGAGAAATCCCAGGATGGGTGACCTCCTGGGAAGCTGGGAGCTAAATCTCAGGATGGGTGACCTCCTGGGAAGCTGGTCGTGAGCTCCCAGAAACAAAGCCGTGAGGGTTGATGTCCTGAGGCTGAGGCCTGGTTAGGACGCTACCTAGAGTTTACAATATCGTACTGAAGTGGGATTGGGTCGTTACAGTCAACCCATGCTAAAGGCACAATCAATTATTAAAAAAAATATTTTTAATCTCAACCAGATAATCTTTTATCATTTATATAACATTCAAAAAGTATTGCCATTATTATATAGATTGTTTATATATGAGACTTTCTACTTTATCTGGCCCATGCGAGTGAGTAGGCTAACCTAGTTAGTAAGACATTCATTATAATTCATGAAATGTATTGAGTTTGAATCTTAACAGGAATGAAAAAAATTTTCATTATATTGTAGAAAAAGCGAATAAATTTAGACAACTTCTTTTTATTTTTATTTTTTTTAAATGGCTTATGTCATATTTAGAATGGGGATACACAACTCATTATATTAAAAATTGTTCTTTCTTTATTTGACATCTATCATTCGTAGGCAACTTATTATATGTGAGATTTCAATCATTGATTACATATTAAAAAAATGGAATTATGAATTTGAAATATTTTGAAAAAAAAAAGGTGTAACTTTGATTTTAATTAAAAAATGAGTATAAATTTTGAATTGATCAAAAATATTTTGCGTTTGTGTGTGTTTTGATATTAGGTGTTAGAGCATCTATCAGAGGCAAGGCAGAGTTAGGAGTTTTTTAAAGCGGCCAAGTTATTACTAATGTCAATCATTTTAAAATTGAAGAAGAAATTAAATTTAGTATTAATACTATTTTTGTTCTATATTAGGGGGTAAAATCAATACCAAGAGTAAATTTTTTAAAAATTCAAAAGGGGCAAACTTAACTAATATGCATATAGCTATACTTTTTATAAATAATTTTAGTGGTAAAATAACAATTTCTAAAATTTTAGAGGGGGCGGCAATTAATTACTTCATTTCCTTTGCCTTCCTCTGCCCTTGGCATCCACGATAGGAAACTTAGAAGTGTAGTAAGGTATACTCATCATATATATTTGTGTGTTAAAATAGTTGTATGGTAAAAAAAAAAATAATTATTATAATTATTGATCAAATATTAATAATTTAATTATGTGAACGAAAAATAATTTCATTTTAAAGGGACACTTGCCATGAAATAATATATCCTTTGACAATTAGACAATATGTTTTTTGAGAAGAGATACAACCTTGTGTGATTAAGTGTGCAATTAGATAATTTGCCATGAGGCCCATGAAGGAATATAACCTTTGTTTTGCTTAGCTTGTCACATCTCCATTAAATTAAAATCGTAGTTCCGCCATAGGACACGAAACTTCCAAACGCCATAATATATACACTAAAAGTATTGGACTTAGTCATATTGTGTGCATCTTAATTAATTTTTATTTTGCCAAAGATAAACAATCCAACATTAATACTTCATGACATTCTTATTAAGGGTATTCATAACTCGAATTGGACCAACAAATATAATTTTTTTTCAATTTTTATATGTCTAAGACCATCTTTAGTGGGTAGTGTAAAAAGGTAGGCTAAAGATGTATATTTACACAATTTAATAATTGAAATGTGCATCGGGAGAAAACTAAATTTACCTTGCACGATTTATGAAGTGTCGGACAAAACTATTAAACCATCCCACGATAAATGATGTATCGTCCAAGGCTTTTGCTTCCCACGACACATGATGTGTCGTGGCAGGCATTTTCTGTTTTTTTTTCTTCTTCCATTTTCGAAATTGCATTGCTTTTTCTTTTTTAAAAAGGTTGGTATTATTTATTCCCCTAAAATTTGTCACAAATACCCCGCTCTAAAATTTAATTAAAAACATATTTTAAAACCATTTTATTTGTTACAAACACTCCCATCAATTGTCTAATATTAGGTGAGTGTACTCACTTCTCATTAAATGAGTCTTATTTGAAAAATACTCAAACAATATATTATTTAATATTAGAAGAGTTATTACAAATAAGCTCTTCTCAACTAAAATGAGTGTGTACATCTATAGTCACTTCTCATTAAACGAATTTTAAAGAATTTTAATGATTAAAAATTTAACTTTTAATGATTAAAAATTTAACTTTTAAAAATACTTATAATAGATAAAATATTTACAACAAATTTAATGAGCGTAAGTAATGACAGCTCTTAAAAAACTGAATTGGATTAGACCAAATCAGACTGAACGGAATATATATATAAAAATATTGTTTTTTTAATATACATTTATGTACAAGAAAACAGAAAGAAATTTACATTTCTTTTCCCTATAAACCCGCCGATCACATCTGTCAACCACCCACGTGATTTCTCTCTTTCCCACTGACGTCTCTCTCTCTCTCTCATTTTTCTAAGTTCTCCTCCACTCCTCCATTAACTCTGCATCTATTTTCTCTCTGCATGAGTGTATATAGTACATACATATGTTTAAATAATAAGAAATCTAAGTAATACAATATCGAAGACATTAGAAATCAAAGAAATACAATATCGGAGAAATTGAAGGTATTATATATGTATATACAAGATCGAAGAAATCAAAAGGGTGTGTTACTTCTCTCCCTTTCTCTCTCTGTATGTGTGTATATATACGTATGTATATACATGTTTAGATAATTAGATTTAGGAAATATTTTGTATAAATATATACCATTTTTTCTTGATTATGTATGTACTATATTATAAATTATAAATATGTTTGTGTGTATGGATTTGTTGGTTGCAAAATGAGGGTATAGATTTGAATATGTTTTGCTTTTTCTTTCGATGCTTAGACCGATTGGATCGACCAAAATTGAACCGTTCAAATTGGTCCCGGTGAGTACTTCGGTTCAGTCCAGTTCCAAAAATTTTAGAATTGAAGTGGTCGGTTCGGTCCAAAAATAAAATGAACGGTCAGGTTAACCATTAATCGGACTGTGAAGACCTTATCATACATCAAAGCTTGCCAAATCTCTTGGTAGCAGCGATCTTTGGTTTAGGTTATCACTATCAAACCATTGAGGCACCAACTAATCTTTCTTTAATTGTCAGAAAAAATAAGTGAAATAATTTGCCCATTCATTAAGTATAGTGTTGCTCCACTAGCAAGCAATTAATATAAACCATAGCCGGCCATAAATTTTTTATTACAAGAATAAATAATATGTCAACGGGGAAACAAAGTCATTTGTAACTAAAATGGTTAGTATGTTTTAACTACAACCGGGTGGTCCGATGATTAATCATCATGGGTTACGAAAACCGGGCCGATGTCGAAGTTTTCTAAATCAATTCTCGATAGATACGAAAAATTCTTATGGCCAACGATATAATACTTTTCACAAAATAAATTATTCAAAATGCGCAAAAGTTAACATGTACTCTTGGCTTAGACAAAAAAAAAATTAGTATCTTTTATTTGTTGGACAATGCAACCATTGAAGTGAGGAAAGGAGATGATATATATTGATGCAGAGTTAAGAGGCTCTTAGCCTTTGTTGTTTTTTTTAAGTATTCTTGTTTGGACCCACATAATTATTCAATTGACCCGCTTTAATTTCATAATTTGAGAGAAAAATATAAAAAGAGTTAACCAAATAAAGCCTTTAATTAAATCATCTTTATCCTTGTTTAATTCTTCCCCCCTCCTCTCTCTTCCTTGTTTAATTCTTCCCTTCTCTCTCTTCCTTTAAACTCATCTATTATCACAAGAACTATACGTCGATGGGCCGGGGTTCATCTTTTCTCTTCCTTTAACTTATCTTTCCTTAATTTCACCGATTGCGAATCGTCATTCTATTCCTTTACAGTTTAAGAATTTTCAAATTATCCATTTGTTTTAAGAAGAAAGTAAAAATTATTTGGTCGGATTTGGGGTGAGTTTAAGAAGTTTCATCTTTTCCGTTCATGTCGATCACCGGATGGCCCCCTCTTTCAATGACCTCTCTCAACAAGATCTTCCGCAGTGGATTATTAATTGTTTTGATGGAAATTTTTTTATTGCATGGTAAACATTGTTGGTCAAACTTATCTGCACCAAACGGTGCAATAATTGACAATGAAACAAAACAAAGGAAGTCAAGCCAACAACCCAAGACGGTGCATCCTTTGTTGAAAAAGAAAGGAAAGCCAATTAGGAATTAGTTGGCAAAACGTGTAGAAGAGGGGAGTTTTTCATCTATAAATAGAGAAACAAATATGAACTTTATTATCAATCCAATTGAGAGAAAAGCTTAGAGAAAAAAGCTTAGTGTGAGAAAATTGAGAGCAATTTTCTTGGGTGTAATTGGGTTGTGAGTTGTGAGTGTTGTAAACACTTTGTATAATTTCACCTTTTTAGTAAAAAGATCTGCAGCAAGTCCGGAGACGTAGGCAAAATTGACCGAACTCCATTATCAAATTTGTGTGTTATTTTGTCTATTTTTGCTTTCTCATAATCTGGCTTATTGGGAATTTGCGTAATTTTCCAACAATTGGTATCAGAGGATTTTGTGGTGATTTCTGTCAATTTTCTGCAAGGTCACTGTTCATATGAATAGTGAATTTCGTGAATAAGTAAAATTTTGTCAGCGAGGTGATTTCTGCCAATTTTCTGCATGGTTATTGTTCACGTGAATAGTGAATTTCATGAATTGTAAAATTTTGTTAGCGAGGAATAGTCAGAAACGATTCGGAAGAAGTCAGATTTGAGTGGGAGCGATGGCCGCAGATAAAGGGAAGGTGAAACTCGAAAAATTCGATGGCACGGATTTTGGGTTTTGGAAAATGCAGATAGAGGATTATCTGTATCAAAGAAGTCTGTTTTAACCTCTCTCAGGGAAGAAACCAGAGGCTATGAAGGAAGAAGATTGGAATCTTCTAGATAGACAAGCCTTCGAAGTTATTCGATTGACGCTATCCCGTAATGTTGCTTTCAACATAGCAAAGGAAAAGACCACGGCGGGTCTTATGGCAGCTCTCTCCAGTATGTATGAGAAGCCATCGGCCTCAAACAAAGTGCACTTGATGAGGCGTTTGTTCAATTTGCGGATGACGGAAGGCGCATCGGTAGCTCAACATCTCAATGAACTCAACACAGTTACAACCCAGTTGAGTTCAGTTGGAATTGAATTTGATGAAGAAATACGAGCATTGATACTTTTGTCCTCTCTACCAGAAAGCTGGAATGCTACTGTCACGGCTGTGAGTAGCTCGTCGGGAAGTAATAAGTTAAAATTTGACGATGTTCGTGATCTGGTTCTCAGTGAAGAGATCCGACGGAAAGAGTCGGGTGAATCTTCAACTTCTTCAGTTTTGCATACAGAGTCAAGAGGAATAAATTCGACCAGAGGAAATGGACGTGGTAGATCAAACTACCGAGGTAGATCAAAGGACAGGAGGTCCAAATCCAGGAATCCCAATAATTCCCATAGCTCAAAAACTGTCGAGTGTTGGAATTGTGGGAGAATTGGGCACTACAAAAATCAGTGCAAGAGTGCACCGAAAGACCAGGAGGTAAAGGCAGAAGCAAATGTTACTTCCACCTCAGGAGGAGATGATGCATTGATATGCTCTTTGGAGACCAATGAAGAATCTTGGGTGTTAGATTCTGGAGCATCGTTTCATGCTACTTCACAGAAAGAATTCTTCGAGAAATATGTCCCCGGAAACCTTGGAAAGGTATATCTTGGTGATGATTAACCATGTGCTATTATTGGCAAAGGTGTAGTGAAGATTAAGTTGAACGGGTCTGTTTGGGAGCTGAAAGATGTCAGGCATATTCCCGACCTGAGAAAGAACTTAATCCCGGTAGGGCAATTGGCTAGTGAAGGCTACACTACGATCTTCCATGGTGATGATTAGAAGATTTCAAAGGGTGCAATGACGGTTGCTCGAGGCAAGAAGAGTGGCACTCTTTACATGACAGCAGGGGCACATTGTTCGATCGCAGTTGCAGCAGGCAATGAAACACCAAATATGTGGCACCAAAGACTAGGCCACATGAGTGAGAAGGGGATGAAGATTATGCACTCAAAGGGAAAACTTTCAGGTCTACAGTCAGTAGAGATAGACATGTGCGAAGATTGCATACTTGGA